>VZQC01015082.1:2512273-2781169 GCA_009823505.1 Rhizomys pruinosus
GAGAGAGAAGAGAGAGAGAGAGAGAGAGAGAGAGAGAGAGAGAGAGAGAGAGAGACTCCTGTGTGCTAGCTAGGTTACAGGTGTACACCACCATGTCCAGTTTCTGTGGTGCTAGTGATCCCAGCACCTATGCACTACCCACTGAGCTGCATCCCAAGGTCTCTATGTATGTATTTTACTGAGTTCATTTGGCAAGTTTAACAGAAGGGTAAGAAGAAGGTCTTTGAGTTTTCATCCCAGCTTAGTCACTTCAGAGCTATTTGGTAGATCAAATATTAAATGCCCACTCTGGTATGGTTTCCTTATTTATAAGAGTAATAAAATATAGGCAGATCTTTGTGAGTTCAAGGCCAGCCTGGTCTACAGAGCGAGTTCCAGGACAGCTGGGGCTACAGGGAGACCCTGTCTCAAAAACACACACACACAAAAAAAAGAATAATAAAATAACTGCCTTAGAAGATATCATTAATTAATAGAGAAAATATGTATTTTATTGACTTTCCTATAGGCACATCTAAGACTTTTTGTAAGCAGTGCTTCTGCTTTCTCTTAGAGCCCTAAGAAGTAATGGCGATTTAATGGACAGAAGGTATGTTTTTTCAGTCCTCTGTCGTGAGTGAAGGCCTATACTTTTTCATTCCTGGAATATCAGATACCTGAGACTCTATAAAATGGAGAAACATATATCATTCACTGATCCAACATATTTAATAATCAGTAACATATTCTTAAGATCAAAGACCTTAATACTCACCAAATTCCATATATAAAGTGTAAGATATAAAGTTTGACTAGCAATTCATTTTGCTTATGTGAGGTATATCTGAAAATTTTAGTGCTCTGATTAACATATAAAATCGCTGTTAGGAACATAAATAGAAAATAAAATTTCATTTCTAATTACTTCACTTAGCAAAGTGATTCTTAAAGAGGGCAGTAATTTTCATAATGGGCAATTGATCACAGTGGTAATGCGGGAAGTGAATAATTATTTAAATTCAACTTTTTATGGGCTTTCTAATGACAGCAGAGAATATGCAGGCATGAAGGTATGTACACAGAATCAATATACCAGGCTAAAATTTTATTAAACATTTTATGGTCTTTTTTTTTGTACTCTTCACATTTTTTTTATGGAACAGGTGATGGATTTAAAAGGAAGAAGATTTATACAGGTAAAATGCCAGCAGGATTAAAGGGCTTTTTGTGATTGCTTTTCTTTCAATGACTTGCTTATACTCAAAACTGACTGCTAGAGCTCTCTGTGCCTAAATGATAATAGCTTCCATCTTTGGACTTCAGAGATTGGTAACTGCAATCATTAGGAACTGAGATTGATTCCCCAAAAGCAGTGTCAAAAAAAGCCAGTATGGTTACATGCACTATAATCCCATCACTGGGGAAGCAGAAACAGAGAAGGTTGAGGACAGGATAATGTTGTTTCCATTGAAAGACACACTTATCTTATACATGTGCTAGAGTTTGTTTCTTCAGTGTTTCCCAAAGGCATATGTGTTGGAGGTGGAGTCACTTCTGATTAGAAAGCACTAGTAAGAGGTACTGTGGCTGGAAAGTAAAGTCAGTAAAGTTATTGCTTTGCAAGCATGAGGACCCAAGTTCAAATGCCAGAACTCATGTAAAAAGGCTGGTGTGCTGGTATGTGTTTATAATCCCAGCACTGAGGGTGAAGACAGTTGGATCCCTGGAGCTCATTGACCAGTCAGTGAAACCAAATCACTGAACTCCAGGTTCAGTGAGAGACTCCCACAAAACAAGGAGAACAATTGAGAAAGACATCTGAGGCTGTTCTCTACATGAACATGCATACACGCATGTATACTTGCACTCACGAACAGGCACACAAACCTCTTTGCCTTTGCTTGCAAGGAAGAGTCACTAACACTTGAGGAATTAGTATTTGACTTAGATTTTCATAGTGAAGGAGAGCAATGTGTTTGCATCAAGCAGTTTCTTGCTTTGATGAAGAATGGCACAGGAAGGAATATAACATAGTCACTGTTAGCCCAGAAATGAAAGTGCCTACATTTGTGTTCCAGAGCCACTGAAATAGTCCATGATTTTATGACAAGCTGCTCAGGCTGCTTGACTCCTATGTGGTTAAAATGAACAACTGTAAAGTCAGGCTGAAAGCGTGGTTAAACCTTGTGCCACGTGAAATGTAAGGAAGGTTTTTTGTGTAGTGTACTGCTCAATGCATGCTGTATACTTGCCCTTGGCAAGTATCTGATGCTATTAAAGAAGGTTAAAGAAGGTAACCTAGGGTAGAGGGTAGATGGGTCTATACTTGGCTTTCTATTCCCTTACCAATCCCAGCATAGCTCCAGTTCAAAGTTAGCTGGATCCCTGATACCAAAATATAAAATAGCAGGAGATATCTTTTATGCATCCTACCAGTATGAAGGGCACCTTTATTCAGGACTTTTTGCATTTTGAGACAGGATCTCTAGTCTAGGCTGGCCTTGAACTTCAAACATAATCAGGAATGACCTTGAATTTATGATTCTTCTGCCTTCCCTTCCTAAGTGCTCAACTTGCAGGTGTGCATCACCTGATTCTGAGAAGACTTAGTTTATAGGGGCTTTGTGTACATTCTGCCAGGGGAAATGAACGTGTAGAGAGCTAGTGGTTCATTTCATATTCTTATATAATATTTAACATTATTTTGTTTGTGATTAATGTGTATTTGGGTGGGGGGGCATGGCTGTCATGGTGCTCATGTAGAAGTCAGAGGAAAAGATTTGGGAAGCAGTTCTCTCCTTTCACCCAGGGTTTCAGGGATCCAACTCAGCCTTGCATGGCAAGTGCTTTTAACACCTGAGCCATATCACTTGGAGATTATATTATATTATATTTATTTGTGTATGTGTGCCTGTGTGAGTTTATGTGCCTCATATATGTTCAGGAGCCCACAGCAGAAGCCACAAGACAGCACCAGATTCTTGGAACTGGAGTTACAGGTGGTTGTCAGCTACCATGTAGGTGCTGGGAATTGACCTGAGCCCTCTGCAAGAGCAGTCAGTGATCCTAAACCCTGAGCCATCTCTCTATCCCATGGATTTTATATTCTTAATTATTCTAAGAGAGAAGTTACAAGAGGTTCCAGCCCTGGGTATTAGAATTTGCCTTTTTGAAACTGTATTCTGCCTGAAAAGAAAGAAAGCCTTTGAGACAATGGTATGGAGTGGCCCACTCTGCAGTGATGGGTCAACTCCTGAGGTGCTTGGCCACAGCCCTGAATCTGAACTGTGCTAGACATTCTCATGGTGCCTCAATCGGGGCAAGTCATTTAACCTCCCACCTCAGGTTACCCATATGTGAGGAGGAAAGTACATAGGTTTCCTCAAGAACAGTAGCAGTCTAAAATATGCATATGGAATTTTTGCTCTGAATGTCAAAGATCTAGTGTTTATGGGTAGATATTCTATTTATTAACTCAAAAATCTTAAAAGATTAAAACACAGTGGAAATTAAATAGTGTTTCAAGTTTTAAGCAAAACCATGGCAATAATGACCCTTCATCTAATGCCTATGTGATCACTGTCTCAAGGTGAAATCTTACTATTTTTATAGGATGGAGAGGCTGGGAAATGGCCCAAACAGCTTGGTCAATAAAGTGCTTGCTATACGAGCATGAGGCTCTGAGTTCAGACCCTCAGAACCCATGCAGAAATCTGGGCAGAGGGCCCTGCATCTGAATTCCTGACACTTGGAAATACAGAGAGATAGGTGCTTCCTTGCCAGCCAGTCTAGCTAAAAGAGTGAACTCCAGGCCAGTAAAAGACTGTGTCTAAAGAACATATTTTAAAGGTGGAAAGTAATTGATGAAGAGAACCAGTGTCAACTTGTAGCCTTTACATAAATGCACACACACAAAGAAACATGCATGTAATGCACACATATATACACAGGTAGAAACTGGACCATTGAGAAAACTGACTCTGTGGAAAGCTTTGCTGGCTACTTTTTAGCTAAAATTATGCTAAACTCTTGAACACTGATTCTTCTTCAACTGGATTCTGGTTAACTGGGTACATCAGATAGTCAGATTCTGAATAATGGAAGCTCAACAGCCCAAGCAAATTAAAAACTAACCCATGAGGAAATGTTACATTGGGTGCCATGGCGACTGAGTCCACCCTTTGTCACCTGGAATCTCCTCTTTTGACTCTTTGTGAGAACAGTGTTAAACAAGGGTTGAGGTGGGAAAGCCAGCAGCACTGCTCCGGAGTGGAAGAAAGGGAATGGCTGACAATTCTAGGAAGAACAGCCACTCTATTAGCTGGATGTCTGCCTGAGAAACAGCCCTTCTATGCCTGGGGCACTGTCGTAAAACCAAGGGACCAGTCTTGGAACATCAAGACAATGTCTTCCTAGTCACAGCTTGTGATTTTGTATATGGGAATGTGGCATGCTCCCCTAATGGGATTGCACACACCAGAAGGCTTTCCTGTCTGACAGCTCTTCACCCTTTAACGGGCACCTCAGGTGACATCAAACTGCAGTCTAGCTGCTGTTGCTAAGGTTCAGCCACTTAAAACCCATCCTGGGTTGGCTGTTTTTATGCACTTAAGTGGAACAATAAGACCCAAGCAGCCCCCAAGATTTAGCACGGGTGCAGTAATTGCTTTCCTTTCGACCACAGGTGATGCATCTGCCACCACGAACCAGAGCACACTGCCTCTCTGAGTCATAACAGGAGCACTGGGAGGGGAGTGCAGGAGGAAATAGAAAATGTCAAAGAGCTTCAGGTTGGAAATTGCACTTCACAGGTGCCATTAAGCTCTGTCAGGAGGGAAGATGAAAATGCTAATTGACAGATTTAGTTATGCTTTATTGTCTTCGAGTTGCTGAGTAAGTCATCAGACAAACCCATTTAATCATTAATGGAAAACGTTAGAGGGACCTGCCAATTGTTTGCTATATGTTTTTACCCCTTCCACCAAGGTGTCTTAAGCAATTATATCTTGCCAGAAAAAAGGGAGAAAAAGATTATAAATATTTATATTTGGCCTAAGAATTGTGAAACAGTCTTAATTGGCACAGAACAAGAATATCAATTAAAGTGAAAATTTCTGTTTCAGTCAAGGACAATTGGGATATCTGTTATTATTTTTATTCATTTTATTAAGACAAGATCACGGGTAGCCCAGGATGGCTCTAAACTTTGTGTATAGCCAAAGATTATCTAGATCTTCTGATCTTTCTGCCTCTACCTCCGAAGTGCAGGAATTACAGGTGTGCATCACCAAGCCTGGTTTTAGGAGAACTCATTTTTTATGTAGAATCACACACATATACAAGCACACATACATACATATACAAGCACACACACATGCATACACACACCCTCTAAGCAGACAGATTTACCTATAGCTTATTTAACTTATAGCTTATTTAAAGTAAGAACAGCACATGCCTGATTTTTGTGTGTGTGTGTGTGTATGCACATTTTCAAACATGGTCATATTTGCATGAGTCAATAAACATTATGCAGAGTTTGTGCTCAGGACTTTTTAAGCTGCTATTAATATTATATGATAGGGAAAGTCACTCATCAAATAAGCCATATATAATTAAGAAGCTTTCACACTATTTTCTTTTTTTGTACAGATGTATGTATATGTCCATGTTCCTGTGTATGTAGGTGCATCTGCACATGTGTGTGTATGTGTGTATGTGTGTGTGTGTGTGTGTGTGTGTGTGTGTGTGTGTGTGGAGTTCTATGGCTGAATAGGGTGTCTTTTCAATAACTCACCCTTAAACCTTATATCTTTAATTTTTTATTTCTTTATTTTGTGTGTGTGTGTATGTGTAGATGTGTGCACACACAAGTACTTGTGAAGGCCAGAGGACAGTTTTGAGCAGTTGGTTCTCTCCTTTCATCATCTGAGTCTTGGGGACTTAATTCATATTGTCAGATTTGGTGGCAAGTGCCTTTCCTGACTGATCCATCTCACTGACTCACCACCATATTTTTTGAGACAGGGCTGCTCATTGAACATGGAGTTCAATAATTCAGCTAGACTGGCTAGCTAGAGAGGATCAGGGATCTGCCTGTCTTCTTAGTGCTGAGATTACAGCTATATTCCCTTTTTTTCTTTACATAGGTTTTGTAGGATAGAGAGTAGGTCCTCATGTTTACATAGAAAGCACTAACTGAACCATTTCCCCAGCCCCCACTTTTTCAAACATTAATGGAAAAAAAAGTGAGTGGTAGACATTCTTGGTTAAAGGAAACATTTAAAGGAAACTCTACATTTAAATTGAATTCATCTTTATTGCCTCCTTCTTTATGGTAAAAGGTGCATTGTTACCAAGAGGTACTTCAGCATAAAGGCTATATTTGATCATTTGTCCTCAGATATGGATCTCCCAAGGAAATAAAATTATCATTCATCTCAGAAAGATTGCTGTGAGTTGCTTTTACCACAAAAGTTCCCAGCGCTTAATGTTATCTCGGAAATTTTCATATGAGATTTGAGATACTAGATGAGATGGGAGCCCCTGGATCTAGTCTACCCTTTGAATAAAATTTATATCATATTTGCCTTTTATAGATGGCTCTATGGACCCAGATGGATTAGTAGGTCTTGACCCTTGTTATCAACATTCTATAATTGAGTTCTGTCTGTGATGTTTCCATGTATCCACTATGTTTACACTATTTAAGGCTTTCCAATACTTAACACCTTAGCTGTAAAAGTTTGTCAGATACAGTCCAGGCCATGAAGACTGTGGGAATCCTCTCTGTGGCAGAACAAGTCTGAGGTCTTAGTCACCTTCTGATGTCTACTTCTGCACTCATAGTCAATTCTGAAGTTTTTTTTTCCCTTTCAAAAAAACATTACACCACACTCATTTCCCACACATATATGCATAATATAAGAATAATCTTTTTATTTTTTAAATTTTATTGATCATATTTCATGCAACATTTCTTAATCAAATTTAGACTCATTCCCTCTTCCATGCCCACCCCTCATGCCCCTCCCACCCCCTGCCAGAGCTCATGGATTCTGTCATACATGTTAAATTCTGTCTTGCATCTTTTTCTCAGTATTTTATAACCTTTTCAATGCACAAGCTTACTGTTTTGGTCAGTTCTTTGAATAGGTTTTTCTTTCTCTCTCTCTTTTGTTCCCTTTGATTTTATATTATTCCAAAATATGCATATATACACTTCACACATAAATCAAAATTACAAAATCTGAAAATAAACTATAAGTTGATTCCAAAACACATTTAGAGATTCACATTTTAACAGTAAAGTTGCATGCAGGTAAAAAGAAGTATAACTTTACATTCTTTTTTTTTTAGAATATGAATACATATCTTCAATCCATTTATGATAATTACAATAATTATCATAAATCCATTTATGATAATTACAATTGTATGATAATTACAATTTTATGATAATTACAATGTGTGAATACAAGTGGTAGGTCAATTCTAGAGCCCACTAAGAGAATCACATTATAGGGGGCTGGAGAGATGGCCTAGCGGTTAAGAGCGCCGACCGCTCTTACAGAGGACCCGGGTTCGATCCCCAGCACCCACATGGCGGCTGAGAGCCGTCTGAAACTCCAATTCCAGGAGAACTCCAGTTCCAGGGGAATCCGAGACCCGCTTCTGACCTCCGCGGCATTGCACGACACGAGTGCACAGACCTGCATGCAGACAGTACATTCATACACATACAGAAATAAATAAAATTAATAATAAAAAAAAAAGAGAATCACATTATAATAGTACAGTTGCTTTCAGATACAATGAAATATAATAATAAAGTTGCTCAGTTTGCCTGCCAACTGGAGATTTGGTGTTAGCATCCACAAATGAGGGAAAACATTTGCCTTTTTTTTTTTTTTCTGGGACTGTGTTACTTCACTTAGCATAATGGCTTCAAGCTCCATCCATTTACCTGCAAAATTCATGATGTCATCTTTCTTTACTGCTGCATAGAACTCCATTGTGTAGATGTACCACATTTTTGTTATCCAGTCATCAGTTGAGGGGCATTTGGGTTGGTTCTAGCTCTTTGCTATTATGAAGAGAGCTTCAATAAACATAGCTGTACTTGTATTTTTATGGTAAGATGCATCTTGTGGGTATATGCCCAGGAGTGGTATGGCTGGGTCAGGTGGTAGGCTTATTTTGAGTCTTTTAAGGGTTCTCCACACTTTTTTCCACAGTGGTTGTATGAGTTTACATTCCCACCAGCAGTGGATGAGTGTTCCCCTTTCCCCACAGCCTCTCCAGCATTTGGTTTCTTTTGTTTTCTTGATCTTGGCTAGTCTTATTGGAGTGAGATGACACCTTAGTATGGTTTTAATTTGTATTTCCTTAATTATTAATGATGTTGAACACTTTTTAAAGATGTTTCTCAGCCATCTTTACTTCCTTACTGGTGAAGTCTCTGTTCATCTCTTTACTCCATCTTTTGAGGGTCACTTGTTTTCTTACTTCTTTGTTTTTTTAAGTATTTTATATATTCTGGATGTTAATACTTTGTCAGATGTATCAGTGGGGAAGGTTTCCTACCAATCTGTGGGGTTTCTCTTCACTTCCTTGATTGTTTCTTTTATTTTTAATTTTTAAATTAATTTTATTTATTTCTGCATGTGTATCAATGTACTGCCTGCATGCAAGTTTGTGCACCCATGTCGTGCAATGCCACGGAGGTCAGAGAGGGTGTTGGATTCCCCTGGAACTGGAGTTCTCCTGGAATTGGAGTTTCAGATGGTTCTCGGCCACCATGTGGGTGCTGGGGATCGAACCCAGGACCCCTGTAAGAGCGGTCGGCGCTCTTAACTGCTAGGCCATCTCTCCAGCCCCCTTGATTGTTTCTTTAGCTGTACAAAAGCTTTTGAGTTTGATGAGGTCCCACTAGTCAGCTGTTGTCCTTATTTCCTGTGCAGCTGCTGTTTGATTTAGAAAGTCTTTTCCTATGCCTATGTTTTGTAGTTTGCTGCCAACTTTTTCTTCTTTCACTTTCAGGGTTTCAAGTTTCTTTCTGTGGTGGAAAGAATAATCTTATTGCCTCAAATATCTTAATTTTCATCAGAGCTCAGCTGCTGGTAAAACATCAGTCTGCTGTATCTTGTGCTTTCTCCATTTCCTTAAGCACGAACTGTCCATTATCTTCCTGCAATTTGCATAAGGAAAGCAGGTACTCAGTAAACTGGAATGGAGAATAGGATGTGTAATTTTAAGAAGTCCTGTAAACCCACAGGGAAAGAACATCTAAGTCTTCTGGATAGCAGGAGGTATCATGTTGGGATGGAAGGAATAGAGGTTTGAAGGCAGAGGGATGCCTTTTTTAATCTTAATTAATTCTTATAATGCTTTTATTGATGTTTTGTGTATTTCAGAAATTATTTCTCAGTTCAGTTTAGACATATTCTCCCTTCCCTTCTCCCATCCCCACCCCAGATCATGCACTCTGCCATAACTGTCCTGCATCTTTCTCTCAGTCTTTTTTTATTTTATGTTTAGGGATTCACATTTTCCAGAGGGATGCTTTTAAATCTTGATTCTATTAACTTGGCCACCTTAGGCCATATACTTTAGGTAGAATTTGTCAAATGTTAGCTAATCTATATCTCTATATATTATGTATACATATATAATCTATATATTATACATAAATATTTTTATACATATAAAATATGTTATTTGTGTATGAAATGTTTCATAATGCATCAAATCTATCTTATAGACATATAAAATCTATATGTATGCCATATGCACCTGTAAAGTCTAAATGTACTATACATAATGTATGATATATACATATATAAAATCTATTACACATAACTCTAAAATCTACATATTTTATATGAATATAGAAAATCTACATTATTTATAAATATATAACATCTATATATTTATGCATATGCAAAATATGTTATATACATATATGAAAGCTATGTTACAGAAATATTTATGTGCATATGTATTATATATGTATGCTATAAATGCGCGCATGCCACACACACACACACACACGCAGAATCTTACTTTCAGCTTGTATTTCTTTTTTTTTTTAATTTTATTTATTTTTGTATGTGTATGAATGTATTGTCTGCATGTAGGTTTGTGCACCCGTGTCATGCAATGCTGCGGAGGTCAGAAGAGGGTCTCTGATTCCCCTGGAACTGGAGTTCTCCTGGAATTGGAGTTACAGACGGTTCTTAGCCTCCATGTGGGTGCTGGGGATCGAACCCGGGTCCTCCGCAAGAGCAGTCGGTGCTCTTAACTGCTAGGCTATCTCTCCAGCCCCTCAGCTTGTATTTCAATTCTATTCTTCCCCAAAGGCTGGCACATACATTTGCAAGACATGACGTCACCATTCACATTTCTCTGGGCTTACTTCTCACTGGATGTGTGTAGCTAGGAAAGGTATGAGCCGGCATTCATAGATAAAGCTAGCCTGGTTCCCTGCCTCCCAGCTGTCTGTAAAGATGAACTGCTGTGCTGATGGATTGGCCCTGCCTGTGCTATCCTGGTTCTAAGCAGTAGCTGCTAGGCAGCTGCTTAGCCAAGTTTGCAGACTGAATGGCTAAAGGAGTGAGTTTTCAGGGACTGATGTGTAAGTTTAGAAAGTGATATGACCTGCAGTTTCTCATATTTGGTTATGTGATTACAACTGAGGTTCCTGTGTACCTCTACAGGAAGTTCTTGTTTTGTTGGTTAAGTTCAGGCCTTCTTAGTGAAATCTTTAGTAGAAGTCCTGAGAATTTCTCATGTCTGATCACCTTGCTTAGCCTCAGATGACTCATGGGGATCAGAGGTGCTGAAATTTTCCAGTAGTTTTCCTGGCTGTTCAGTCTGACTCAGCTAATTGTGCAAAGGACTTTTGAAGTTCTGATGGGAAAGGGTAAAACTTCACATTATGTAT
Organism: Rhizomys pruinosus; assembly: GCA_009823505.1. NCBI lineage: Eukaryota > Metazoa > Chordata > Mammalia > Rodentia > Spalacidae > Rhizomys > Rhizomys pruinosus. Next base: position 2,523,198 of record VZQC01015082.1, read on the forward strand.
AGTCTAATTCCAAGTGAATATTTTAAAAGATTTTCTCAGTGACCTTGAGAGAAAAATAAGCCTTGAGAAACCAAAGAGCCTTCAGGGACCTGGGGTTCTTTCAAAGGTGGTTAGTGCCTTCAGCACTCCCTAGAGCCACCCCCAGGGGCAGTTACCTGTTCGCACAGCAGGGCTGCCTTTGCTTCCTCTCCTTCCTGTTTGAACACTGATGTCTGTAAGAGAAGCTCTGCACCCTTTAGTCTGTTCAAGTTGTCATTTCCAACATCAGACAGATGTTGGAAACAGCTTCATGGGGTCCAGAATGTAGGCAAGAATTGTAGTTTTTAGAATCTAGGAGTCAAGATTTGCATTGGAGCTCCTGATGGGTTTCTCAGGGCTGGGCCACTTCTTGCCATCTCCCAGTGAGAAGTCTGTCCCCTCCTTCCGTTTGGACATCATTTCAAAATTTTGGTGTTAATCCCAGGGTGACAAGCACTTCTCATACTCAGAAACAGAGCTCAACCAAAGATACTCCCATTAGGGATTGATTAATTGATGATTGACTTACTAAATATATGCATAAAATCTGCACCCTTTGAAAATGGTCTTCAGTGGCATAGCCACTGGGGTGCCCATGTGCCTACATATAACCCCTCACCCAGGCTTCCCTTACAAAATTCATTGATTCACCAAAAATAATTGAAGAAGTAAATAAACAAGACACACAAAAGAGCAAAACAGAGGGCAGAAAAGCTGGAAAGAAGGGCATGATTAGGAGGTGGGACAAAAGAGAATGATTAGCATGAATATGATCTAATACATTGTATGCATTATGAAAATGTCATAGTGAAACCTATCCTTATATGTATATGCTCATTACAAATCAAAACCGAAGAGCTAAGTAAATGAATCTTTTTTTTTTACAAATAGTCTCAATGTGAAGAATATCATCTTTCTTTTTATACTTAAGCTCTTAGTGGAGTTACGGATGCTTTAGTGGTTATGAAAGCGAGTCCCTGGACACTCAGCCTGAGCATTCATATCCCCTAGGGACATGTTAGAATGCAAATGTTCATGTTTCTCCTTCAAGCACTGAATCAGAGGCTCTGGGGGCCGCCCGGATTCTGTTTCAAAAAGCCCTCCAGCTGATTGTGGGGCTCACCATCTAACCCACTCCAACATCTGACCTGGACACACTTCCTCATCGTAAGAGGAAGGCAGCAGATCTCCAAGGCTCCAAGTCGTGCTAGAGGAGCATATCCTAGTTTTGATCCCAAGACAGATTCTAAAATGCAGTTTCTGAGAGACTACTCTGAGTGAGCATTGAAAACTACTGGGAAAAGGTAAGCTGTCAGCTTTGGTTTGGGAAATTTTGGACCCCTAATGAAACATTTTCTTTCAACTACCCACTAAGATATTGTTACCTGAATTCTTTAAATCCATCCAGGTTGGTCATCATTCTATTGTCTTGCAATAAATCATAATTAAACATATTTTACAATGGAGGGTAGAAGGGAAAGTATTAAGTAAAAGGTAGCCTACAAATTAATTTCCTACAAGCTCAGTCCTGAATAGCCTTGTGTTACCTGTACCTGGATCTAGTCAGGTGGTACAATGCTCTTAGGCCAAATATCTGAATGATCTACTGGGTTTTGCTTTACTAGCTCTAGATGTGTTCCTCTTTTTCTGAGTCTCTTAATGGCATCTTTGGCACAGAATCCTTTTCATATTGTACTAAAATTTTCACTGACTTAATGACTGGCACATGTAAAGATCAGAAAGTTTGTTTAATCAAACCTATTGACTTTCTCTTAAGCAACCCTTCTACATAAAATGGGCCTCACAAAAATGAGTAAGAGGTTAATATTCACTTTACAAACTGATTCATGAGCTACAGTAGTTTTTTAAAACTAGATACAACCCAAATTTTAGAGGATCCATTGTTTGTGTAGAATCAATTGTACAAATACATTTACTATTTTAAGCTTTAGCCAATTATGTTTACTATTGGGCTTAGGTGAATTATAAAATTGAGAAGAGAGTACTGACTGAAAAGCTATATGCTTTGTTTTGGAATTGGGACTTATTCTAAATTTTCTTTTTAAGTTGAAGTGGGATAATAACTAACAGGGCCAAACACATTGTATGTGGACAAATATATTTTATCACCCAGCATAAGATGTAGCAGGGTGAGTTCCAGGCCAGCTGGGACTATAGGGAGACCCTGTCCCAAAAAGTAAAAAAAAAAAAAAAAAGGCAGTCAATCATTCTAGAGGTTAGTCTCATAGATCTGGTGAAGTGGTGAGCTGCATTTCTGAGACATTTGGTGTCTGTGTTTTTCCCAATCTCATCCTTCATTCTGTGGGCACAGGCACTTCTTGAAACACCAAGTCTTGCCTGGCATGGTAGCCCTTGCCTTTAATCCTAGCATTCAGGAGGCAGAGGCAGGTGGATCTTTGTGAGTTCAAGGCCAGCCTGGTCTACAGAGTGAATTTCAGGACATCTGGGGCTACAGGGAGACCCTGTCTTGAAAAGACCAAGAAAAAAAAGAAACAAAGAAACACCAAGTCTCATTAGTATCTGCTGGTATCACCCTTACATTCCTCCAGGAACATCAAGGCTAGAAAGGGTTAACTCAAAACAACCCATTAATTGTGTGGTCCAGGCTAAGCTGGTAATCTAGCAATTCTTTTCTATTATGTGGAATATCAGTTTCTCTGTAATACAGAATATAAAAGTTGGGCTTATCATTTTAACAGACTCAAGCCTCTATAATACCCATGTGGAACAGGTAGACATAAGCTGTGATTACAACTAAGCTTACCCTGGTTGAAGGGCTGTCCTTCTAAAGTCCCAAGAACTGAGCTCAGGGGGCGAGGGGGTATGGCTAGGATGTGAAGTTCCCCAAGGGGAGGTTTTTTGAGTGGATATAAGGAGACAGTAACTACTTATTCCATACCAGTACCTGGGCTAATGACTGTGCTTCTGAGAACAATATTTAGTGGCTAAAGGATAGTGATCCTTGGCTTTGGGGGGTACTCAGTGTCTCGAGAGTTCATGGCTGAGCCGATCATCGAGGAGTATCTAGCATATTCAGAGCAACTGTATTTCAGAGTCCAAGCATGAGCAGCTTGGTGGTCACAAGGAGGCTGGAGAAGAGTGATCATGGTACAGTAAACCACTTTGTCTGCTTGCCCAGTAAAATCCACACTGCCAGTCTTAAACAGACATGGGTTATACGTCCTGGACCCACAGAGCCTAATGTCTACACTTCCCAGGATAAATAGCAAACAGAGAATTTAGCTATCAAGAGGAGATTCAGAGACTTTTTAGCAGGACTGTGACAGAATGAGTCAAGAGAATCCAATATTCTGGAAGGCCCTGTTCTTTACAGTCTGTAAGTCTGGGGCAGGCTAGGACCGAGCAGTAATTGCATTTCAGAGAGCTATCAAAAGAGAAGTTTGGCTTTGTTCTGGTAAACATTAAAGTCTTTCCGTAATAATGAGAGACTGAAAGACTGTCCTGTTGATGATGGCTGAAAGTCTTAGAAACTTATAATTGTCGCATCCATTGAAGTGTCTTCCGCAGGAACTCTCCCAGATCTTGTTCTGTTTGGTTTTGTTTGACCCCCAAGTCGATAACAATTCTGGCATGGCAATTAGGTTCACCTGAAGTTTAGTGCCAATTTGCAGCCTTTCAGTTATAGAAAAGAGTTCTTTGAATTTGTTATTGCAGCAAATATAATTTCAGATGAAAAGCCTGATAACTAATTTTGTGACATTTGCATACTCAGAACAAATTCTCCAAAATATTTGCATAAATTTTTGTATGTTCCCTATGACTCTTTAACAACCTCATCATAGCAAACTGTTATCCTGAATTGATTTAGCACATCTGCCTTGACTGAATGTGGCTGATTTTCACAAAAAAAGATAGGTAAATTTTTTCCCACTGATAAATGAACTTTCTGTGATGTTGTATCACATATGATATGTAAAACTTGAGCCCCTGTCTTGGGTAACTGCCCTAAGACAAAGCATAGACATGACCTGATATGTCTATGGCTCCCGAAGGTACACCATTCCCTCAGCAGCTTAAGGCTTTGTAAGAAGATAATAATAATAATAATAATAATAATAATAATAATAATGATAGTAACAGCAAGATGGTTCGGTAGGTAAAGGCCACCAAGCCTGGAAGGAGAGAATGAACCTATGCAAGTTGTTCTCCCCTCTACCTGCATGCCGTGTGCATGCATGCCCCGCACATCTATACAAATGTAAAAAGTCTATTTAAAGCAATAAAAAACTAAACAAGTATTAGCCCAGATGAACCTATGTTGATTGTCACAGATCCTTTTTGTCTATCACAATGGTTCCTTTATGGTTAGCACAAATGTGGCCTCACATCAGTACACCTGTGACTTATTTTGTATTATTGTTATTAAACCCAGATTTTTTTGTCTTTTTGAGACAGGGTCTCCCTTTAGCCCCAGATGGCCTGTAACTGACTATGTAGACCAGGCTGGCCTTGAACTCACAGAGATCCACCTGTCTCTGCCTCCTGAGTGCTGGGATTAAAGGCGTGTGCCACCATGCCCGGCCTAAACTTGGGATATTTTTACCTGGTGCAAGGAAGTGCACCACTTTTCATTCCCCCTCTCCTATCCTCAAAATGATAATTTATAAAGACACGTGACTAATGTGTTCCAAATGATGGTGTAACCTCAAGGACTTAACTGTAGCCTCAACTGGATCATGACTCAAGTATAGGAAGAGGAGGTGGTTTGGGCATGGAGAGGGAATGGATGCACTGATGGTAGATGTTTAGTGAGCTCAGAATCATCTGCTGTGCTTGCTATGAACAGATTGCCAGGGCCTTCCACATCCAGAGATCAGAGGCTTTGGTGAAAAACCCATCAAATGGGCAGTTGTAGCAAGTTTCTTGGTGGTACACATGGTGTACTAATTGTACTGGTTGGGAGACCACACTTGGAGACCCATTGAATCATATCTGCATTATAGGAGGAATGCTTTTATGAAGTAGGAGTTTAGCTGAGGCTGAGAATACCATTTTAGTCAGCCCTGGTGGAACCCAGAAGGAGAGAAGATGGGCAGGTGATGGGAAGAGATGAACTATTTGCCCAACACTGCTTTCCTTCTGGAGAAAACCTGGCATCTTGATGAGGGCTCTAGATGCAAAAACTCTATCTGAATTAAAAGTTAGTACTGCTGCAGTATGCCTGTCTCAGTTCTCCACTAGGAGAGAGTCCAGATTCCTGTAAGCATGTTCTGTTGCATCTTCAATTTGTCTTGTCTTTCAAGAGATGGGAAAATTCTTTCCCCCTGAATCAAAGAGACTGCTTCCAGTCAGAGCAAAGTGGCTTTCTAATTACCTTTCGACCAGAGGAACAGTGTTATTTACTTCAGGTGGTATCAGCCCTCCAGGTTACCACCAGTAAAAGCTTGTTTTTAATCAGAGAAGTAATCACTTTAGACCACAAGACATTTGAGGCTTTTCTAAGGATAATCTTAAATTGCTTCACATATAATGAGCCCCTGAGTTCAAGGCAGAAGATGCTGGAAACAGATTGTATTTAACTTCAGTCCTGTTTGGTGGGAAGGGAAATGTTTAACTTTGAGCTTCTTGGTATTGCATAAGGAATGGATGCATGGAATGATGGTGGCTTAGTTGAGTATTTGTTAAACATGGGCTCTTGAAGTTTAATGAGGTCACAGTCACCTGGAGCATTTCCTAAATCATAGGTTGCTAGGCTCTTCCTTTAGAGATGAATGGATCTGGAGAAACACGTGAGAATTTGCATTTCTTTTTTTATTTTATATTATTCCAAAATATGCATATATACACTCCACACATAAATCAAAATGACAAATTCTGAAAATAAACTATACGTTGATTCCAAAACACATTTAGAGATTTACATTTTAATAGTAAATTTGCATGCAGGTAAAAGATGTGTAATTTTACATTTTTTTTAGAATATAAATACATATCTTCATCCATATATAGTAATTACAATGTATGAATACAAGTGGTATGACAATTCTAGAGCCCATTAAGAGATTCATATTGGAATAGCACAGTTGCTTTCAGATACAATGAAATATAATAATGAAGTTGCCCAGTTTGCCTGCCAACTGGGGATTTGGTATTAGCATCCACAAATGAGGGGAAACCATTTGCCTTTTTTTTTTCTGAGCCTGTGTTACTTTCACTTAGCACAATGGAGTTCCATCCATTTACCTGCAAAGCTCATGAAATCATCTTTCTTTACTGCTGCATAGAACTCCATTGTGTAGATGTACCACATTTTTGTTATCCAGTCATCAGTTGAGGGGCATTTGGGTTGGTTCCAGCTCTTTCTAATAACTGTGCTGTTGATCCTTGTGAGAGATTGTATTAGTTACTTTTCTGTTGCTGTGATAAAACACTGTGACCAAGGGAAATTATAAGAAGAAGAGTTTATTTGAGCTTAGGGTTCCAGGTCCCAGTGGGATTGGAGTCTGTCACAGTGGGAAAAGCATGGAGGCCAGAGTAGGAGGAGAAAGTTAAGCTTTCACATCTTCAGGCCGGCACAGGAAACACAGAGTGACTGGAAATTCAGAAAAGCTTTAAAAACTCTCTAAGCTGGGCATGGTGGTGCACGCCTTTAATCCTAGCACTTGGGAGGCAGAAGAAGGCAGATCTCTGTGAGTTCAAGGCCAGCCTGGTCTACATAGTGAGTTCCAGGCCAGCTGAGAGTAAAGGGAGACCCTGTCTCAAAAAGACCAAAAAATAAACAAACAAACCTCTCTAAACCCATGCCCAGTAACCTCCTCCCTCTAGCAAGGCCACACCATTTAAGACCTCCCTAAGCAGTACCACCAGCTGGGTATGAAATGTTCAAATGCTTGGAGCTTATGGGAGACATTCTCATTGAACCCACCATGGGGGTTGGTATCATAATAAATCCTTTCTCTCTGTTATTTGAAGCCATACTAGAATCATCCTGTAAGATTGGTACTCGATTCTCCTGGAAGCTATTGGTCATCATTGTAAGGAGTCAGCTAAGGCCTACTCTGATTCACAGGAAGCCAAGATGAAGGAGTCTGTAGTCTCAAGAGACATGGCTGTTACTCCAAGGTCACTCTTGTCCTTGACTGAGGTGGCTAAGACTTCAAATTAGAATGAGGACTTCCCTGTGAAAACATCGCCTAGCCCACTGATGGGTTCTATGTTTCCAGAAGGGAGAGATCTTTTGTCACAAACAAGTTGTCTCTCTGACTCTCACCATTTGGTGCTTATTTGCATTGTCAGGGCGAGAAGTAAAGATCTCATGATGGTTCGTATTGATTGTCAACCTGGCAGCATGTAGAATCACCTAGGAGACAAAACTCTCACATGTGTGTGAGGGAGTTCATAGACTGGGTTAATTGAGATGACACCTTGCACACACACACACACACACAAATACACACATGCACATACATACACACATAAATATAATACGAGGGTAGAAACTTCTTTGTATATACTTTTGGTTATATTCCTCAGATCTGGAATCATGCCAGAATATGATCACACTCAGATATTTGTAGAATGGTTGTTCCAGGCCCTATTTGCATTGCTTCTCTTCGGAAGTGACCAAAGGTCTGTCATAAAGTTAAGGATTGACTAATCCCTGTTACTATAAGCCAGTGATCTGGGAAGAGTGGTCTGCAGAATAGCAGGATTGTTTGGAGACTGTTTCAGATGTCTCTCTGGCCCTGTCTACACGCTGAATGTAATTCTGGGGTTGGACAGAGACAATCTGTGTTAGCCCTTTGGGTAGTGGTTCATCTGGCTACACAATCAGGAATTCTTAGCAGGAGCAAATCAGTGCTGTCCTCCCTAGGTGGCGCCGTAATGCAGGTCCACAGGGGGACTCTAAAAGTACCACTCTTGTCTATCACCTCCTGGCAGAGTACTGTGCTAGATTTTGGGATTTCAAAGAATTTATATCTTGTCATGTTCAAGAAAAGCAAGGAGTCTCTGGCTTTACCACAGTCCCAGGACAGCTTTGCAGGAGATAAAATTAGAACATAACTGTCCATATTTTGAAGGGCAGTGATAATAACAAGCTCAAGGGGCTGTGATGGAAGGTAGTGGATGAAATGGCATTTTGTGATGCAATATTCAGGTGGAAGGAAGTCTGTAGCAGCACAGTCCCATCAGTCATTTCCTGCCTTGCTTTGATACACTACTGGCATTTGGATTAGTCCTTGAACTTTCCACTTGGAGTGGCTTGGGACCCAAATGAGGCTTTCCACTTATCGAAGGCTTTGTCAGTGTTTCTCCATCAATACAGAAATGGAGGATGGATGAGGATGCTGTTAACTACACCATTTATATTTTTCTGGTTAGTTTTTTTTTTTTTTTGTATATTAAGTCCACTGCCATGCTGACAAATGATGTGTTTATTAATTCAGTCATTCATTTATTTAATCTCCTTTGAGAAGGGTGACATTCCACATGTGCTAGTACGTGTTGGAGTATACAAAAATGAAGGAAGCTGAACTTTTTGGAATTGGAAGTACATGCAGAAGAACCTGTTTAGGGTCACAATTTCTACCATAAGAGGGTGGTGTAGCATGGGAGATAAATATCTGGATATCTGGATTATTGGTGCTGAAATTATGTTGGTCAGTGGGATTTTCTAGTGGAAAATAAAAGTGGCCCAAGAATTGAACCAGAAAAAGGAATGAAAAAAGAGTTAAGATCTCAGAGAGAGATTCACCACTTTCAGCAAATAGCAAGAGGCAGAAAGTATGAGTTAACAGGTGAAGTACAGAAGAAACTGATCATGAGACAAAGACCACAGGTTCAGAAATGGAAATGTGACGATCTGCCAGGAGGTCTTCAGCAGCTCAGTAGAGAGGCTTCAGTGCAGTTTTCAGCAGATGCAAGCTTGCAATTGCTAGAATGGAAAAGTCATTAGAGATGGTTAGTGGAGAGATAATGAAGGTGGAATTAATCTGCTAAAGTGAAGCTCTTGAATTGATTTGTTGGTGCTATTTAACATACAAAGACCTCTCTTTGGAAGAATGTATATAGGCACAGATTCCAGTTGAGACTGAAATACCCATGTGTGTGTGTGTGTGTGTGTGTGTGTGTGTGTGTGTGTGTGTGTTTGTGTGTGTGTGCATGTGCGTGTCTGTGTGTGTGTATGTGTGTGTGTGCTTGTCAGTGTATGGTACATACATGTGTATGCACATGCATGTGAGGGTGCACTTCCTCGAATGGAGGCTGAAGATCAATATTGGAATATCTTCCTCTATCACCAACTTAGTTTTTGAGACAGGTTCACTCTCTGAACCTGGGGCTTGCCATTTTGGCTAGGCTGGCTGGAGACCAAGTCCCTAGGGTCCACTTCAATCACCCCCTGCACTGGAATTCCACCATGCCAGGCTCTCACATGAATATGAAGATTCAAACTTGAATCCTCGTGTTTGTATAACAAGCACATTAGCCATTGAGCTATTGCCCCACCCTGAGATTTCTCTTTTACCTTCCTGTCACATTGCCCATCCTTATTATTCCCAGGATGGCTCTGCCTAGTATTTTACACTTGCTGTACAGATGTACCTTTCCATTAAGATGACAAAATAAGTTTTTCAAGGGCAGCATTGCTTCTTACAGTAGTTAGTCATTTCCTACTTGTGGCAATTTTGCATCTAATGAAGTTTCCATTGCCCTGAACATCTGGCTTCCTCGCGGTTGCTTCTTTGCCCAGGGGTGGATTGGGAACACCACTGGCAGGATTTCACAGACTCAGTAAATCATGCTAATCAAAATATGAAAACTTTTTGGACTGATTTTGGAGTTCTGCAAGCTGTGATAGACGATTATATTTTAAAGCTCACTCTAAGTGAGTGATACTTAGCATCTTCACATTCCTAGGACTGAGTTCTGAGGACCTCCCTCAGAACTGACCTATTTCAGATAATAGGAAGGCTCAATGCTACACAGATATGCAAACTAAACCTCTAATCCCTTTCAGTGTCTCATACTGATTGCCCCAAAATGTTTGTACTAGGTGAAAGGCAAACTTCCTGAAATATATCTCTCAAATGATTTGAATTTACATAAGTTTTAGTCAAGGAACAGATGTGTCTTTAATGCTGTACCTTTGAAAAATTTAAAAACCATATTACATAAGCAAGACTTGCTGTAACTTGGCGTTCCTTACTCCTTTATTCCTAACTTCATTTTTATCAGTGACCTGACAAGGACTAATTCTAGCTTTGTTTTTATCAGAACACTAACGAGGGCAAGGAGAAGAGAGGTTCATTGTTTGAAATCTTAGTTTGAGAACAATGTAAAAGAAATTGTTTCATTGTAGGAGTTTTTAAATCTTTTTTTTTTTCTCCAAAATCAAATGACAGTTTAGTCTTTGTGGACTTTACTTGCTGGAGCTGCATTTGGAAAATAATACCCAACATTTTTTAGATGTGTGTAGTAATTAGAAAATATTTTAAAACTGTAAAGGAGAAATGTGTTCACAAGAAAATTAAATTAATTTGTAGTTAGTATTGCTGAATATTGCTTCCCACCCCCCCCCTTTTTTTTGGACTTTTTGAGACAGGATCTCCCAGTAGTCCCCAGCTGGCCTGGAACTCATTCTGTAGACCAGGCTGGCCTTGAACTCAGAGAAATCCACCTGCCTCTGCCTCCTGAGTGCTAGGATTAAAGGCATGGGTCACCATGCCTGGCATATATTGCTTCCTTTTAAAAACCTTTAATTTATGTTTTCTAAACTGTGGCAGAATTATGCAGTGTATTGTTTTCACTTAAAGTTATACTGTTCCAGTTGTATTACAAATTGTTTTAAAATTATTGTTTATGCGCCTTTGTGTGAATACTTGCATAAGTCAAAAGAAGACATCAGATCTTTTGAAGCTGGAGGGTTGTGAGCTGCCCAAATTGGGTGCTAAGGATTGAGTTCTGGTCCTCTCGAAGAGCACCAGGAGCTCTTAACTGCTGAGCCATTTAACCGGCCTACTACATATTCTTCACACTGTTTTCAAAAGAAATATAATACTTTAGATAGATCAACTATACTGCATTTTAATCATTCCTATGTTTTTCAGCTTGTCACAAGTAGCTTGAACTCCATTTGCTCTTATGTGATTGTTTCTTCAAGATAATTTCCAAGTATAAATGTCTGGTTTAAGGGTGCCTAAACTATTTTGGTCTTTTCGAAGCAGGGTCTCCCTGTAGCTCCAGCTGTCCTGGAACTCACTCTGTAGACCAGGCTGGCCTTGAACTCACAAAGATCGCCTGCCTCTACCTCTGAGTGCTAGGATTAAAGGTGTGTCCCATTCTATCCGGCCCCCTTTGTTTTCAATATATGGTCTCTCACTGGCCTGGAACTCATGATTCTTCTCTGCTGGCCGGCCAGCGAGCTCCAAGGATCTGTCCACTGGTTTCCATCTCCCCAGTGCTGGGATTATATGCACAGAGCCTGGCCTCTTAAAAGTCTGTTCTGGGATCAGTCTCCATTCTGGAGATTGAGCGCAGGTCTTTGTGCTCTCAAGGCAAGCACTTGCCCCTGAGCCGTCTCTGCAACCCACCATGATATTTTTAGTGGCTAGTGGCTTCCCATTTCACATGCTGATGAAATAAGCTAACATCCCCAAATAAATACTTCAATATCACACGTACTTTCTTAATGGAAAGTGATATGAAATGGATATGAATGGATATGAATCTGTGGTGAGTTTTTGTCCACCTTGTTCTGTTCATGCAGGAATACATGGACTCTAATAAATGCATTGAGCACCTTCTCACTCAACTCAGGGAGCAACACAGAAGTCTCTGGAGGTGAGTTCAATTCAAGTTCTTCCTTATTGGCAAAGCAGCTTCTATAGCTTTGATTATTTTTTTTATTGTAGAATTTTTACACAGTGGTGGGTTTTGATGCCAGTTCTATGGGCATCACAGGCAAGCATTCTAACCACTGAGTTACTTTGTAAATGGAGCAGGGAATTAGACAAAAGTTATCTCTTTCCACTTGGTACTATAGTTGTCTATTGTGCAAGATCACCAGGAGTCATGTTTCTTAAACTGTGGGCCATGACCTGATGCAGGGTCATGTGACTGAATGGGGAGTGGTGCAAGAGACTGGCGACAGTATAAAGTTTCTTCACAGAGACAAAAATCGGATTAAAAATCCAATCTGTAATGAATCTCAGGTGTTTCTGGAAGTATGGACCTGAGTTTCAGCCTTGCACACTTTGTACTTTTTTTTTTTTTTTTTTTTTTGCCTTCAAGCTATGCACCAGTGCTGAGCACTGCCTGAAACACTTGGCGCAGATTCCAGACTGTTGTGTGTTAGGATTTTAAGTATTTTTATTGTGCATGTTTTCTGATCTTACAGAAATGGAATGGTTTAATTACAGAACAGATTTTTATTATTTTCCTACTATCATTCCATAACATATAAACATTTATGACTCCAGGTTTTCTGTCAAAGCCTTTTCTGCTTCTAATGACATGATCATATGATTTCTGTTATTGAGTCTGTTTATGTGATGGATTTCATTTATTCATTTATGTGTGTTTAACCATTGCTGAATCTCTGGGACGGATCCACCTTGATTATGATGGATAATCTTTTTAATGTGTTTTTGTATTTGGTTTACAAGTATTTTACTTAGTTTTGTGTACGTGTTCACTGCACACATTGCCTATAGCATTCTTTCTTCATTGGGTCTTTGTTTGGTTTTGATATTAGAGTAATATTGGCTTTATAAAAACAATCTCAGAGTATCCCTTCCTTTTCCGTTCTTAGAATGTTTGATAGGATTCTGTGCTGTATCCATCTGGTCCTAGGCATTTTTAAGTTGGGGAGTTGTTAAATCAATGATTGTTATGGGTCTTTTTAAATTATATTTTTCCCATTTGATTTACCTTTTAAAATTTTTATTTATTTATTTTTTTGAGACAGGGTCTCCCTGTAGTCCTAGCTAGCCTGAACTCACTTTGTAGTCCAGGCTGGCCTTGAACTTACAGAGATCCACCTGCCTCTGCCTCCCAAGTGCTGGGATTAAAGGCGTGTGCCAATACGCCTGGCTTAATTTAACTTTTGTAGGCCATATATATCTAGAACTTTATCTAGTCCATTTAGATTTTTCTGGTTAAGTGGAAGTATGGAGCATGTCCTTATAGCATGATCATAAAACATGTCCTTATAGTTTTCTGAATTTCCTCAGGGTCTGTGTAATGTTTCCCTTTTCATCTCTGGGATTATCAATCTGGGTTCATGCTCTTTCCTTTGGTTAATTTGGCTAAAGTTTTGTTAATATTGTGAATCTTTACGAAGAACCAATTCTTTATTTCATTGATGCTTTGTTTTGTTTTCTTTCTTCCTATTTCATTAATTTCAGCTTTAATTTTATTTTATCTCTTGCTTTGTCATTTATTTTTATTTTATTTTATTTTATTTTTTAACAAATCTAGACCCGTGTTCCCGCCCATTCCCCCACCCCGCCAGAGCTCATGCATTCTGCCAAACATGCTTTTCATCTCTTTCTCAGTCTTTCTCAATATTCTCCATGAGGAAGTTGACTGTTTTGAGCAGAAGTTCACTGTTTCAGTTAGTTCTTTGATGCAGTATTTTCTGTTGTTGTTGTTGTTTCCAAAATGCATTATGTCCAACTGCTTTGTACAGAAGCTCAGGGGGCCCTACACAAGAAATACTTACAACTGGGTAATTGGCACTAGCATCCACAGATGAGGGATACCATTCGTCGTTTGTTTTTCTGGGACTGTGTTACTTCACTCAGCATGATGTCCTCTAGCTCCAGCCATTTTCCTGCAAAGCTCGTGATGTCGTCTTTCTTTACTGCTGCATAGAACTCCATTGTGTAGATGTACCACATTTTCTCTATCCATTCGTCAGTTGAGGGGCATTTAGGTTGGTTCCAGCTCTTTGCTATTGTGAAGAGAGCTGAAATAAACATGGCCGTGCATGTATCTCTGTGGTGGCGTAAGTCTTGAGGGTACATGCCCAGGAGTGGTATGGCTGGGTCGGGTGGCAAGTTCATTCCAAGTCTTCCAAGGGTTCTCCACACTGCTTTCCATAGTGGCTGTACGAGTTTACATTCCCACCAGCAGTGGATGAGTGTTCCCCTTTCCCCACAACCTCTCCAGCACTTGGTATCATTTGTTTTCTTGATCCTAGCCAGTCTTACTGGAGTAAGATGATATCTTAAAGTGGTTTTGATTTGCATTTCCTTAATGATTAGTGATGTTGAGCAGTTCTTGAGGTGTTTCTCAGACATCTCTAATTCCTCGCTTGTGAAGTCTCTGTTCAGTTCTTTGCTCCATCTATTGAGCGGGTCGTTTGTTTTCTTTTTTCTTTGTTTTTTGAGTAGTTTATATATTCTGGAAATCAATGCTTTGTCAGATGTATCTGCAGTGAAGGTTTCCTCCCACTCTGTGGGATTTCTCTTCACTTCCTTGATTGTTTCTTTTGATGTACAGAAGCTTTTGAGTTTGATGAGGTCCCATTTGTCAATTGTCGACCTTAATTCTTGTGCAGCTGCTGTCTGATTTAGGAAGTCTTTTCCTACGCCTATGTCTTGTAGTCTGCTGCCAACTTTTTCTTCTATCACCTTCAGAGTTTGGGGTTTCACGTTGAGGTCTTTAATCCATCTGGAGTTGACTTTTGTACAGGGCGAGAGGTAGGGGTTTAATTTCATTCTTCTACAAGTGGTGATCCAGTTTTGCCAACACCACTTGCTGAAGATGCTGTCTTTTCTCCATTGTGGTTTCTTGGCCCCCTTGTCAAATATGAGATGGCTGAAATTGTATGTGCTCAGATTTGGATCTTCGGTTTTGTTCCATTGGTCAACAGGTCTGTTTTTGTGCCAGTACCAGGCTGTTTTTATGACTATAGCCCTGTAGTATAGTTTAAAATCTGGTATAGAGATCCCTCCTGTGTAGCTCTTTTCACTCAGGGTTGATTTGGCTATTCGGGGTCTTTTGTTTTTCCAAATGAATTTAAGAACTTTTGTTTCCAAGCCTGTGAAGAAACTCTTGGGGATTTTGATTGGGATTGCATTAAATCTATACAAGAGTTTTGGTAAAATGGACATTTTTACAATGTTAATTTTCCCAATCGATGAGCATGGGAGGTTTTTCCATCTTCTGATGTCTTCTTCAATTTCTTTCTTTAAAGGTTTAAAATTTTTGTTGTAGAGATCTTTGGTGTCTTTGGTTAGGTTTGTTCCTAGATATTGTATTGTTTTTGAGGCTATTGTGAGTGGGAAGGTCTCTTTGAATTCTTTCTGCTTTGTCATTTTTTAGGTCTTATTTGTTCTTGGTTTTCCAAGGCCTTTGGGTACATCGTTATTTATATGAGACATTTCTAATTTTGTGGCATAAGCATGCAATGATATAAACTTTCCTCTTTAGGCCTGCCTTTGTTGTATCCCATAGATCTTGGCATGTTATGTTTTCATTCAGTTTTAGAAGTTTTACATTTACTGTCCTGTTTCCTTCCTTGATCCAATTTTCATCCAACTGTGTGTTGTTTAGCTTTCATAAAGTTATGTAATCATGTACTATTCCCCATGTTTGTTATTGATATCTACTTTATTCATATCATCAATTTTGAAATATCATCCTGTAGTCATAAAGAATACAGGATGATATTTCAAATTTTCTAAGTTTGTACAGCATCTTTGTGTTCTAATGTGTGGTCGATGTTTTAGAAATTTCCATGGACTGCTAAGAAGAAAGTGCCATTTTTGATATTTGGGTAGAATGCTTGGTAGATGGTGGTTGGTTAGGTCATTGATATAGCTCCAGGGTTTCTCTATTAAGTTGTGTCTGGTTGACCTGCCTTCTGGTTACAGTGGAATATTGAAGTCACCTCCTACCACTGTGTTGGAATCAATGTGTCATTTTTTATTTAAAAGAATTTCTTTTATGAAACTGGCTGCCCCTTTTGGTGGTGTGTATATGTTTAGGAATATAATACCTCCTTGGTACATTTTTTTATTATTGAGTAGGAAGTGACTTTCCCAACTCTTCTGACTAGCTTTAGTTTGAAGTCTATTTTGTCAGATATTAGAATATCTACATCTGCCTGCTTCTTAGTTTCATTTGCTTGGAGTACCTTTTTCCATCTTTTTACTCTAAGGTGGTGTTGATCATTGCTGGTAAGATGTGTTATTTAGAAGCAGAAAATCCATAGTTCTTCTTCTCTAATCCAATCAGTTAGTTTGTGTCTTTATACTAGGGAGTTGTGATCATTAATACTAAGTGTTATTATTGACCAATGTTCGTTAAGTCCTGTTGTGTTGGTGTTTTAGTGCTGCTTTCCTAAATCTCTTTGGGTTAACTGCTCTTAGATCATGTATTTTTTTCTCTGTGCCCTCTTGAGTGTTTATTCTTGTCAGACTGAACTAGTGTATTGAGTATTCTCTGTAGAGCTGATTTTGTGGTTATAAACCTCTTAAATCTGTTTTTATCATGGCAAGTTTATCTTTAATGTTCATTACAACCGATAGTTTTGATGAGTATGGGAGTCTAGGCTGGGAATTTGTGTTCTTTCATGACTTGCATGATGTTGGTCCAAGCCCTTTTGGCTTTCATAGTCTTTATTGAAAAATAAGCTCTCACTCTTCTGGGCCTGTGTTTATCTGTGGTCTTTCTCTCTCACAGCTTTCAAGATCTTTTCTCTGTTATTTTTTTTTTTTAATATTTAGCATTTTACTGGTATATGATGTGAGGCTTCTTTTCTGATTCTTTCAACTTTGTGTTCTGTAGATTTGGCAAGTTTTCTTATATGACTTTATCTTTTTTTTTTTTTTTTTTTTGTGTACTATAGTATTCACAGGAAAATCTATCAAACAAGTCTGAAAAAAAGTTGAAAATGGTCTGTGTCTGGTGGTATCACATATTAATCTAAGACTTGTTTATTTAAGAAGTAAACAAGCACATCCATCTCATTTAGTATGGAATATTTTGTTTCATCTTTAATGAATGATCAAATCATATGTAATATCAAGAATTGCTTTAAAATAATTTCTTCATGATTTTTCCATGGATATTTAATTGTTTTATATGCTTAGAGTTTACTTAAAAATTTTGGCAGTGGAAATGGACCACAAGTAGAAGAGATATTGCTCAAAATATATTGTATAGCTTTATGAACTTTTCAAAAAATCTTAAAGTATTATTTTTTAAAAGGAAGCCCTGACTTAAAGAATGTCACTTTTATAATTTAAGTGAAAGAACAGTTGAAATTCCCAGTTCAGAGCTAGCAGGTGGGACAGCTCAAACTTGTCAAGGCCAAGAGGTTAATATAATTGTCCAAGAGCCAAGTCGAAAGCTTATAATGTGGTAGAAAGTTGAGACAAAATCTTTGATAATTTTTCTGCTCAAAGATAATTGAAGCTTTTCTCTAATTAAAAGGTATAATATTTTTGGTTCAAAGGTCTTNAAATAATACTCCTTGGTTGACATTTTTTTATTATTGAGTAGGAAGTGACTTCCAACTCTTCTACAGCTTTAGGTGAAGTCTATTTGTCAGATATTAGAATATCTACATCCCTGCTGCTTGTTTCATTTGCTTGGGTTCCTTTTTCCATCTTTTACTCTAAGTTGTGTGTTGATCATTGCTGGTGAGATGTGTTATTTAGAAGCAGAAAATCCATAGTTCTTCTTCTCTAATCCAATCAGTTAGTTTGTGTTTTATACTAGGGAGTTGTGATCATTAATACTAAGTGTTATTATTGACCAATGTTCGTTAAGTCCTGTTGTGTTGGTGTTTTAGTGCTGCTTTCCTAAATCTCTTTGGGTTGTTAACTGCTCTTAGATCATGTATTTTTTTCTCTGTGCCCTCTTGAGTGTTTATTCTTGTCAGACTGAACTAGTGTATTGAGTATTCTCTGTAAGCTGATTTTGTGGTTATAAACCTCTTAAATCTGTTTTTATCATGGCAAGTTTATCTTTAATGTTCATTACAACCGATAGTTTTGATGAGTATGGGAGTCTAGGCTGGGAATTTGTGTTCTTTCATGACTTGCATGATGATTGGTCCAAGCCCTTTGGCTTTCATGTCTTTATTGAAAAATAAGCTCTCACTCTTCTGGCTGCGTTTTCTGTGGTCTTTCTCTCTCAACAGCTTTTCAAGATCTTTTCTCTGTTATTTTTTTTTTTAAATATTTGCATTTTCTGGTTTTATATGAAATGTTATGCTTCTTAATCAATCATTCTTTCACTTTGTGTTCTGTAGATTTGGCAAGTTTTCTTATATGACTTATTATCTTTTTTTTTTTTTTTTGGTCTTCCTTGTAGCCCCAGCTGCTTCCTGGAAACTCGCACATTAGACCGGCTGGCTTGAACTCACAAGTTCGCCTGCCCTGTCCTCCCAGTCGGCTAGGATTAAAGCACGTGCCACCATGTCCAGCTTTGAACTTTATCGTTTTAAATTTCTGTGCTTTAACCTGGGTTTCTTCTCTTTATTCTATACCTTGTTTCATAGGTTTGGTCTTATTACAGTATCCCCGGGATTTATATATTCTGTTTCCTGGTGTTTTTTTAGATTTGACATTTTCTCTGATAGAGCAATCCATTTCCCGAACCTAATCTTCAAGATCTGATATTTTCTGTTCCATTTTATCCATTCTTTTGTCTTTTTCTGCTAAGATCTTTTGAGTTTATGAGATTTTATTTAAATTTTCATTTCAGTTTAACTTTTCTTCAGATATTCTCTTTACCGAATTCTTTTCTATGTTGTCTAGTTTAGTTATTTCATTCACTCTTTGTGTTTTCATGGTTTCATTCATTGTTTTTCATATCCTCTTTCGACTTCCTTCACACATATTATCTCAATGCTCTTTTAAAATCATTTCTTGTCATCCGTCTAGGTGCCCTTCTCAGGAAACTTATTACAAAATTACCATGGTTATTTCTGGTGTTTGTGTTTATTCAATGCAGACTAGGCATCTAGATCAGTGTTGTTTGTTGTGTCTCTTGGTATGGGTAGGTGATCCTCTCTGTATTGAGTGGTTATTTGTATATATGCTTACTTTTTTCCCAGCTTGTCAGGTTATGGCCCAACTGACGTAGTGTTTATAGTTTCAGTTTCGGGGGCCAATTGGTTACATCTGTATAGTGTTCGTGAAAGACGTGGTCTCCATTCATGCTAGGGATAGTGCAACTTTGAGGGTCGGATTGACTCCTAATGGTCCTGGAGAACCAGGGTGGCTTCAGTGGTTGTGCAGCAGGTCTAGGGAAAGCTCACAGGACCCAATGAGAAAGGGTCCTAGTGATTCAAGAAGTCTGGGAGAGTTGAGTGCTGAGAGTGTGATCCACACATACATTTTTTTAAATTACTATTTCAGTTGCTGACTTGAAGTTTATAAAAATTCCACTGAATGACTATTAGCTTGGGATTAGGGTTAGGTTATCCATAGTTATCCAGGTTATCCATAGTTCCTGCAATGGCCTTAACATACCTCTGCCAACTTGTACTATAGTATTCACAGGAAAATCTATCAAACAAGTCTGAAAAAAAGTTGAAAATGGTCTGTGTCTGGTGGTATCACATATTAATCTAAGACTTGTTTATTTAAAAGTAAACAAGCACATCCATCTCATTTAAGTATGAATATATTTGTTTTCATCTTTAATGAATGATCACAAATCATATGCATTATCAAGATTGCTTTAAAATAATTCTTCATGATTTTTCCATGGATATTTAATTGTTTTTATATGCTTAGAGTACTTAAAAATTTTGGCAGTGAAATGACCATCAGTAGAAGAGATATGCTCAAAATATATTGTATAGTTTATGAACTTTTAAAAAAATCTTAAAGTATTCTTTTTTAAAAGAGCAAGCCCTGACTTAAAGAATGTCACTTTTATAATTTAAGTGAAAGAACAGTGAAATTCTTCTTAATATAAGAGGAGTTTATAACAAGGCTGCTATGTGATTCTTCCATATTGAGATTTTGTTTTACATGATTGGCTCTGACTGTAGGTTAGGAAAAGCATCTAAGAATATTTTTGCAAGAACCTTGGAAATCAAAATTTGAAATGTATAAACAAAATGCTCAAATTACTTATTCATTCTCTCGGGCTTCTTGGTAATAGACTAGCCAAGATGGCTGTGCTGTCATTATTAACTTAGTAGATTCCTGTGGGTATGGAATTTACAAGAGCCATATAGAATTTGAATGACTTTTCTTTAGTTTTGTGAGCTTTTGAATTTTGAAGTAAATCTGCTAGTTTGTTATTACATAATGTTCCCCAGCACACTGGGATTGTTGCATACAACTGCCCTGTCTCAAGAGTCACTTAATTATGCATCTATTTTTACTTCTTGGTGGGTGGGGCTTTCTCTCTACTAACCTCAAAATTCATCTTCCCTAAATAGTTCTACTGTGGAGTAAAGTGTATATTTTCTTTTTCCTTTATTTTAAATCTTTTTTTTTTTTTGTCTTTTCGAGACAGGGTCTCCCTGTAGCCCCAGCTGTCCTGGAACTCACTCTGTAGACCAGGCTGGCCTTGAACTCACAAAGATCCACCTGCCTCTGCCTCCCGAGTGCTAGGATTAAATGCATGCCATCATGCCTGACTCTATTTTAAATCTTTTATTAAAGTTTTGTGCATTTCATACATTACTTCTCAGTTCAATCCAGACTCATTTCCCCCTCCGTGCCCCCCACCCCTCCCAAGTTCATGCAGTCTGCCATACATGTCCTGTTTCCCCTTCTGAGTCTTTTCAAAGTTTTTCAAAGCAGAAGATTATTTTTGGGGGGGAAGAACTCCATTGTTTCAGTCAGTGCTCTGTACCAGTTCTTTTGTTATTGCTGTTCCCTCTAAACCATATTGTTTCAAAATATGCATTTACATATGTCACACATGTACTAAAATCATGTCATCTGAAAATAAACTGTATGTTATTTCCAAATCACATTTCAGGATTCATATTTTTCCCTTTTAATTTTCTAATGCTCTAAAATATACAAACATACCCCCCACCCTTGTACCAAAATTGAAAAGTCTGAAAATAAACAGTAGGCTAATTCTAGAGCCTGTTAAGGGATTTACATTCTAAGAGCACAGTTGCTTTTAGATAAAGAGAAATATAACATTAATGTTACTCAGTTTGCCTTACTTGATGCTAGCATCCACAAATGAGGGATATCATTCATCCTTTTGTTTTTCTGGAACTGTGTTACCTCACTCAGCATAATATCTTCTAGTTCCATCCATTTACCTGCAAAGTTCATGATGTGATCTTTCTTTACCACTGCATAGAACTCCATTGTGTAGATGTACCACATTTTCTTTATCCACTCTTTGGTTGAGGGGCACTTGGGTTGGTTCCAACTCTTTGCTATTGTGAAGAGAGCTGCAAAAAACATGACTGTGTATGTATCTCTTTGGTAAGATGAGTCTTGTGGGTATATACCCGGGAGTGGTATGACTGGGTCAGGTGGTAGGCTCATTTTGAGTCTTTTAAGGGTTCTCCACACTGCTTATAGTGGTTGTATGAGTTTACATTCCCACCAGCAGTGAATGAGTGTTCCCCTTTCCCCATAACCTCTCCAGCATTTGGTATCATTTGTTTCTTTGATCCCACCCAGTCTTATAGGAGTGAGATCATATCTTAAAATGGTTTTAATTTGCATTTCCTTAATTATTAGGATGTTGAATACTTTTAAAGATGTTTCTCGGCCATTTTTACTTCCTCACTTGTGAAGTCTCTGTTCAGCTCTTTATTCCATCTGTTGAGTGGGTCATTTGTTGTCTTACTTCTTTGTTTTTTGAATAGTTTATATATTCTGGAAGTTAATGCTCTGTCAGATGAATCAGCAGTGAAGGTTTCCTCTCATTCTGTGGGTTTTCTCTTCACTTCCCTGATTGTTTCTTTCACTTTTGAGTTTAATGAGGTCCCACTTGTCAATTGTCGACCTTATTTCCTGTGCAGCTGCTGTGTGGTTTAGAAAGTCTTTTCCTACCCCTATGACTTGTAGCTGCTGACAACATTTTCTTCTGTTACTTTCAGAGTCTTGGGTTTCACACTGAGGTCTTTGATCCATTTGGAGTTGGTTTTTGTACAGGGTGAGAGGTAGGGATTTAATTTTATTCTTCTACAAGTGGTGATCCAGTTTTGCCAACACCACTTGCTGAAGATGCTGTCTTTTCTCCATTGTGCCTTCTTGGTCCCCTTGTCAAATATGAGGTGGCTGAAATTGTATGTGCTCAAGTTTGGATCTTCAATTTTGATCCATTGGTCTACAGGTCTGTTTTTGTGCCAGTACCAGGCTGTTTTTATGACTAGAGCCCTGTAATATAGTTTGAAGTCTGGTATATTGAGCCCCCTGTATTGCACTTTTCACACAGGGTCGCTTTGGCTATTCAGGGTCTTTTGTTTTTCCATATGAATTTAAGGATTTTTTTTTCCAAGTCTGTGAAGAAACTCTTGGGGATTTTAATTGGGATTGCATTGAATCTGTATGTTAATTTGGGTAGAACAAATATTTAAGAGAAAATGTTCTGTTTCTCTACGTAGAAAAAACTGCTAGGGAGAAATGTGTCACTTGACTAAGAAGTTTAATTTTGAAGTCATTTTCTATGAATAGATATATCAGCTATTTTATATAAATTAACACAATATTGACTAGGTTTGTTTTTAAGAGCTATAACCTGGTTTTCTGAGATTTTTGTTTGCTTGCTTGCTGAACTAGTATATGAATATAACCAGCAACTACATATATAGCTATGTACTTTTAAATTATTTCCTATAGATCTATTAGAAATCATATTTTAAAACTGATCTATATGACAATCAATTTATTGTTCATCTTTCTATTAGAAGGTAAAATACTTAAAAAAACCTGATATATCATATATGTAAAATTATATTTAAAGTTTTTGCAACCAATATCTTCCTTGCTCTCTCCTGCATACACACAAATGATGGCTGCCATCTAATGAAATATATTTACAATTTAATTTAGCCTAAAGTATTAAAATACATCTTATACACATCCCTGTGTGTAAGTAATGGCTTGCAGGTGCTTTGAACCAGTAAAAGGCTGCATAGAAAAAAATAGCTTTTTTTCTGTTTTCTTGAGGTAGCTAATAAAAGCCTTTCCACTCCTCAGATATGGTTAAATTAAAATCTCATTTCAAGCACAGACTTAACATAAAGAAAAGACCCAGTGTTTGGTGCTCAATCCCTTCCATTTTCTTTCAGAAATAGATTTATTATTTTTGAAGATTTGAATCCTTATGGATGGTGTCAGAGGTACCAATAATTCTTCCCCATCTGAATCACAATGGAGGGTAATAATGGCATTCGAATATAGTAACTACCAGTGAGGAAATGGAAAAGGGTAGTACTGAAAAGAAAATGAATAACAATAACAGCAGATTTATATATAATTTTTTGAATCATGAAATTATGGTTGATTATATTTTGTAAGCTAATCCTGACTGGAATGACTTGGAATGATGGGGGTCTGTCATGGCCAGTGGTGACATCATAACTTCTATCTTACTGCTTTGTTTTGGTGAGGAGTACATGAGCATCAAGGAATAGTGTTGAAAGTCTTTCTAGTAATGAACAAGTTTTATAAATGCTTTAATTCACAAATTTAAGTAGAATCTATGTTGTGTGGAGGATCATGGGAAAAATCTGTCATGTACATATGTGTGAAGTTAGACTAATGTTCCCATAAATCAGTATAGAATCCTAGGTTTATTATGCCTTTGATTATGCAGTAATGCTGTTTACTTATTCCTCTGGCCTGTGTTCAGGGTGCTGTTTTCTAAATCTCAGGGCCACCTGTCCAGAGTGGCACTATCCTCAGTAAGCTGGACCCTCCCACATGACTCAACAGACAGACCCCACAGGTCAGTCAGATAGAGGAATTTTCCTATTTGATGTTTCCTCATCCCAAATGTGTCAAATTGACAACTATCCAACATAGTACTACTACCCAAAGCTGTCTTCTGACCTCTGTATGCATACAAAGCTGTGCATACACATGCACATATACATATACACACAACACAACGTAGACACCCACATACGCACACAAACATATACCTGCACAGAAATATATTTATGAAGAGTTTCCTTATTATCATGGAGGGAGTTATTAGTGTTGAGATTTTCCTTGTTTTTAACCATCTGCTGTGACACAAAAATATTGTGTAACCACACTTGAGATATCTGTGTTCTTTTGGGATCCTGATTAGTATATTAAGGAAATTGTCTTATCATCTATCTCTGAGATTTCAAATTACAAAGGAATTCGTGGCACTCACATAGAGCTGTCTAGTAGTAGCAGGCATTTAGGTCCAGTCTCTTTGTTACCAACAAATTCCTTTCAAAAGAGATAAACTTCTGTGGGTTTATGTAAGGAAAAGTTATGGAGATCCAGAAGTAGGGTGCATACCTTTAATCCCAGCACTCAGGAAAGCAGAGACAGGCAGATCTCTGTGATATCGAGGTCAGCCTGGCATACCTAGCAACAGGGAGACCCTGTCTCACATAAAAAGGAAAGAAGGGAGTCAGAATCTAAAACTAAGCTTATCAATACATGTAGGTATATACTGAAGCCTTTGTTTGTTTTCCCTACACCTTCCTACTTGACTTAAAAAAAAAATACGAGGGCTAGAAAGATGCTCAACAATGAAGAGCCCTTGGCTCTCCTGCAGCAGGCGCCTTCTTCTGTCTTCCATGGGTACCCACATGCCCATGTGCATATACACACATACACACAAATAGACACACACATACAGAAGTAAATTAAAGTCTTTTTTTGAAACAGGGTCTCCCTGTAGCCCCAGATGGCTTGGAACTCACTATGGAGACCAGATCCAGACAGAGTTCCACCTGCCTCTGCTTCCTGAGGGCTGCGATTAAAAGCATGTGCTGTCATACCTGGCTCAAATAAAGCCTTTTAAAATAAAATAAAAACTATATAATAGTTCCTGTGGAAATAATCATGATTTCCTGTAACTTAATTTGTTCTAATTTGGAAAGTTGATATTAAAATTAAAGTATTTTTTTTGCATGAGATATTTTTGTATCCTCTACTATTTCTGATTTGGTTAAATACAGCTATGACCCACAAGTAAGATCAAAAGAAATAACTGAATAATTTCTATCTCCTAACATTCAATACAATCTTTATTCATTTGTAGATTCAAATTAAGAGTTTAGAATACACAGACAGTTGGAAACTGCAAATCGATCTCATGAATATTCATGGCACTGAAATTATTTTTCATGCCACATGTGAAATTAGATATGCAAAAGAGAGAGCAGCCCAGTCTCAGAGTGATGGAAAGGGGATGGGACTGAAGAATGGGGAACTTGGATTCTAGTCCTAGCCTATCAAAACTAGCCAACACAAAGACCTTGGACTGCATTTCCTAATCTGGAGACAAAGAAGGTACTATCAGAGCTGGTGTTCTAGTCTAATTCTGTTGCTGTGACAAACACCATGTCTAAAAGCAACTTAGAGGAGGAAAAGGTCTATTTTGCTTATAGTTCCAAGTCACAATCTATTACTGAGGGGAGTCAGGGAAGAAACTTAATTAGGAACTTGAAGAAGAAACCAGGAAGGAATGATATTTGCTGCCTCAGTCTCAGGCTTATTATACATCACAGGACATTCTGCCCAGGAAATGGTGCTGTTCACAGTGGGCTGGATCCCAGTATATGAATTACCAATCATGTCAGTCCCACATAGACAAAGCCAAAGACTAATCTTATCTGAGAAAATCCTCAATTAAAGCTTTCCTCACATGTCTGTAGGCTGTATCATGTTGACAATTAAAGCTCACTAGGATAGCTAGTGTTTCAGATCACTGAGCACCAAGGCTACATGAACTGGGTGCAGAAGAGTACATGGTATTTGTGGAACATACACTAGCATGGCTCTTGATAATTCTTAAATGTTGGGTGATGACAATGTATGATAGGAATCTTAGAAATGTTAAAGAATTTAGTAACAAGAATTAACAAAAGATGTAACTGGAGTCCAGTAATTCATCCAATGTTAAAGTGTTCATTTTGGATTTTCACAAGTTACATTGGACATAGTCAAAGCCTGTGAGAAGGAGAAGGAGGCCAGGCTGGCAGATAGCTCAGCTGGTAAAGCATTTGCCACACAAGCAGGAGTTTGATCCCCAGCATCTACATCAAGCAGACTGTTTTCCAGACAGCTAGACAGTTAATCAGATGAACTGGTGAGAGCAGAACTGGCTGAGGAACTACTGGGAACTAGCTGCTGGGAGGGGAGAGTCTGCCTTCATTTAGGGTATTACTGTTACTCTGAGTAGATTAGCTAGGGTCCAGTGGATGTACCCACAAAGAAGGGCATTTGGGGACACAAATTCGACTCAATAGGCCTCAAAGGATAGAGCATGTGAAACTGGGTAGGGGATAATAAGGGGGGACAGGTAGGAGACAATATCTAAATATGATCAAAATATATTTCATGAAATTTGCAAAAATAAAATAAACACTTAGACATCTAAACAAAAAGAAAAAGGTGGGTCATGGTGGTATATTTGTAATCCCATCACTAGGGAGGGCGGTAATTTGGTGTGTCTGTGGTTCACTGGCCAGTCAGTTTAGCCAAGTCAGTAAACCTCTGGGTTTCATGAGAGACCAGAATCCCCCCCCCACCAGGTTGACATCTAGCCTAACATACACACATACACACACACACACACACACACACACACACACACACACGTACGTGCATTTACACAGACATAAACACACACAAAGGAATAAGGAAGTGTGCCTGACCATATCTGGAGAAAGAAGAGGACCAGCTGCCTACACACAGACTTCAGGTCACTGAGTTCATATTCATTCAAACACTTCCAACAACGCATGTTTGAAGCTGGATACTTATGCATCTTAGGGTTGTCGTGGGCATTACATGATGTTTAAGATCATTACAGGCTGTCATTACCTGCCAGGAATATCTCCTCATTGGGATAACCCAGAACATCTGTGGACATTTTCCTAGTACTTACCAGAGGGCAGCATTATCTCTTCTCCTTGTGGAGAAGTAGCTTTCTAAAAAAAAAAAAAAAACCACACAGAGAAGCATTGTCTTAAGTCTTTCTCCAGAATCACTAATCCCCTGAGCTGCAGCAGATATTTTAAAGAAATACTCTGTATCCAAACAAATGTGAAAAATACTAGGCAATGTCCAGTTTTAAATTTTGGAATTTAGGAATATATATATAGATCTATATCGACTCTATCTCTAATGATAATTTGGGGTCGCCTTCTCCGTTCCGCAAATATTTCTTCTTCGTGTTAAGGTGTATGATGTATATGCCTCATGTACGTAAGTGTCCCCATGCCATGCAAAGCCCGTAGAGGTCAGAAGAATATCAGTTTCCCCTGGAACTAGAGATACAGTCATTTGCTACTCACCATGTGGGCTCTGGGAATTGAACCCGGGTCCTCTGCAAGAGCAGCCAGGGTTAACTGCTGTGCCATCTCTCCAGACTGTAAATTATAATCTTTTTGCCTTTTAAAATAGTACCTCCAGGGTTGAGAAGAGACCTCTGAGGGTAAAGCAATTGCTGCATTTGGACCAAAGTTTGGATTCCCAGAACCCATATCAACTCAGATGGGTTTGGCAGCTCACCTGTAGTCACTCATGCCCGTGTGAAGCAGAGAGGGATTTCCTGGGCCAAGCTGTCCAGCTGCTCCAGCTGAATCAGCACTTTATGGGTTCAGTTGGAGACCCTGCCTCATTATAAGTTGTAGAGTAATTGAAGAAGACATGCACTGTCAACCTTGGGTCACCACACATGCACATACCCCAACTGAAGTGTGCACGTGCACATTTACACATGTGTGCCCACGTACTTGTGAACACATGTATACACATGTGTACATATTACATACATACATACAAGCTCCCAATAAGACCTATTTTTTAACATGTAGTATAACTAGGCTACTAAGAAGCATGCCCTAGGAAATGGTGACACTAGCACTTGGCATTTAAATATGTAATATAATTTGAACTTCCCTCCTCCCTCTTCACCTCAATGGGACTGGGCTGGATGGTTTGGTAAAGAGGCTTGTAGCACTGTGAGGAGTCCAGGTTTCTGATAAAAGAAAAATGCTGTTCCAAGAAAGCCAGAAACAAGTTTCTCTCTCTCTCTCTCTCTCTCTCTCTCTCTCTCTCTCTCTCTCTCTCTCTTTCTTCTTTCTCCCTTCCTTCCTTCCTTCCTTCCTTCCTTCCTTCCTTCCTTCCTTCCTTCCTTCCTTCCTTCCTTCCTTCCTTCCTTCCTCCCTCCCTCCCTCCCTCCCTCCCTCCCTTCCTCCCTCCCCCATCTGTGTGTCAGCGAAGAGGTGTACATGTTTTCAGGTGTGCATGTTCTTGTGCAAAGTGTGTGTATGTGGAAACCAGATGGCAACTTGGCTGTCATTCTTTAGTGTCTTCAACCTTGTTTTTTGAGACAGGATCTGTCATTGGCTGGAAACTCGTCGATTTGGCTAGGCTGGATGACAGTGAGCTCCAGTGAGCCCTGGTCTCCACCTCGTTCTCCAGTGCTGAAGTCATAGGGGCATACCACCATTCTTGCCTTTTGAAGGGGGTTCTGGTGATGTAAACTCAGGTCTTCATACTTGCATGATAAGAACTTTACTGACTGAGCCACTTCCCCCAAACACTGGTTTCTATTTACGATTTTTACCATTTTTCCAGAGGGGTAGCTGAAGCCACAATAACTAATTGCAAGAATCTGTAAAGTATTGATCACAGACTGTTGGTCTTGGTAAAGCACTTAACTCCTATTTCCCATGGGGTGCAAATGACTTCCTATATCACCAGAGAGAGGCAGTGCTTAATTGAATAACATGTACAGACAGATTCATATTGGAAGATGATCCCCTGAGGCTTATTCTTTCCAGCCATTAAATGATTTTAGCATATCCAAAATTTTACTATGGAATTTTACCTCTGCTTTCTGGCTTGAATGTGATTCCTATTCCTAAGGCAAGGGAAATTTACAGTGGGTATAAACATTGCTTTCATTCTCTCCATTCAAGTGTTTTCCCAAAGACGAAGAACACTGAAATACAATGACCTGTACATCAAATATTCATCTGTGTTCTCTACCATGACATTATAATTTTACATTCTGGGTAGACATTTTTTGGCATTCCTGTAAAGAAGAACCTTCCAGGAAATACTTCTTTCTCACACATAGAAATAGTGCCACTTGTGGGCTAGCAAGATTGCTCAGTGCATAAAGGCACTTGCCACCAAGCCTGAAGACCTCCATTCAATCCCCAGGACCCACATGGTGTACTGAGAGAACTGACTCCTGCAAGTTGTCTTCTGATTTCCACACATACACACATTGTGACATATGCCTGGGTGTGGTGTGTCTGTGCATACACACACACACACACACACACACACACACACACATAAATATATGTAAAAATTTAAAGAATTCCACATTCACACACCATGTGTGTATATGTGTAAAAGAATGGTATTAGAATTGCTTATTAAGAAGCCATATGTCATTCTACCCCTGAGAAGAAATTTCTTTCTAAATGCCTTATAGAAGAGTGGTCCTGAAGTTGTAAAACACAGGTAAGAAACAAAGCTGAAACCCCAAGTGGCATCAGGCTTTGACTCACAGAGTCTGAGATTTTCCTTCCATGTGTCTTGGATCTCAGGATCTTATTATCCAACCTTCTCAAGACTTAGCATGCCTCTTTTCTCATGGGGTTAATTGATGTAGACTAAGCAGATGCTGATGTTAAAAGGCTTGTCTCTGATGTAATCATAGACCTCCACTGGGGGGGAATCTTAATTGGCAACATGCAAACTTGCTCTGTATGTATTCTTAACGGTGGACACAGAATAAAATGAGAACTATGATTTTTTTCAAATCCCTTCAAGAGATAAAGAGGCTGTCTCTGGGGGATAGCGTATATAGCAAACAAAGAGGGAGCTCAGTGCTCTGTAATAGCAATAAAAGCTCTGAGAGCGAAACATCCTGCTCTGCCAACTCGGTGTGTGGACCCCCTTCCCACAGCCACAGGAGACCAGGCTAGTGAGCTGTCCATTGCTTTTCCTCCTCTCAAACCTTATGCTAAATTTCTAAATCATTCCTATGTTCTCAGGAAAGTACAAGGTCCAGGCTTCCCCCTGACAGCAATCAATGTCACTCCCCCAATTACTCACTGGGGGTTGTTGAGAGTCAGACAGTTCCAGTCCCCTACCAGGATAAGAGTCTGGCCTCTAAGTTACATGCTGTACCTGGCGCAGCAGAGAATGAAGCAGGATATTACTCATGCTTCACTGCTTATGTCATGCCTGGACCCCGTTAAGGCTTACAAACGGGATTACTTACTGTAGACCACTGACCCTGCCTTAACAAGTAATGGCATGTTCAGCCTTCATGGCTCTGAAGCGCCTCAGGAAGTGGCATCATTGGATTCTAAGCATTTGCTCAGCAGTGCAGGGACCAGCAAAATAAGTCCAGACAGGCATCTGGATTTTTTTGAACCAAAAGATCCTTAAGGTTCTCACTGGACCTAAGCCATAGGACCAGTGAGTGCACACTGTATTTGGAAGACTTGTATGTAATCTGCATGACTGTTTTTAGGGAGTGCCTAGTGTATAAACTCAGGTAATCTAGGATCAAGAAACAATGATTTTGCCCATATTCTTTCTTATTCTTTTTTAACATAATACTTTTAATGATGTTTTGTGTATTTCATACATTATTTTTCAGTTCAATTTAGACACATTCCCCTTTCCCTTCCCCCCACCCCATCTCAGTTCATACATTCTGCCATAGATATCCTTGCATCTTTCTCTCTGTCTTCTTAAAGTTTTTCTCTGCAGAGTTTTTTTTTTTTTTTGCTCTGGGCAGAATTTAAGTATCAATCCATTCTTTGACCCAGTCCTTATGTTGTTGTTGTTCCCTCCCATTTGCAGTGCTCCAAAATATGCCTGTGTAAATGTCATATATGTTCCAGAGTTATGCCCTCCAGAATAAACTGTATGTTAACCCTGAAATGTGTTTAGGAATTCACATTTTCCCCTTTAATTTTATATTACTCTAAATATGAATACATACCTTTCACCCATATACATTAATTACCATGTCTGAAATTAAGTGGTAAGTTAATTCTAGGGCCCATTAAGAGATTCACAGTTGCTTTCAGATAGAAATAAATATAACGATAATGTTGCTCTGCTTGCTTTTCTTTTTTTTCAGCTTGCTTTTCTTTTTTTTTTCTTTATTAACTTTAAATTTTTTAATTGGTGTTTTGTGTGTTTCATACATCATTTTTCAATTCAGTTCAGGTATAGTCCCTTTTCGTTCCTCCCACCCCACCCCACCCTACCCCATCCCAGATCATGCACTCTGCCATAACTGTCCTGCATCTTTCTCTCAGTCTTTTTTTATAATTAAGAATTCACATTTTCCTCCATTAATTTTATATTACTCTAAAATATGGATACATACTCTCCACCCATATACATTAATTACAGAGTCTGAAAATAATTGGTGGGTGGATTCTAGAGCCTATTGAGAGATTCACATTATAACAACATAGTTACTTTCAGATAAACAGAAATGTAATAATGTTGTTCAGCTTGCATTTCGTCTGGGGGATTTGGTGTTAGCATCCACAAATGAGAGAAACCATTCTCCATTTGTCTTTCTGGGACTGTGTTACTTCACTCAGCATAATGGCTTCGAGCTCTATCCATTTACCTGCAGAGTTCATAATGCCATCTTTCTTTACCGCTGAATAGTACTCCATTGTGTAGATGTACCGCATTTTTGTCATCCACTCATGTGTTGAGGGGCATTTGGTTCCAGCTCTTTGCTATTCTGAGAAGAGAGCTGCAATAAACATGGATGTCCACGTATCTTTGCGGTAGGATGAGTCTTTGGGGTATATACTCAGGAGTGGTATGACTGGGCCAAGTGGCAGGCTCATTCTGAGTCTTTTAAGGGTTCTCCACACTGCTTTCCATAGTGGTTGTACAAGTTTACATTCCCACCAGCAGTAGATGAGTGTTCCCCTATCCCCACAACCCCTCCAGCACCTGTTGTCTTTTGTTTTCTTGAGCTTATCTAGCCATATTGCAGTGAGATGATATCTGATAGTGGTTTTAATTTGCATTTCCTTAATTATTAATGATGTTGAATACTTTTTAAGATGTTTCTCAGCCATCTTTAAATCCTCACTGGTGAAGACTCTGTTCAGCTCTTTACTCCATCTTTTGAGTAGGTCATTTGTCTTCTTACTTCTTTGTTTTTTTGAGTAGTTTATATATTCTTGATGTTAATGCTCTGTCCGATGTGTCACTGGTAAAGATTTCTTCCCACTCTGTGGGTTTTCTCTTCACCTCCTTGATTGTTTCTTTCATTGTACAGAAGCTTTTGAATTTTATGAGGTCCTGTTTGTCAACTGCTGACCTTCCTGTGCAGCTGCTGTCTGATTTAGAAAGTCTTTTCCTACACCTATGTCTTGTAGGTTGTTGCCAACTTTTTCTTTATCACCTTCAGGGTTTCAGGCTTCACATTGAGATCTTTGATCCTCTTGGAGTTGATTTCTGTACAAGGTGAGAGGTAGGGGTTTAATTTTGTTCTTCTACAGATGGTGATCCAATTTTGCCAGCACCTTTTGCTGAAGATGCTATCCTTCCTCCACTGAGGGTTTTTTGCCCCTTTGTCAAATATGAGGTGGCTGAAATTGTATGAGCTCAAGTCTGGCTCTTCAATTTTGTTCCATTGATCAACTGGTCTGTTTTTGTGCCAGTACCAGGCTGTCTTTATGACTATGGCCCTGTAATAATAGTTTGAAGTCTGGTAGGGCAATCCCCCCAGTTTTGTTCTTTTCACTCAGGGTTACTTTAGCTATTCAAGGTATTTTGTTTTTCCATATGAATTTAATGATTTTTTTCCCAAGCCTGTGAAGAAGCTCACAGGGATTTTGATTGGGATTGTGTTGAATCTGTATATCAGTTTGGGTAAAATGGACATTTTTAATATATTAATTTTCCCAATCCATGAGCATGGGAGGTCTTTCCATCTTTTGATGTCATTTTCAATCTCCTTCTTTAGGGTTTAAAATTTTTGTTGCAGAGGTCTTTGGTATCTTTGGTTAGGTTTGTTCCCAGGTATCTTATTTTTGAGGCTATTGTGAATGGGAAGGTCTTCTTATATTCCTTCTCCACTTGTTTATTGTTGGTGTAAAGGAAGGCTACTGATTTTTCATGTTAATTTTGTAGCCCAACACTTTACTAAAACTCTTAATCATTTCTAGAAGTTTTCTGGTGGAGTTTTTAGCATCCCTTAGGTAAACTATCATATCATCTGCAAAAAGAGATAGCTTAACTTCTTCTTTTCTGATTAATACTCCTTTAATTTCCTTCTCTTGTCTTATTGCCCTAGCAAGCATTTCAAGTACTATGTTGAAGAGGAGTGGTGATAGGAGGCAGCCTTGCTGGGTTCCCACCTTTAAGGGAAATGGTTCCAATTTTTCTCCATTTAAGATGATGTTGGCAGTGGGTTTGCTATATATGGCTTTGATCATGTTGAGGAATGTTCCTTTCAGTCCTATTCCCTCTAGGACTTTAAACATGAAGGGATGCTGGATCGTTTCAAAGGCTTTTTCTGCATCAATTGAGATGATCCTGTGGTTTTTGTCTTTCAGTCCATTTATGTATTTTATGATATTTATTGATTTATGTATGTTGAACCATCCCTGCATCTTTGGTATGAATCCAACTTGATCATGATGGATGATCTTTTTGATGTGGGTCTGTATGCAATTTGCAAGTATTTTGTTGAGAATTTTAGTGACCCATTAGTGAGATGGGTCTATAGCCTTCTTTTTTGCTTGCATCTTTGCCTGGCTTTGGCATTAAAGTGATGCTGGCTTCATAGAAGGAGTTTGGGAGAATTCCCTCTGTTTGTATCCTTCTAAACAGTTTGAGTAGCAATGGTTGTAGGACCTCTTTAAATGTTTTATATAATTCTCCTCTGAAACCATCTAGACCAGGGCTTTTTTTTAGTTGGGAGGTTTTTAATTACAACTTCAATTTCCTCAAATATTATGGGTCTGTTTAAACTGTCAATCTTGGGCTGGAGAGATGGCCTAGCGGTTAAGAGCGCTGACTGCTCTTGCAGAGGACCTGGGTTCAATCCCCAGCACCCACATGGTGGCTGAAAACTGTCTGTAACTCCAATTGCAGGAGAACTCCAGTTCCAGGGGAATCCGACACCCTCTTCTGACCTCTGTGGCATTGCACGACATGGGTGCACAAACCTACATGCAGACAGTACATTCATACACATAAATAAATAAAATTAAAAAGAAAATATTAAAAAAAAATAAAAAGTAAACTGTCAATCTCTTCTTGGTTAAGCTTTGTTGGTTCCCAGGATTTCAGATATTCATCCATTTCTCTTAGGTTTTCAAATTTAGTGGAGTATAGATTTTTGAAGTATTCCTGTATGATTATTTGGATCTTTTGTCTGTTGTGATGTTTCATCATGAATACTATTGATTTGGAGTCTCTCTCTCTCTCTCTCTCTCTCTCTCTCTCTCGGTTAACTGGGCTAGAGGTCTGTCTATTTTGTTTATTTTTTCAAAGAACCAGCTTTTGGATTTGTTGATTTTATGTATTGTTTTCTTTGTTTCTATTTCATTGTTTTTTGCTCTGATTTTTGTTATTTCTTCCTGTCTGTTGGGTTTAGGGTTCATGTACTGTTGTCTCTCAAGTGTTTTTAGCTGCTTTTCAATTGGGGGATTTGGTGCTAGCATCCACAAAAGAGGGAAACCATTCCCTGTTTGATTTTGGGACTGTACTTTGTTTAGCTTCTTTTTATTTTAATAATTAAAACATGGTCTCCCTTTAGCCCCAGCTAGCCTGGAACTCACTATGGAGACCAGGATGTCCTGGATCTCATGGAGATTCTTCAACCTTTGCCTTCTAGGTGCTGGAATTTAAGGTGTATGTCACTGAGTCTGGTTGATATTCTTTCAGGGCCATGCTAATCCATCAGGGAACATACCTTTACCTTGTGGATGTTTGAATTTTCCTGGGGAAACAGGAACAGAAGTCTCTTCACCTCAGAGAGGGCGCCAGCTATAGACCAAAGGAAATAAATTCACCCAAGTCTAGCTTAGTGAGCCAGGGAGTTTATTGGAAATGTCTATAGGGCATGGGTGAGGGATTTGCTGCAGGAGCTTGGGTTAGCAGTTATTCACAGGAGCATGAGGAGAGTTTACTTATAGGAGCATGGATATGGGGTGACCAACAGGAGCATGTCTGTATTTGTATTTATCAAGACTATCCCACTAGTGCTGGAGGGAGAGGGATCTGTAAAAATGCATTTTATAAGTCTCTGAGTTCAAAGGTGATTTCTTTGATGAGTTAGGGATTTTGTCTTTAAATAGGACAGTATTTGTGGAGGTAGGACATGTGAGAAGGTAGTAGTTAGATTAGTTGGTTATGAATTGCTTTTAAGATTTTAGGGCTTAGCTGGGCATGGTGGTACATGCCTTTAATCCCAGCCCTTGGGTGGTAGAAGCAGGCAGATCTTTGTGTGAGGTGGAGGGCATATGGTCTTCCTCCAAGGGCATGATGAATTCCAGACTAGCTGGGGCTACATTCTGAGATGGCCACAGCCCTATCTCAAAAACTAAAACAGATTTTAGGGCTTGGGACTCAAGAGATGACTTGTGATTACTTGTTGGTTAAGAGCATATACACATGTGAGTTACACTCACACAAACAATACACAGAGAAATAATAAAAAATCTTTAAAAATATTTTATTAATTTTTTGAGAATTTCATACAATTTCAAACCCTCGTCTATCTGCACTCCCTTAAACCCTCCACCCAGTTTTCTTAAAAACGTACTTTAGGGCTTAACTATACTGATGATGATGAAGAGAAAGTCAGGCCTCATTCTTCTTATATTCAATCCAATGGAACCCCAGTATAGACAGTTACTAGACTAATCTACGGAAGTGTTTAAGTGCCTTCCACTTTAACCAGCAAGTATACACATGTTAAAGATGGATTCGTGATGCCCAGAAGAAACTTGGATTGAAAAATGTTGCAGAGGAAGGCCCACAATGGTTTCAAAGTTGTACTTAAGGAATGGGGAGATGGCTCAGTGGGTAAAGAGTTTGCTATGTCCTGGTTTCCTTTATGCTGCTGTGGTAAAACACCCTGAGACTAAAAGCACTTTGGTGGAGGAAAGGATTTACTTAGCTTACGTTCTGGGTTACAGTCCATCACTGAAGGAATTTAGGGAAGGAGCTCAAGCAGGAACATGAAGCAGAAAGCATAGAGGAATGTTCCTAGCTGGTTTCTCTTAGACCCAGTTTATAAAGCTTATTTTTATAGGTATAGCTTTATTTGTTTATTGTTTTATTTATGAGTGGTGCTGGGAATCCAACTCTGGGCCTTGTAACTGCTAGGCCAAGTGCTCTCCTCTAAGCTATACCTCAAGTCCTTAGCTAGCTTCCTTTTATAGCCACAGGACCACTTGCTCAGAGACCACAATGGGCTGGGTCTTCCTACATCAGTTTCTAATAAAGACAGTCTCTCACAGACACACTCACAGGCCAATCTGATCTGGGATATCTCTAAATTAAGATTCTATCCTCTGGTGATCATATGCTGTGTCAACTTGATAATTAAAGCTAATTATCACACTGCCAAAACATGAGTAACGGAGTTTGATCCCAGCCCTATTATGAGAGTGGTGTGCACTGATAATCTCAGTGGTAGGGACATGGAGAATAATGGATTCCTGATTCTTGCTGGCCAGACAGCCTACTGCGCCTGGAAAGTTCCAGGACAATGAGAGACCCTGTCTGAAAAGACCAGATGGGTGATATCTAAGAAATGACAATAGAGGTTGTAGTCTAGCCTCACTGTGCATACCCACACATCTGTATTCATAACTGCATACCCAGTTGCACCTGCAAACACCCGAAAAAATTGCTTCTAGTTTGTTCAAATATACATTCTTCAAGAAATCCTCTTAAAGTTCCCAAACTCCCAAACCAACAGAAGTTGGAGATGGGGGTTCTCCCACAGAAATGTGTCACTAATTTGGAAAAAAAAATGTCTGGCTGTGCCCTTGTTATCATTAGACCCACATTTATCTTAACAGCTAGGAACCTAATGTTATTTATCCAAAATTAGAATAAAGAGCCTAAAGCAAAAGACATCCTGTAGATTTATTTGGGATGATAAGGATCAGATATTCCTTACACAGTAGAGAAGAAAGCTCCAACAGTGAGCAGTATGAAAGACCTGCTTGGTAAAAAAGACCTGCTTGATGTAAATGTGTGTGACAAAGTTGGGAATATGCACAGTGTAAGAGATGAGAAAATGCTTTTTATTAGTTTAGAAAGATAAACAAAACAGGTAATTAATAATGCTTTCCTGTTTAATCTTACTGTAAATCTCACTACTTGTTTAGCTCACTAATATAGGAAATATAGGAATGGTTTTTAAAAAGACCTTGTTATGATATAACTACATATTCCTACATGTGGGTAGCTGAATTTAACAGAGTAACCTGTGGCGGGGGTGACTGGGAGGGCTGCTTTTGGTGACACTCATTTGTTTGTGTGCCTGTGGAGGCCAGAGACGATGGCTGCCTTCCTCAGTTGTGTGCCCGTGGAGGCCAGAGACGATGGCTGCCTTCCTCAGTTGCTCTCCATCTGGTTTTTTGAGACAGGGACTCTGACTGAACCTGGAATTTGCTCTTTTGGTTATGGTGGCTGGCCAAAAAGTCCCTAGGATCTATCCGTACCTGCACCTGAGTACAGGGTTTACAGGCATGTGTTCTGCCATGCCCAAATTTTCCATGGTGACTGGGGACTGCAACTCAGGGTCTCATGGTAGGAAGCACTTTACTTAGTGAGCCATCTTCTAGCCAGAAAGGAGTAATGATTTCTCCCTAACCCCCCAGTCCCAGTCTTTGTTCTTTTTGAGCTTTCCATGTTCAGACCTGATAGGGATTCCTACTTTCCACCTTTACCCCCAAGTATCTGGGGGAGAGATATTTGGGCCTCTCTGGAAAGAGAAAATACAAAAGGCAATTTCTTTACTGGGGTTTTTTAACTAGGACACACTGTGTAACTGTAAGTTACAACTAGACCTCACCCAAAGAAAGATGACCTGGGTCAAAGATCAGGAAGAAGTTATTTGGAGTGACCAGTTCTTGATAGAAGGGTACCTGAGGTGTCAGCACAGAAGCTTCCAGATCAGCTGGCAGGTTGAATGAGATTGCAGTCTGTGGTCAGGTTCGTGGTCAGGCACCCCCTACGTACTTTATGTGGACACTGAATTCTGATCAAGTTAGGATGTCCTTGGGCACTCAGTAGTCTAAATTATAGATGTCATTTCCATGGCAAAAAGCCAAGGTTTTACTATCTATGAAACTCTGCCCGAGTTATCAAAAGCCCTGCAAGCTTGCAACTCCACTGCAGCATTTGCTGCATTGGACTGATGTAGCTTGGGGATCTCTGACTTAAGGTACTCCTGGCTGGCACTATTTATTATATTTATTTCTAAATTTCGTTACACTTTAATATTTATGTGTGCACATGCACGTGTGTGTGTGTGTGTGTGTGTGAGAGAGACAGAGAGAGAGAGAGAGAGAGAGAGAGAGAGAGAGAGAGAGAGAGAGAGAGAGAGAGAGAGAGACCTAACACCCTTGTGGTTATAGTTAATACTTTTGTAGTATATGAACAGAGCCCTACTGTCTACCACCTCAAAGGCTGAGTGTCTTCACATAGCCTCTGAGACCCACGTAGAAACGTCCCCACTTTTCTGTTACCTGCTGTGCTAGATTTTGTCAACTTGACACAAATTAGAGACAGCTGGGGAGACTCTCATTCGAGGAATTCTTTCCATCCTATTGACCCAGGGGCATGCTTCATCGGGCATTTTCCTAATTTCTATCAGACTAAAATAGGATCCCCCAGGCAAATTCGGGTGCTGCTAACCCTAGGCAAGTGTGTGGGGACCATATAAGAAAAGTAGCTGATGGAATATGGAATTTAGGATGACCTGAATCTGTTCTTAGACCGTGGTAATTCATATTTGACTTTGGAATAAACCCCTATTCTCTTTGAGGGAGACCTATGCTTTTGGCACTGACAGTGGTGTGTGACTAGCAAATGGGATACATGACTTCAACATAGGTAGAGCTGGCCAATTAGATCAGAATGGCTATCAAGCTTACAATGTCATTAGTCATGTACATGCTTCACAAGAATGGTTGTTTCATTATGCTGCCATTCTACATGCCTTTCAAAGTCCAACCATTAACTGAACTTCCAGGCATACCATGTCTCTATACATCACTGCACATCAAAGCAAAGGCTATAGCCTGTATCAGTAATAATTGAACATGTATGTTTATTCCCTTCCTACTATCTTTTTCTATTGATCCATTAAATGTGATGTTGAACAATATTATGAACAGAAATCATAAAAGAATAGCTCATGAGTTTGAAGGTCAAGAGAATATCATAGATTATAACAGAATCCATGATTGAGCTGAGAAATAGCTGAGTCTATAGGGTGCTTGTCACATAAGCATTAAGTTCAGATCCCCAGAACCCACATAAAACCCAGACAAGGCAGTGCATATCTGCAGCCCCAATGCTGGAGAGGTGGAAGCAGGAGAATCTCTGTAGTTCATGGTCAACCATTCCAGAAGAATCAGTGAGCTTCAGGGTTAGTGTCTCAAAAAATAAAGTGGAGAGAAATAGAGGAAGATGCTTGATGAACTCTGGCCTCTGTACACACACACACACACACACACACACACACACACACGAGTGCAATCACTTTTGAAAAAGGGTCCATTTATTTTTTTATTTCTTTGGTATTTTTGAGACAGGGTCTTCCTTTAATCTCAGCTGGCCTGGAGCTCACTCTGTGGACCAGGCTGGCCTTGAACTCACGGAGATCCACCTGCCTCTGCCTCCCAAGTGCTAGGATTAAAGGCATGCACCACCACACCTGGCTATTTTTATTTTTGCCAGCCACCTAGGTGGGTCATCAGGAGAGCTGTATGATGAACCTGAGAGAACTGACAGACATCTAGACTCTCCAGTATTTGGAACTGGAAGTTTCCTGTCTGTAAAGAAGCTGCATGAACGTCATTTGCTTTAAATTCTAACTCCCCAGCTATCTCTTGGGATGGTCTTCCAGAGGCAACAAAACAGCACAGTGGCCTGGCAGACGGTGGGCACCAGAGTGAGGTCAGAGTCTGTGGCCACTTTCAAAAGGTTTTCCAGGAAATCATTCTATTGAATAATGTTGAAGTTTGCACAGGAGTTATGAGCACAGCATGGTACAACAAAAAGTTAATTGTACAATATTAACAAGGGAACAAGAGTCACTTTGGGGTTATGGTCCCTATTAAGGGAAATTGCACTGTCTGGTACTGGCGCTTCAGTGTTCTATAGAAATTCAGACTCGCTGGCTAATTGAAAATCTAATGTATTTGAACCAAGATTTAGTCACTTGTATTGTTTGACTCTGCTGTTTCTTTGCTTAAGAAATAGAAATATTAATGAGAAGCTGAAGCTGTGATTCAATTGATAGAGGGTCTGCCTGGCATGCACAAACCCTTGGGTTTCACCCCCAACACCACATAAATCAGCTGTATGCCTATAATTCCAGCACTTAGGAGGTGAAGGCAGGAGAGTCAGAAATCCAAGATCACCCTCAGCTATAGTGAGTTCGAGGCCATTCTAGGCTACATGAGATTCTGTCTCAACAAGAAGGAGGAGGAGGAGGAGGAGGAGGAGGGAAGGAAGGAACGAAGGGAGGAGGGAGGGGAGGGAAGGAAGGAAGGAAAGGAGAAGAAAAGGAGATGAGAAGAATAGGAAGGTGAGGAGAAGGAGAAGAAAGAAGGGAAAAAGCAAGTGAGAATGAAGAAAAGAAACAAATGTTAATGGAGTTAGCTCTAGATAGTAAAATATAAATTTTGAAGTCATAAGTGAGTCAAATTTCCCATACTTGCATCAGACAGAAACTTAGTAAGACATTTGCTTTAGGGAACATTTGCCCCCAACATGATAAAAATGTACCAGAAGACATGTCTACCTGAAGCTCCCTTCTTCTCCTCCACTACTTGAAGTCTTCATTCTCAGAATAAAGGAAACTGGTAGAGTGCCCACCTAGCCTGCAAACATTGTCCACACCTGCCCTTTCTGTTATATCAAAAGATGGGCAGTAGAGTGTTGACTACCACAGGTGTTCAGATAACCGATAAATATGGACTTATTTTTCTGAAAAGGAAATTGAGATTTTTGTGTGGTTGTTTTACTTGTTAGATTGTATCAGGAGTATTTGTTTCTGTGATAAGAAAAGGCCACTATTAGCCAACAAGTGTCCATAAGACCAGCAACATAAATGGTGTAGATGTGGAAAAGAGATTTTTATAATGCTGCAATGAATGGGAGCTGCTTAAATACATGAAAAGGGGTCACCTGGTAATTGTTTAAAGGTGAGACAGAGTGTTTTGTGGGAAGGGATTAAAATCATTCTGAGACATTCCAGAGTCTAGAACTTGCAAACAAGTGTCCATGTGTCTGAGTCTGCTTTCTGCTACCATAGGGAAAGAGACCATCTCACAAGTCTGGTCTTGGAATGGAAGGATTTGTTTTATTTTCTGTGGTGGTAAGGATCCGACTTAAGTCCCTCACATGGTAGATAAATATTCTACCGTTGAATAACGCCCCAGCCCCCAGTTCTGGAGGCAGGAAGGCCAATATCAAGCAGAGATAACAGCCAAGAGTCTCATGCTGTGCCAAAGCTTGGTGTATGGGGCTACAGAGACAGCCCAGCTAAGAGTGCTTGTTGCTCTTGCAGAGGACCAGTTTGGTTCACAGCACTTGTGCAGAGTGGCTCACAGCTGCCTGGAACTCCTTTCGAGGGAAATTCAGTGCCCTCTTCTAGCCTCTGCAGGCACTGCACTCATGTAAACATATAAACATATGCAAATAATTAGAAAATAAAATTTATATAATTTTGTTGCCAAATGTCAATAGCAAGTACGTATGTGCATAAGAGAGGACACAGGGGAGGTGGTCTTGTTCTTTCACATTCATTTTTTTTTATAACTTGTAATCATTCCTTCCAGGGGGAATTAACCCACTTTCAAGACAAAAGCAGTGATCTCAACATCCATAATGATCCCAGGACCTTTAAACACTGTTATACTGGGGACTAATTTCTCTCTCTCTCTCTCTCTCTCTCTCTCTCTCTCTCTCTCTCTCTCTTAATTTCTCATGAGTTTCTTCTGTGTGTGTGTGTGGTGTGTGTGTGTGTGTGTGTGTGTGTGTGCACACATAAGTTGCATGTTGAGGCCAGGGATCAATGCTGGATATTTTCCTCCATCTCTCTCAACATTATATCTTTGACATGGTCTCTTACTGAACCTACTAGATGCTGGTCATCTTTATGTGCCTTCCCAGTGCTGGGATTGTAGGCCCTCACTCCTGTAGCTTACTTTTCAAAGTGCATTCTGGGATGGCACTCAGAGCCTCATGCTTATACTGTAAGCATTGTCTTTTCCTGATGTTATGGTGGTAGAGATGGCTGTAGTGCTCAGGATCAAACCAGGGCTTCACGAATGCTAGACAAGCATTGAGCTACACCCCAATAATTTTGTTACCAGATTACTTACGAGTCCACTTTTAGTTACCTTATGAGAGAACCTCGTTATTTTAACTTTATGATTTTTCCCTCAGAGGTACTAATTGTTAATAACCTTTAGGCAAAATACCTAAAATTCCATCTTTGTGTCATGCATATCCAATTACTCTCTTGTGGACTGCAAGAATATAAATCATTATTTCAAGAACAGCAAGGGACATTTTAAATTTAGAAAAATCCATCTCCCTCCTTCCTCTTCCTTGTAAATTGCCTGGTCCTTTTTTCCCCCCAGATATTCATTTTTCCAAAGTCAAGGCTTTATTTTGTGGGTAAGAGTTTACCTCGGAATTAATAATTACAAGTAAATTAGAGCATTCTACACATTGGTAGAATTTGCTTTGGAAAAATTCTCTTGCCTTCTGGAAAAAAAAAGCAGTCATTTTTAGACTGTCACTAAAGTAAACTGTCAGTAACAGCATTTACTGGTCCAATGTTAAGGAATTCTGGGAAGATTAGTACTTAGGGACAAAGCTCCCTATAAGCTATTTGTCTAGAGTCCAGCTGCAGAACACCAGATGAGTGGCTGTTCTGTTGAAGCAGAGAGTGGAGCTGGGCATTCGTAGATGTGTGCTAATCATAATTCACTTTTAAATTCTTCTGATATCCACCATCTGGGGATCAACATTTCAGAAAACAAGATATGTCTAGAAAAAGTGATGAGTTTCAGATCATTCTTTTCAGAGATCAAATTCCATTACTGCTTTCTCCTGTCTCTTCCTCCCCCCTCCCCCACACTTGGCCCACATGTCTGGAAGTTTATTTCTGCCCCATTTATTGCATTACAGAGTGAGTTGATTTTTTTTCCTGGTTCAGTTCTAAATCACTCAATGCTAAGTCATGTTCCCAGGCAGCTTGAAAGCGGGACTGTTTTCTTAGTTCTCCTGATTATAAAGTTCATGTTTGAAAAACACTTTATTTTTTTAATATATTTTTTATTGTAATTCAACTTTTTCCATAAGAGTCATTTCCCTTTCCATGCCCTCCACCCCACCTGAGTTCATGCACTCTGCCATACATGTCTTGCATCTTTTTCTGAGTCTTTCCAGAGTTTCATGCTGAATAACAGTTTAACATGGATACATGCTTGTCTTTGGGGTTAAGAGATGGCTCTGTGGGTAAGAGGACTTGCCTCTCTATCATGAGGACCCGAGTTCTGTTCTTAGCAGCCACATTGGGCTACTACCACTCCTGTAACTCCACCTCCAGGGAATTCACTCTTTTCCTGGCCCCCTCATTCATCTGGATGCATGTGCACATACGCTCACACTCTCTTCCACACAAATAATAAAATTTTAAAAATATTAAAGCTTGCTTTTGTTTTTGTCATGGTGCTCAAGACCATGAGGTAAATACAGCTACAATGCAGATTATTTTTTCATGGTAAACAGTTCCTAAACATTGAAGTATTAACTGGGGCTATTGTCAGAGAAGGATGTCCTAACAGTTTTATAGAGAAAACTTGAGGTAAGCTTGGGTGAAGGTAAAAAGCTGATCAAGTTCTCAGCAGGAAACACACAGAAGGAGGCCTGGTAATGTGGTCTGGGAAGATTTTGGTAACTAGAAATGTAGTGTTTAAGAGTTTAGAGTGTGGGTTTAAAAGTGAGTGTATGTGTGTGTTCACATGCATATGCACACACATGGTAGAGGCCTAAGGTTGAAGTCTAGTGACTTAGTTAATTGATCGCCACTTTGTGTGTGTGTGTGTGTGTGTGTGTGTGTGTGTGTGTATGTGTGTGTGTGTTTGAGACATGGTCTCTCTTTAGAGTAGAGCTCTTCATTTGGCTATGCT
This sequence comes from Rhizomys pruinosus, assembly GCA_009823505.1. Lineage (NCBI taxonomy): Eukaryota > Metazoa > Chordata > Mammalia > Rodentia > Spalacidae > Rhizomys > Rhizomys pruinosus. The sequence goes on from VZQC01015082.1 coordinate 2,567,794, forward strand.
GGATGGCCAGTGATGTCCTGAGATCTGTCTACCTCCCCATCACTGGGATTACACGCATCCACCATCACAGTTGGATTTTTGCACGGGTTCTGGGACTCGAACCCTGGTCCAGCAAGCCCTTTACTAACCGAACCATCTCCTTAATCTCTTAACCAGGGTTTTGATAACCATATATAAGGTATATAAGGGACAGTTTGTCTGGCACTCCAGGGCTAATGAGACCTTTTCATGAGTGCACACAGTTAGGCATACATTCCACAGTGGGCGGGGAATGGCATGCTATAGATAGAGTAGTAATGTAAGTGCTTCCTGGAGTACAGTCAGAAGAAAGTTTTGAATGAATGTCTCCATGTGTTGATGGACTAACCACAAAATGTTCATAGTTTCAGGATGTCTGGGAGGCTTCCTGCTTCTCATCTGAGCAACCCAGGGCAGTAAGTGTGCACAATTCCTTACAAAAACTTTCTCGTGGGATCGTAGAGACCTGAGGCTACAGCAGTGTTAGAAAGTGAAAATGCCACTCATGCCACCCTGTAAAAACAGGAAACAGAGTTGAGTTCATGTGTAGCCAAAGACTGGAGTGTGTGTGTGTGTTTGTGTGTGTGTGTGTGTGTGTGTGTGCGTTTTGCATGAATGTATGTTCACATGTGTTTGTAGATGTGCTTGCCTGTGCATGCATGTGTGGAGACTAGGGATCGACATCAGTTATCTTCCTCTATTGCGCTCCATTTTATTTTTATTGAGGCAGAGTCTCGCATTGAACCTGTAGTTTGCCATTTGGCTAAACTAACTAGTCAGCAAGCCCCAGGGATCCTCTTGCCTGACCTTACTACATGTCTGCATCCTCTCCTGGACTTTCTACATTAGAACTGGGGAGCTAAACTCAGGTCCTCATGCTTGCATAGTAAGTGAACTGAGCCATCTTCTAGCTTCAAAGGCTTGTTCCTTGAATGCCCATATTCTATACCCAGCCCAATAACACTGTCATTTCTTGTGACACCACATCCATAGTGTTCAGAGATTTTCCTCAATGGAAGAAAGAACTGCCAGGAAGCACCATGGCTTCTGCCATCTCTGTATTCCACAGCATCAGCAAAGCCAGGGTTCTTTGATGTCAACTTCAAACATTTGTAACTTGACCCACACATACTACATTTGCTTATTAACTATGATAGGCCTGTCATTAATTTATAAAAAGCCATTTAAAACCCATTTATAGTTCTAACTTTTACCTCTGATTGGGTAATGAGTTTCATCAACTTAATCCCTGCTCTGTGGGATTGAGCATCCTTGTGGTCATTCTAAACACAGACAAGCTAGATGTTCTGACCCCTCAATTAGACAAGTTAGAGTTCACTGGGTAATTCTATATCTTCCCTATTTGTATTATTTACAGCTGTGGACATCATTCATTTTGGTTCTTAAGAAGGACTCAGAGAAAAGCTACAAGATTAACGTTGTATTTGCTCCTTTTTATTTTATCTTTGAAAAAACTGTGTACATTTAGAGTGTATATAAATACCAGTGGGTTTTTTCATTACATTTATTTATTTTATGGGGTTGTATATGTTGGTATGTGTGTGCATGTGTGTATATGTGGTGTGTGTGTGTGTGTGTGTGTGTGTGTGTGTGTGTGTGTGTGTACCAGGGCACTTGTGTAGAGATCAGAGGACAACTTTTGGGTGTGGGTTTCCTCTATCCACCATGTGGGCACCATGTGGGTACAAGCCTCAGGCCATCAGCCTGTTGGTAAGCACCTTTATGCACTGAACCCTCTTACTGGGCAAATTCCAGTTTTAAGCCTACTGCTTTATAACTGTAGAGAAGTCATTTGGCCACGAGATCCTTCATGCAGAAGCAAAAATTCAGCTCCTCTTTTTCTGAATTTCTGGATATCTGAGGACATAGAAACTGTGGAGTACACATGTGAAGTCTACAGAAATAAAATTAAAGTGAAATAGTCACTTAAAAGTTATAACTGGGTGCTGGGCATGGTGGCACATGCCTTTAATCCCAGCACCTGGGAGGCAGAGGCAGGCAGATTTTTGTGAGATATTGAGGCAGCTAGTCTGCGTAGCAAGTTCCAGGCCAGCTGAGACTACAGGGAGGCCTTGTCTCAATAAGATACATATATTATATACTATATATATATATATATATAACTAGGGACTGGAGAGGTGGATTAGTGGTGGACTGTGGGCTGTGGGCTGTTCTTCCAGAGGACCAGAGTTTTATTCCCAGCACCTACACTGGGTGGCTCACAACTGCATCTAACCCCAACTTCAGCAGATCTCAGACCTCTGGCCTGGCAGCGCCAGCATGCACATGCACATACCCATCCCCCTGATCCAACACACACATATTTATAAAGAAAATAAATATTAAAGCTTATAATTAATAATTGAGAGGAAATAAAGCTTTGAAGTACAGACAAATGGCAGACAATTTATGCTAGTAGGTGCTGCTAAGATATTACTTATGGGTATAGCAAAAATCCTCTTTCTGTTTTTAAATTTATTTTTATTTTATATGTATGAGTATTATGCTTGCATGTGTGTAAGCGCACCCATGTTATGCAGTGCCCACAGAGGACAGAAGAGGGGATCAGATACCCTGGAACTGGAGTAATGGATGGTTGTTAGTTAACATGTGGGTACTGGAATTTGAACCCAGGTCTTCTACAAGAACAACCAGTGTTCTTAACTACTAAGTCATCTCTTCGGCCCCAATCCCCCTTTATTTTCAATTAGATTTTTTGCCATGCTGGGGATAAAACCCAGCATGTATATAACTGTTGAGCAGAGTCCTTCTTGCATGGTTCTTCCTAACCTCTCTTTTCTCTTCCCTCTCCCCTGTTAATTTTCTCTTTTGTTCCCTTAAATAATTTTACTTCTACTTTTATTTAATGGATGCATATATGATTTTATGTGACTGTACACAAGCTCAGAACCCAAATGAGAGAAAACATATTTATCTCCTGTAGACTTGTTTAATTCACTTAATGATTATGTCTGGTTGTATCCATTTTCCTGCACATGAAATAACTTTTCTTTGTGGTTGAAAAGTAGAATCACATTTTTCTTACCTGTTCTTCTGTTGTTTAAATCCAGGTTGGTTCCATAACTTTGCTGATGTGAATAGTGCTGAAATAAACATTGATGTGTACAAGGATCTCTGTGATGTGTTGGTTTAGAGTTGTCAAATGATATCTGTGTCATAGGATAGAGGCAGGCTGCCTCTGCCAGACCAACTCAGGAGCAGGGAACCGGGTGTCAAGTCAGGCAGGTGGATTGTGGGAGATTGGGAGGTTCGGCCTGCTGTGCATAGAGGCGGGCAGGCGGCCCCTGCCAGATCAGCTCAGGAGCAGGGTACTGGGGTGCAGGCTAAGCAGGCAACACTCCCCCCCCAAAACTGGAATTCCGGAGGGAGTGTCCAATAAGCCCTACAACCAACCTAGAAGGACTGGCTGGCAGCAGAGGGAGTACAGGGCTCAGAGGGTGTCATGTGGGTTATTATCTACCCAGTTCTTGCAGAATAGAAAGGGAAGAGTGAGCTATACCTCCCAATATATAACCAAAATTGAAATCTTGAAATCTAGACAAGTCAACACTCCATAAACAAGGAGAATACAATGAAGGCATCTGAAGGAATCAAGGAAACCAATCCTTCAACATGGTGAAGAGGCATTTGAGATTTGCATCAGAATACAGGCAAAAGAAAATCCACATACCAAGAGCACAACAAAAGAACAATATGGGAAAAACACAGAATAATTCCACACTAAACTCTAGCAATCCTGTGGAGGATTCTCATCATGGGACCTCCCTGGAGGTAGCCCAGGACACAGATTGTAAAACAATCACAGATATATTCAGAGAGATCATAGAACTAAGGGGAGAGAATGAAAAACTCAGAAAAGAACTAGAGGGAAAGAATGACCAACTTCGGAAAGAACTAAAAGGAGAAAATGACAAACTCTGGAAAGAGCTTGAGGGAGAAAATGACAAACTCCGGAAGGAAGTGGAAACACTGAAAAGATCCCATGCTGAAATGAAAAAGGAAACCAACCAGCGAAGCAAGGAGCTACAAGAAAAGATTGAGGAAAAATCAAACTCTAATTTCTTGAGAAACAACCGTACTGATGAACATAGAGACATGAAGCTCTTTTACCACCTCCAAATGGTCACTGTTATGTATGTTCATAATATTACCTGGTCCTGTTATTCATGACATCATCCTCTTCATTCCCCTCCACAATGTTGCACCTATGTGTCTTTAAAACTTCATTCTGTTACATGTTCTATGTGGATAAAGGCCTTTTGTTTCCCACATGAATGTTACTTCCTAGAAGAGGCAGCCCATGTCTGCTCACCTTAGTATCCCCTTGATGCCTGCCTCAGTTCAGAATCATTTGAATCCTATGGACATGGATGGTCACAGATTGTTGTGTGACCCTTCCTGAGTAGACATAAACAAATGTCTGTTCATCCCGTATATGGAACCAATGACAGAACAAAGATTCAGTTCTACTGAAGTCTAGCACAGTGAACCAATGAGTTAATTGGGATTATAGTGTAACGATCAGAAAAACTCCATTCTGAAACTAAGAAACCATTTAAATTTGTTCACTCTTAGATTAAGGCTATACAGCGAATTCCAGTCAGCCAGACCCCTCCCCTTTCCTTGAAAATATTTTTCTTCTGACCATCTGCTTACTCCAACCTAACCTTGATAAAATATAAACATAGACATGATTAACTGCTGGTTTTGGCTTCTGTATCTTGTTTAACCAGCTTAGAGGCACCCTGGCATTTTCTAAGTGGGCCAAAAGTGCAAGGCACCGATGGCTTTCCTTGTTGTGAGTTGTCCCTCAGCCTGCTCCTGTCTCACCAGTCTGAACTGAGCAATGAGACTGTCTTCCCAATAGCACTGTAATAAATTTGGCTGATTTGCATTTGATTTGGGTCTGGTGGTGTTTCCTGTTATTCTCAAACTCCATAACAATAGGAGTATGGGTAATTAAAAAATTGCATCACCAAAAAGCCCACCAGCCATGAGTGATAATGCACAAAGGTTGCATCTCTGGAGCTCCCTGCATGTCATGTGAACTTTGTAAATTTTCAGAAGTTCCTGGAACTTTCGAGTCTTCCTGAGCCTTTTAAGTTTAGTTTACTTCCTGAGCCTTAACTTCAAAGGAAATTGCTGTACAATATGACTCATTACAGTCACTCTGGGGCCCACACAGAGGAAACAGGATTTCTGACATGAAGTAATTAGTGTCATAGATAAAGCATATAACATAGGAGAGGAACTGTCTGGCTATATTTCCTGAATTCAAATTCTTGGTAGACTTTCTCCTTGCTATAATTCTTCAGTTGTTGCCTTGGCCCCTTCTAGTGGGATTCCTACTTTTTCCCAAGCTACTTCACCTTGGTGTAAGCCTCAGATTAGAAAGCGTTCATATTTTGTAGTATTCACATAAACGTGCTCACCCTACTTGGTTTCTTCTACTCACTGTTCCCTTGTGTGGATATCCTCTGGCTTTCACATATTATGAAACTTGCCATTTTAGTCTTTATTTCTCTAGCTCTGCAGCTTTGCTAATGGCTTGTCTCAAGCCTTCTGGAGATATGAGGTCCTCATTCTGTGACACAGATATCTCTGATGTCCTTCATGGGTTTGGGACTTTTCCTAAGAACACTTCTCACAGTACGATCCCCGCTGGGTCTGGTTGGCTTTCCTTGACTTCCACTGTTTCCTGCCTCTTTGTTTCTAACTCTGAAGGACAGAGTGACTCATATAAAGGTTGGAGTGAGACAACATGAATGCTTCACTGTATGAAGGTGATCATTTGATCCTTATAGTTATATGGAGTTTATTACTATTTTATAGAACAGAAAAATGAAGAATTGCACGTGTTACCTAGTTGGGTCCAAGGGCCAAGATCTCCATCATTACCATAAATGACCATGAGTTGTCAATCAATAGTTCCATTCTCTTCCTTAAAGTCATCTGATAGGACTGTAGTTCCTGCTGCCTTGTGGGATTGTCCAATGGGTTGTTAACATGAGGGAGAACCAAAGCGAAAGCATCTTATTTTGGACATATATCCCTCCAGCATGCCCTCTCCTCCAGGCATGCCATGTATGGCAACCAGCAATTCTGTGTGTGTGTGTGTGTGTGTGTGTGTGCTCGCACGCACACGCGTGTGTTGTCCTCTGTCATTCTCTACCTTATTTGGGGGTGTGTGTGGTGTCTCTCACTGAACCTGGAGCTCACCAATTTGGCTAGACTACAGAGCCAGCAAAGCCCAAGGACCATCTCCAGCAGTCCAGGTGCATGCTGCTGTTAGGGTGCTAGAGATCAGATACAGGTATTTGTGCTTTTAGGGAACACATTACAGACTGAACCATCTCCCCAGCCCCCATGCCAGATACTCTTAAGATATTCATTTCTCCTAATCTGGAGTGCTTACCATGAGCAAAATCTCCTACAACACATAGCATGAGGAAGAAATAGGCCTTTTTAAGACACTGAAAGTTAGAGATTTTTGGTTATCATAGTGAAGCCTAGCTTCTCCTGCTTCTATAGTAGGCTGGCATAGCATAAAGACAGAACAGATTTTCTATATTCTTAGAACAACACATCTCCTAAAAGTTCACCACATAATGGTGGTAAGATTTTGTAATGTTATGAATATCTATTTCAACTTTTCTTTTTTATTTTGTTCACAGTATCTCGATGTAAATCTAAAACTTTTATTCTTTTCAGGAGATTTCCGGAGAGCCTCATTCTGTTTTTGTTTGTGAGTGTGGTATTTGAATATATGGATATGCATGTTCACATATGTACAGCCTGAAGGTGACCACAGTATCTTCCTTGATCAATGTCCCTCTTTCAATTGCATCTAGAAGCCACTCATGTGCAGCTTTTGCTTTGGGGATCCTGACTCTGCCTTTCTAGCACTGGAATTACAGGTAAACTGCTGTACCCACCCAACATTTAAGTGGGTGCTGGGGATCAGGGCCCAGAACCCCACACTGGTCTTCATGTTTGTATGGCAAGTGCTTTACCTGTGGAAACTTCTCCCCAGCTTCAATAGGCATACTCTTAACATTTAAAGATTAACTGTAACTGTTCAAATGGTACCTTTATGAAATTAAGATTTTGTGAGTTTCTAGAACTTTTCTAGTGGTTATAGTCATTATTCACAAATTCAGGAAATTCATGTTTATATTTTGAGGAAACATAGTCATGAATGCACAAAAGATATGTGGAACTATGTAAGCAACAATAGCTAAACTGAAAAAGCCACAGTGGCCATTTCTTCATTGGTCATACTGTGTTTTAATTATCTGGAAATAATCTTGGTAGTTATTGCTGGCTATAAAAAGCTAATTTAGGTTTAATTTTAAAGTTAATTAGCCAAAATTATGCCTATTCTTACAATAAAAATGGAATGCTTCAGATAGCACAGTCATATGTGCTATAGACCACCTTGTATCAGAAACCAAGGACTCATTACAATTCATAGCACACATTTAATTACTGCAGTTGTATCAGAGAGCAAGTCAAAATTATGATCATTACAGATCAAGTATCCCTTATCTGAAATGATTGAGACCAGAAGTGCTGTTGTTTCAGGTTTAGAGTACTTATGTACACAAAATAAGATATCTGAGCATAGGATCTGAGTCTAAACACACAAATTCATATATGTTTAAATTATAGGTTATAGGCATAACCCAGACAAAATTTTATGTAATACTTTCATGTGAATGTGTACAAGTGTATCTGCATGTTTGTGTGTGTGCATGTCCATATGAGGGTCAGAGGACAACCTCCTGTGTCATTTCTCAGGTGCCTCTTCTTTCACCTTTTTTGTCTTTTGAGTCAGGGTCTCTCACTGATCCTGAGCTCACCATATAGGCTAGACTGGCTGGCAGCAAGCCTGAGGGATCCCTCTGGCTACTGCTCCCTGGTTCTGGGAGTTCAAGTGTGTGCCACCACATCCAGCTTCACCTGGATTCTGAGGATTCTGGTCCTTCTACTTGTGAGGCAAGCACTTTTCCAGCTAATTCTCAGGTGGAATGCCTCTAAAGCACTTGTTTTTTGATTGGCTCATCAAATGCGGCCAAGGTCAGATCTTCATATTTTGGTTCCCTATCATGGAATGGCATTCAGCAACTTTAAGATTTCAGAGAATTCTAGATTTCAGGATTAGGGATGTTCAATTTGCAATAGTGTTTTTCAAATATTCATTCACTGGTATTTATAATGACTTATAAGAAGGTAACATTTTCTCGAGTGGTGGTCAGCAAATCTTTTCTGGTGAGAGCCATAGCAAACATTATTTTGGCCTTATGAACAGTACCCATATGGCCACTATCACAACTGCAAGAGGACCAGAATTTGGTTCCCAGCAACTCACAATCACTTGTAACTCTGAGGGCATCTGCCTTCATGTGGGGCACATATGTACACTGGGGCACACATCTACACAGAAAATGAAAACAAATCTTTCTAAAAATACCAAAACCAAATAAACAAAATTCCTGTGCTGCCTGTTTTTGTAGCAACAGCTTCTTGGCTTACTGTACCCACTTGTCTTACGGATGATCTGTGGCTACCTTTTCAGTATAATTACCAAGTCAAGTAGTTTTCTATGGATGCTCACCAGAAAGGATTTGCTGACATAACTATAGAAAATACTGTCCTCTTATATGTACTGAGCTATATTTCCACCCCCTTAGATAGGGAAGGTTTGACCTATAAGTGGCAGAGAGTGAGTGAGCTAATAATAAAACAGTCAACCATAACCACAACAACCTTTATCATGTCGTTTTGCAACCTCTATCCTACTAACTTTGAACTGGAGGAGAAAGATTAAACACTTCATTCCCTCTAATGTCCTTCTGAGGCATCACTTCGAGATGCTCTGCCAAAGCCTAGTCCAGAACTGCTTGCCTAGTCCAGAGACACCAGCACAGCAAAGTGGACAAGGAAGCATCACGGCAACAACCAGCTCTCCCTACATGTATCTTCGTGTGGTCCTACTTATTCTTATGTGAGCCCAACATCCCCATCACTTTGTGGGGGTGGTGTGGAGAGTGTGTGCACTTGAGAACACTTCAGGCATGGTTCTTTAGGTCTCCTCTACCTTGATTTTTCAAGACAGATCCTCTAATTAGCCTGGAGCTTGCTCATTAAGCTGGGGTAGGCTGGCTGTCCAGAAAGCTCCAGGGGGCCCCTTTTCTCTATTTCCTCAATGGTCGGACACATTCACCGCCATGCCTGGCTTTTACTTGGGTTCTGGTGATCAAACACTCTTCCTGGTGCTTAGCTGGCAAGCACTTTTCTCATCACCATCTCTGCGGCTCCAGTGTCCCCATTTATAAAGTGACTGGGAATACTGCCAGAAGGCCATTTCAAGATTCTTTTCCCCCATCATGTTCTTTTGAATGTATATTTATTTATTCCTTGATAATCATGTACATGTATGTACTGTACCTTGATCATATGTACTTTCTACTTCCCCTTTCCAGCTCCTCCCCCATCCTTCCTTAGGTCTCTCTTCCAACTTCTTCATGTCTTTTTTAACCTACAGAGTCCAATTACTACTGTCAAGAAAAATAAGGTGAAGAACAATTGAGGAAGACACAGGATGTTGACCTCTGCTCTCGACACACATACGCACCCATCCCCCAATTTATACATCCACAATGTATACATGCACACAAATGTTGGGGTTGAAATAAAGATATTAATAGAAGGACATTAATATTTAAGAGTTAAGAATACCCTGCTGGCAGGGTATTTATTTGTTTTGTTTCCAAGCCCTAGGAAGATATCGAGACCAGGAAGAATAACTACCTAACTATATTGTATTTATAACTAATGCTCTGCCCAGTGAGGCAGCAGCATATGGAAAGTAAAATGGGATGCTGCTCTCTGGCATGCTGAAGGCAGAAGGCACTGAGAAACAGCCACAGACTTTTAGTTATTGACAAAACCAAATTTCCATGTTTAAGACTAGCTGCGATAAAGCAAAAATAGAGCAAGAACCAAAAAGTACATTAGACTACCATCTAGGATATATTTAAAATTAATAAGCCATGTGGTATTAGTTATAGAAGAGAGCTTTCTTCCAAAGTGAAATTTCATTTAACAAAATGGTTGTGCAGAGCTAATAATTTTCCATTCTTCAAACATTTGTTCAGTGTTACTATGCACAGAACAGTACAGAAGCGGCCCAGTGAAGGATTATGAAGTAGGGTGGCATTTTACCATCCAAAACAGATAATGCAAGCTATAAAATAATAATAATAAAACTGAGTACCTGGAGAACAAGGCCACACTTATTCTGTGTGAACGTGTCTAAGCAGTAGTGTAGATTTAAAGCAACCCATCACAACACTTTAACTTTCTGAATTCTTTTTAACAGATTTTGTCCATTTGCTCTCTAGGTTTTGTGAATTTCTATTTCTAATTTTCCCCACATGTTTGATCTTCTTTATTGAAAATACACATGTCTGCTAAATACAGATTTGTATGTTTTCAGTAGCATCAGTTTAAACTGTTGATATATGTATTTTAAATATCACTGATTCTGAATTTCACAGAATTAATCTCATCATTGATTTCTGTCATGATTCTAGGCATACTATTGTGATATCTGAAAGTCATTTTATGTAGCAAAATTCACTAACTGGTTCTTATAAGATATTAGGTTGAACGTGTTAATTATGTCTGTATTACCAGTGAGGTGCTGGTGTTAGGGTATTCCTGTGTGTGTGTGTGTGTGTGTGTGTGTGTGTGTGTGTGTATGTGTGTGTGTGTGATCATGTGAAGAAAAATACACCAATTTTCATCTTCTTGAATTTTCATCTGTGTTAAATTTTCTCCAACATGAGGCCCACAAGATGGCTCAGCAGGTTAAAGACACCTATCACTAAGCCTGAGGACCTGAGTTCAATTCCCAGAACCCACATGATAGGAGGAGAGAGCAGACAAGTTGTCCTCTGATATCTAAATGCGTGCCATGCCAAAGTGTGTATACCCCTGCATGTAAAAATTTCCCCAACATTTCTCAAGGGGAGGTAGAGAGCAATTTAATTTTTCTTCAAATTACAAAATGACATATTTTATCAATAGGTAAATTAAGACAAGTCAAACTTGTACTCCTGGACAATGCCAATTGATCTGAGTATTGTTTAAATGTAATTACATTGTTTTGGTTTTACTTATTTAGTATTTTCACATTGATTTTAATCTGTAATTTTCTTTCTTATTATTAAATAAAATAGTTATATTCAATACATAAAAAATAAGTAGAGGGTCTGGGTTAAGAATGCCTATTGCTCTTGTGGAGGAACTGAGATCAGTTCTGAGCACCCACATGGCAGCTTAGTGTTTCCTGGCATCTCACTAGCTCTTCTGGCCTTCAAGGGCACATACATGCTTATGGTGCACATAAATTCGTGCATGCACATACACATACATATAAAAAATTGAAGTAGAAAGTTTCCCTCTTTTCCATGCTTTGGAGCAGGTATGGAACCTTGAAGTGATCTGGTCTTAGAGTGGTCAGGGTGCCTCACCTTAGAGATATTTTTGAGGGATAGTGCATTACTCTGGTTTTTTTTCCCCCAGCTCCTACAATTACTCTAGATAAATAATTTGAGAATGTGTTCATTCAGGGAAAGCAATATGCTGATCCAGGGGCAATTGTTTTTTCAACTAGAAATTCAGTCTATATAATTTTGCAAGAACCTGTGGCCCATGATCTAAGTCTAATTGTGTTTTATATTAGGATACTGCTCAATGACTGTTTTTACATTATCACCAAGAATTGTTCATTGTGAAAGAGTTTTAGTATTTTTAAAACTGTTATATCCTTAATTTTTAATCTTTTTTAATTTCCAAGCTTATTGATTTCACTTAGTAAAATTTATTTAACCAGAAGTGTTGATCAATCCTGTATCCATGACTTATGCCCTCCTTCATTAGACTCTGATTTTATCTTTTCTTTTGTCTTTGTTCTGTCTACAAATTCCTTGCAAGCTTTAGAAATAAAATTTACATTTAGCTTTATTTCTAGAATATACCTTGAAATGACTCAGTTTCCTCTGTGTCAACTTTAGTTCTACCCCAAAATTAATATTTTAAGACAAAAATATTTTAAGACATAAAGTTTAAATTTTCTTGACTCTCTTATAACTAGCTATTGATTCATGGATTTTTATTAGTATGTTTTTTTCAGTTCTTATTAAGAAAGTAATTAAATATACAGTGACACTGAAAGGCACAGAGCTGCCCACAACCTAACATAAACAAATGTTAAGATTTTTTCATAAATATCCAATAGGCTATTATGAATTACATTGATCTGATTGGTGCATGCTGTACATGTGTTGAAATACCATACTATATTTGACAGAGATGTGGAGTTGTTATATGCTAGCAAAACTTCAAAAAGGAAAGCATTTTAAACATTAATGTCTTTGTTTCATATATATAAATCTTTCCAAAGTGAGTAGTGAACACTCTTACACTTCTGCCCCAAATAAACATTTTAGCACATGTCCTTAGAAGTTATAGGCTACTTAGTTGATAATCATAATAATCTTACCCCTAGTGAAATACAAACTTCCTCACATCATACAATCTCAGCCTTATTTAAACTTGCTATCTGTTCCTAAGATATATTTCTCTGCTGTTTCTTTTGCACCAAGACCCAAACCTATTCGTTGCACTTGGTTACAGCACATACCTTAGTAGACTCTAGTCTTTCTTCATTTTCCACCTAGAGGTGTCCAGTTGAAGAGCATTGAACTCTAATGAAACCAGCTTATTCTTCCTACTTTCCTTCTGGTGCCCTTTATTGGTTCCTCCAAGTTCTTTGTTCCCTATAAGGAAAAAAGCCAAAAACCTGCTTAGATTCAGATTAAGCACATATTTAAGGCTGGATGTAGTGGTACATGCCTTTAGTCCCAGCACTTGGGAGGCAGAGGCAGGCTGATCTCTGAGTTCCAGGACACCATGGTCTACATAGGGAGTTCTAGGCCAGCAAGGCTACATAAAGAGATCTTGCCTCAAAAATTAAACAAAACCAATTAGTTACTTGTGTGTGTATGTGTGTGTGTGTGTGTGTGTGTGCGTGTGTGTGCTTGCATGTGTATTAGGCTGCATGTATGGGCATTACAGGACAGTTTGCAGGAGTTGGTTCTGCTCTTCTACCATGTGGGTTCCTTAGGTTGAACTCTCGTCATTAGGATTGGTGAGCAAGCAATTTAACCCACTGAGCTGTTTCACAGGCCCATAATCATAATTTGCTACAAAAATCCTTTAGAAGGATTTTTGCTGCTCTCCTCTCTCATAGCATCAACTGGACAGAACACAGCAAGTGATCTCTCCCATGTGTAGTATACTCTTTTCCCTTGTAATTAACAAAAAATTGTGGGTGATGATAATGATATGTGTTTGAATATTCTATCAAAGTTTTATTTAATGCCTTTCTCATGTATTGGTGATTTATTTGCATCAGTTATGACACTGAGAGTTCACAGTGGTGATACTCCTAAACTGTTCCAAATAAACCATCAATTTAAAAATTCCTCCTCCCTCATCAACCCCAAGTCAGCACTCTAAATGAACTCTCTGAGGCCTGCTCTATTGTTAACTTGTGCTCTGCCAGCTCCCTCTGCTTTTACTTTCTTCATAATTCTCATTATCATTGAGCAGAAATTAATCACCTATATTTTTTCATTATTTCCAGCTTCCTTTCCAGAATGTAGCTCTGCAAATTAGAATTTGTGTGTGTGTGTTTGTTCATGTGTGTGCACACATGTACACATATGCATGTGCTTTGAAGGCCAGAGGTCATATAACAGGTCTTCCTCTAGCACTGTCATTCTTTTTGTGTGAGACAAGGTCTCTCATCGAACCTGAAGGTCACTGATTCAGGTTCTTGCCAGTGAGCATCAGTGATCCTCCTCTCTGCCTCTAGATCAGAACTGTGCCATAGATCAGAACTGTTTGAAGTTTTACAAACATATAGCAGTATCAATACTTAGCAATCACTTAATAAAGGTCTATTTTGAAGTTAGAGCCAACAATATAATAAGTTGGAGGTGTGAAAGTTGTGTTGGGTTATTATTTGGCTCTGAGGAAGCTGAACCTCCCATGATAGAATAGTACAGAATTTATAGAACTATCTTGCCTAGGGTAGTTAGGGTCCCCTCATCTCTTCTCTCTAATAACAGCAGTTACCTGACTGCTATTGCTTAAATGTATCACAATACAACTCATTTGTGTAGAAAGAATTCTTTATTATTTTAGATTGGTAAAGACATCAAACAAGTTGACAACGGGAAACTCTGTAATATCAGAAAAAGGCAGGAAACATGGCTCAGTAGTAAAGCAATTGCTGTGCAAATGTGAAGGCCTGAGTTCGGAACCCCAGAACCCACCTAAAAGCAGGCAAGCATCTGTAAACTCTCAGGGCTGCTGTGCTGAGATGGAGGCAGGGACAGGGGAGTCCCCTGAGACTCATGGGATAGCCAAACTGGCCCATGCAATGGCAAACAATGGAGAAAACTGTTTCAAACCAGATGGAAGTCAAGCACTGACTGACACCCATATTCTCTGACCTACACATATGCTGCACCACACTTATGCACATACAGGCATGCATATCATACACATACACATGCACATCAGTACTAAAATTAAAGCACCTATTAGGAGAAATATTATCAAATAGAACCAGCCTTTCTCCTTTACTTGCATTATTCACTTGTTGGGAAAAAAGCCACAATTGAACTCAACTCTACTTTGGATTGATGTATATGATTTTGAATCCTGATATGAAAATAAAAACTTCAAGTCATCAGTATTCACCATGTGCCTGGATCTGCACAGTGCTGTGGTAAGCATCACTGGCCTATAAAATGAGTGGAAGACACAGCCTCTGCCCAGATAAGTGGGCACTTAATGTAGCTTGCACACACTATTTTTTTTAGTACAGCATCAAGCAAGAGAATTACTTGAACACTAATTTAAAACTCTATTGAATTTTCACAGTTAAGTGTATTTTTCCCCTAGCCCTTCTACCTATCTGAATAAATGGCTTATTATTCTTTCTTTGCTTTTCAACTTTTCCTCTAGTGATTTCCTGATCAAATGATTCCCCCAACAAACACTGTCATTGGAAGTAATTGAATGTTTCCCAGCACTTGAAATAAACATATAAAATGAGGTATAATCCCTCTGCTTGTATCCTTTCATGCTCCAAGACTTTTTATGTCTCTTCAGGACCACTGTAATTTTTTTTTATTATGCTTAAAAGAAAAAAAAAATAACTCTTGAGGTAAGCCATGTGCCTGTCACCCAGAACAAATTTATGTGGCTATACGAAAGTGTTATATTGAAATAGTTCAAAAGTATATTATTGAAAAGAACACCCCATTTCACCCACAGAAGAAATCATTAGAGTTTGAAAAAAATACCATCTCAGAAGTCATTATTTGCTAATAAAGCAGCATTTTGTGGAAAGTAGTATTTTCAGGATAAAATGGAAATTTATGAGTATTCTTTTAACACAAAATGGGTGTAAACTAAGTTCAATATTTTCTTGACCCTAGTGGATTTGCTTTTATCTTGAGAAATGCCACCGGGATGTCGAGGACGGCAGCTTCTTTGCCAATTACACACACAGGCTTTATTCCCAGATGGACTTGGGGAAGGACTTCGGACTCCAGATACATGGCTGTTAGTCCTGGCTCTTACCTGCCAATTAGCAATACGTGGGATAGCTGTGCCAGCCTTTGGGTCAACTCCATGATAAGATTAAGGGACCCATTTGTTTAGCTCATTAGCAGAAATCCATTCCACCAAGACAGAGCTGGGGGTAGGGGCGCACAGCGAACCAAAGGCCCAGAGGAACGAATCTATTTTTTCTTTCTTTCTTTTACTGGAAGCTGGGAAATGAAAATACGGCTTTCCCTTCTGAACCCCCACTCCTCTTTTTAGTTGAAACCTACAGGCCCTCTTTTAGGAACGTAGGGTCCCCATTGCCCTTTTCCATTGCATCCCCTCCCTGTCCCTCCCAAGGAGGGTCCCCAACTCCATCACCAGCGGAGATTGTCGGAACCATTGAGTTGAAACTGATTGTGATAGCAGCAGATGGGCTGGATTTGACAGCGCGGATTCCGAGCGGCTTCTGGTGGGGGCGGGGCGGGGCGGGGCGGGGAGGGGTGGGTAGGGGTGGGAACCCATGGGCAAAAGCGGACCCTAGGAGTGTTTGCCTGCTGCTGCCCCACCAAGCCACCAAGCGCTTGGGGTATCCTTTTAGCGCGGCATTCCACGGGAAGTGACTCTGCTGTCCCCAGGCGGAGGTGGAGAGAAAGGTCCTGTATCCCAGATTGTGCTGGGACACCAGGAGGCTGGCGCGCGCTGGGGACTGGAGGCGTGCGACACAACAAAAGCGGAGGTGCCCCGGCTGTGGATTGCGCGCAGCGGCCCAGGCTTGACATGGCAAGTTTGTCAACTGTGGGCTCTAAGGCCAGCGCTTTTCTGTCCCCCAAGTGACGGCACTGCAGGGTCCGCCCCCCAAAGCGGGCAGCGCCCACCACGCCTTGGGCCCTCTGCAAAATGCTGCCCCTCAGGCCAGGTAAGAGGACGCCAGCCCCTGCACCCTCCCAGACGTATTCCCAGCCCCGCTTCCCTGTCCTCCGTCCCCTGGGTATCCCCTGGATCCTGGTGCTTAGAGAGTCCCACCCTGGCTTCTTAGTTCACCTCTGCCCTACGTCGCCAATGACAGGGTCGCCCTCTCTGTGTCCCTTAGAGGATCCCAAAGGCATGGGGGTGGGGCATAATTTCAGGGAGGTGGTGCCAGGTTGAAGACTCCCTACCCAGAAAGTCCCTGTCCGTGCAGTCGAGGGTGCGAGGCTTTTTAACATTCACTGCTGATTCCCAACATGCTCAAACCCAACTGCGCCCTCCGTTTCCACCTGTGGGACCTCGCTTTGTGCTGAAAGCGCGCATGAAAACACGCACACGTGTTCAGTGTTACCTGTGCACGCTTGCTTCCGTGGTTGAATTTTCCTAATGGTAAGGGTGTAAGGGGACTTGGGGCTTAGGCTCCATCCTCTGCTTGTCGCTTGATCTCCAGTACAGTGACCAGACAGTTGCAGATTGGGGCGGGGGGGGGGGGGGGGGTAGGGAGAGGCGGAGTCTGCTGAATGTGGCTCTGGGCACCCCTCTGCTCCTTCAGTCACTGCTCTTTACTGCTCTGGCCCTTCCTCCTAAGACACCGAATTGTTCATTTATACCACTAGAAAGACAGTGTCCTGGGATGGAGGTGGAAATTAAGGTCAGCATCCTGGGCCACTGCCAAGCCTGACCCCAGCAGGGTGTGAGGGACCCTAGGTAGAACTGCTGACTCTCCTCCTTTCATTCTCGCACATCAGGTCCCAGACCTTCTCTTCCTGGCTCAGGGCCTCTCTCTCACTCCCTCAGGTGGCTTCGCCCTGGCTGCCAAGGCAGGCCCCACCCCCTCTCTACCCGGAGTGTGCCCTGTTGCTACTGGCAACTGCCCATGCCTCCTAAGCAGCTTAATTCTGATTGATCGGCGGGAATAAGATATTTTGCGGAGTGGAGCTGAGCAGAACTCAGCTGCAGAGCACGTTCACTGCCTGGGAGGCGGACTCTCCTCAAGGTCCGGCCCCACCCTTAGAGAAAAGGTGCATATCTTCATTCCTGGTTAAGCACAGGTAGCCACCTAGTTTTGTTGCTTTTTATTTGTGTGGCTTCTGGGTAGTAGGATAAAGTCAATGAGGGTTCTATGCCGGGACCTGATGCTTTAAAACTGCATTCCTATCTCATTCTAAACCTAAAGAGATCCCTCCTGTGGTTTCCAGAACTATTGTAAATGTTCATAAGAGATTTCCAGAAAGAAATTATTTCATACCCACAGTGGCTACTTCAGGCCTTTTGTGTATGTGTGTGGGTTCACGTGTGGTACAAAGTGGTTTGGGGGCCAGAGAACAACCTCAGGGCCTCCTGCAGTTTTGTTGGAGACAGTCCTGGAACTTATCAATGTAGAACAGGTTACTAATGTAGAACAGGTTAGCTGGCCTGGGAGCTTCCAGGGACCACCTGTCTGTGCCTCTCATTGCTGGGATTATGGGAGGGGGACCGGACCGGATGCCTGTGGTTTTGTTGGGTTTTCTTTTGTTTGTTTTTTGACCAGTGTTCTGAGGATCCAAACTCAGTTCGTCACAGTTCCAAGGCTCATGCTTGACCCACTGAGCCATCGCCTCAGCACCTTTTTAGTCAAGTCTTTTCCCTGCTCCCTGCCTACTTTCTAAGACATAGATTTGATTATTGTCACCCCTAGAAAATGTCCTTAGAAAGAGTGGACAACTTTGGGGCTGGAGAGATAGCCTAGCAGTTAAGAGCGCCAACTGCTCTTGCAGAGGACCCGGGTTCGATCCCCAGCACCCATATGGCGGCTGAGAACCATCTGTAACTCCAATTCCAGGAGAATCCGACGCCCTCTTCTGACCTCTGCGGCATTGCACGACAGGGGTGCACAACCCTGCATGCAAACAGTACATTTATACACATAGAAAAAAATTTAAAAAATTAAAAAAAGAAAGAGTGGACAACTTCTACTTAACAGTGCTGTTATTTGTGACTTTCGTTATAAGCCCAAACCACAGCAGCCCTTCCTCATCCTCCTTGTAGTTCTCAAAGTCAATGCAGGCTTTTCAGACTGGTATAATCCCAGGCCCAGTCTGCACTCCTTCTCTCCAAAGTGGCAAAGGAAGATTTCATTACCACAGAAACTATCTTCAGAAGAACATTTTGCTCTGCAGTGTTTCTTCCTAACACCCCAGTATTTTTGGCAGAATATTTTCACCATCTAAACAGTCATGCTTAGCTTTTATTATTTTTTCCTACACATAGTGCTTTCATAAACCTTGTGATGTTTTTGAGTCATGCATTCTATATGTTTTTGAGTCATTCATTCTATTTACTTGTGTCAAACAAAACTTCCTCCAGGTTGGGCATCGGAATGGATCCTGGGTGGGAAGGGAGCAAAGATGAGATTCAAATGGACTTTAAAGTCACCAATACAGCTGGGGTATGCTTAGTGCTCTGATGGTTAATATTATAACAACATGGTCCATCTCGTTAGGACTTTACAGTTTACAAAGTGCTTTCATAAGCATTATCTCTTTTAATCCCAACAGCAGGAATTTTAAATAGCAAGAATTCCTCTGAAAGGCCACATAATGCCTATGAATCCTGCTTAACCAAAAAGAAAGGGAACATGGAAATTAAACCAACAGCTGAGGGAGCATAGAGCAAACAAAGCTGAAGGTGTCCATGGAACTTAGCTCATGGGCTGCACCCTGGAGAAGAGAAGCTAAAGGCCTGTACCCAGTACATCTAGGAAGGACTCCATCCCGGGACCCTAGTGGTCCAGGCTCTTGGGGATCATGGCTTCCCAGGCTTTTGGACTCTCTTCATGCTCTAGGATTTAAATTTGGATAAAAGTGTTAGCACAGAGTTGCAGGGCAACTCACAAATTAAGCAAACTGAGTAGGCAGCGATGTTACTTTCTTTAGCTACAAAGCATTCTTGAGCTATCCACAAGTCTCTAGCATCCATTTACTTGAGCAATGGAGCAATTTTCTCTACTTAGACATAAAACATGAGTTTGTGTGCCTTGTCTGAACTTTAATGAAGATAATCCAGCTTTTGATCACTTTTACCCATCACTCTACAACCCAGGCATATCTCATATGAAGGAAATGAGTTTCTCCTCTTTTTTTCCATGATTTATAAGGAGGCTAGAGGGAAGCTCACTGTGCAGTTTGTCCTTTCTCTGGCCTCCTTGAACACAGAGGCTAGCCCTTTGTGACTTTATTGTAAAAATCCTTTGCAATTTTCCTCCCCAACCAAAACAATTTCTAGAATGTAGGTTGATAGTCATAAATTTTGGTTAGTATTTTGGATATCATGCTAGATCATGCTCACCTTATAGATCCTTTGGTAAAATTTTATCCAAAGGAAATTCGGCAGTAGAATTCATTGCTGGAGGCTCTGTGATATGAGGAAGGTTAGAGATACTAAAGCAAACAAACAAATGAAAGAAACAAATAAAAACAACCCCCCGCCCCCCCTTTTATGAGACAAGGTCACTCATGGAGCCAAGGCTGGCTTAGAACTCTCTATGGAGCCCAGCATGACCTTGGATTTCTGATTCTCCTCCTCTACCTCTCCAGTGCTGGGAATCGATAGGTGTGCAGAACCCTGTGTGGTTTCCCTGCAGTGCTGGGGCTGGAGCCCAGGGCCTTGCTCTTGCTCAGCAAGCATTCTACCAACTGAGCCACTTCCCTAATCCTCCCAGCACTTGTGATTTGAACAAGGCTTCCCTCTCTATAAAATACAAAGATATTTATGTGTACTTATTAGATGCTAAGTGTAAAGAAAAGAGTAATATGAAGAAGGACTTAGGATAGTGCCTAACACGAAGAAAATCAACTGATATTACCACAGTATGGTCTTTTGGTTCATTTTTCTTTGTTGTTGTGTTGCTGCTTCTGCATCACTTCATACTGGATAAGGCAGTCCTTTCACATTAACTCCATCTCTGGCTTGTCACTATTTTAAAGAAGTTATAGAATTTTTTTCTTTTTGTTTATGTGTATGCATCACAATGTGTGTGTGTGTGTGTGTGTGTGTGTGTGTGTGTATTTGGGTGACTAAAAAGGTGTCAGGTCCCCTGGAGCTGGAGTTGCAGGTGGTTGTGAGCTGTCCAATGTGTGTTCTGTGAACTGAACATGGGTCCTCATCAAGGGTAGGACTTAGATATCTACTGCATAAAGAAGCTTCTCTAATAAAAAAATTTTAAGAAAGCTTCTCTGATGGGAACTCAGAGGTGGTCTGATGTAAGGATATAGAGACAAGTATTTAGAACATAGCTACTGTGTCAGTATAGCAAAATAATAGTAGTAGATTCTCCCTTGGGCCTGTGAACTCTCTAGCCACTGTTTTGTCAGATTTGCAGTACAAGGGATGAGTTTTCTCTTGTGGAATGGCCTTAAATCTCACCTAACATTCATACCTGGGAGAGGGACATGGCAGAGGAATGTAGAGGAGATGGTTGTGATCAAAATACATTGTACAGGTTTGAAATTCTCAAAGAATTAATTACAGGGTACCACAATTGGTCACACACAGACAGTAGGTGTGACTTGCCCAAACCTAAATGGCACATATACAAGCCACCTCTTCACCTAAGGCTCACAGAATATAGAACAAGGGGTAAAGAGGACACTAATGAATCGATTTTCATTAATGAAGCTCCCCATTTAACAGAGGACCAGGACCACAAAAGGTCACAAATGGCCAAAGCATAGAGAATAAGAGTCTGCAGAGTGTATGGTGTTGAACTTCACCCGCCCGGGGCTCAGGGACCAGTGCAGAAGAGGAGGCAGAAAGATTCTAACAGCCAGGGAGGTGGTGCATGACCATATGGAAATAGAGTCCAATATCCTCCTGGGACCCTGTTCACATGAACCTGCAACAATAGTGTCCAAATGTAGAAGAGCCACACATACTCAAGCAGACAAAACCCCAGCACAGAACTGTGGATATGGGCAGCAGACTCCAATCTTGGTGAAGAATTATTGGCAGCTGATTAGTGCTGGGCAAGGACTTAAATGTAAGGACTTCACATAGGCTAACTAGACCCCAGTGCATGAACTTGCACTGAGGAAATACCTAGGGACATAATAGACTTTAATGCAAAAGATAGGATATATGAATTTGGGGGGGTACTATAAGACAGTGCCAGTGGGGCAGGGGGTATAACGATGATTAAGATCGATTGAGATATCCTGTTTGAAATACAGAAAAAATTCAATAAAAAATTGACAACCCCCCCCCAAAAAAACAATTCAAAGTGGAGAGCAACTGGGGCATAGGACCTATGAAGACTACTTGTTTCTACCTTTTAAATTCTGTTTATTACTTTTATTTTATGTGTATAAATCCCCCCCACCGCCATTGTGCAATTCTTGCAGAGGTCAGAAGAAGGCACTGGATCCCCTGGAGCTGGAATTATGGATGGTTGTTAGCCACTGTGTGGATTATTCCAGGAATCAAACCTGGGTCCTCTTCAAGAGCAATTGGTGGTCTTAACTGCTGAGCCATCTCTCCAGCTCCCTTGCATGTATACCTATGTACATAGACACTCCCATATACATATATGGACATGCAAAAACACACAACACACAGTTCTCAGATACAAATGTATCTGAGAGTTTACAGTTTACATGGAGAAGGGGACATAATCACATATGATTCTAAGTCCTTAGTGTAAAGCTGGTTAAAGGGAAGAGGGAAAAGACAGGGTAATGGAGGAGATCAGCATAGTTGGTGCACATCTAGGGGGAGAAGCGGGCAGGAGCTCTCTTCAGTCAGATTTGGATATGAAGAGAAAGGGAGAGAGGCACTGTATCAGCAAAAGTTTTGAGCTGGAGGGCTTGGAGGGTTTCTCCATGATTAAAGTACTTGCAGCACGAGCTTGAAGAGCAGGGTTAGGACCCCCAGAACCCTTGTAAAATACACCAGATGACCCAGGTGGCCCTACCTGCAATTCGAGCCTTTGAAGGCAAATGCGGGGGCTCCCCAGAGGAGGCTGGCTGCAGGAGCAGCCATATCTGTGAACTCTGATTGAGAGACCCTGCCCTGAGATGAATAAAGTGGAAGATCAATTGAGAGTGACTTCTGACATCAACCTTGGGCCTCCACATGCATATGTGTCCATACATGTGTACTCGCACTCATGCACACATGCGTATGTGTCCATACATGTGTACTCGCACTCATGCACACATGCATATGTGTCCATACATGTGTACTCACACTCATGCATACATGCACATGTGCCCATACATGTGTACTCGCACTCATGCACACATGCGTATGTGTCCATACATGTGTACTCGCACTCATGCACACATGCATATGTGTCCATCATGTGTATCGCATCCTTGCACACATTGGTATGTGTCCACAGTGCTACTCACACTCATTGCCCTACACGAACATGTGCAAATACAGTTTACTCAACACTCATCACACATGCACACATGCATATGTGCTCATACATGTGTTGTGTACTCACAATCATGCATACATGCATATGTGTCCATACATGTGTACTCACACTCATGCACACATGCCATGTGTACTCACACTCATGCACACATGCACACATGCATATGTGCTCATACATGTGTACTTGCACACTATGCACAGCATGTATGTGTCCATACATGTGTACTCGCACTCATGCACACATGCGTATGTGTTCCATACATGTGTACTCGCACTCATGCACACATGCTAGTATGTCCATACATGTGTACTCGCACTCATGCACACATGCGTATGTGTCCATACATGTGTACTCACACTCACATGCATTACATGCACATGTGCCCAACGTTTACTCACACTCATGCCCCACATGGCCCACATGCATATGGCTAACATGTGTACTCACAATCCTGCATACATGCATATGGTCCATATCTGTGTTCACACTCATGCACACATGCCATGTGTACTCACACTCATGCACACCTCACACATGCCTATGTGCTCATACCATGTGCTACTCACATATGCCATACATGCATATGTGCCATTCATGTTTACTCGCCACTCATACACATGCATATGTGTCCATACATGTGTACTTGCACTCATGCACACATGCACACATGCATATGTGCTCATACATGTGTACTTGCACTCATGCACACGTGCATATATTTGCCCATTACATGTGTACTCCACAACTCATGCACCACATGCATATGTGTCCATACATATGTACTCACACTCACGCACCACATGCATATGTGTCCATCCATGTGTACTCGCACTCATGCACATATGGATATGCATATAGCCACACCATCCTTGCACACAGGAAGAAAAATTGGAAAAGAAAAATCATGTATCTAAACATCTGCTGAGGCCTTCTTATCTGCAAAGAATTACTGCAGTTGTAGGTTATGGGGTTCTTTCCCCCTCCCTCATTCTGCATTGTTTCGTATGTGAGTAACCACTGCCATCTCCCCAGTCCTGAGATGTGTTCAGCCTTTTCCCTCTCTTCGTGTATTTCTTAGCAAGTCTGCTCTCAGACACAGAGCTGAACCCGGCTTATATTTTGAAGTGTTGATTATTCTCAGGACACTTTGTTTCATTATCAGTAAATGGAAAAGTTGGGAATTGCTTGCCTGGGTGCCCAGCAGGAACTCTGATGCTTGCTTACATCAGAGAGAGGCGGCTTTGGCAAGGTTGGCATCTTGGCCCTGAAACTCTGGACTTGTAAGAGAGCTGGTGATAGGAATGAATGCAACCAACCCAATTTGCATTGCCCATGCTGCGGGAGCTGTCTTAGAGCCACCTGGATTTGTCTACCCGCTTAATGATACAGAACCATGTGGTGGCTTGCTTTGCTAAATGACTATTTCAGCAGATGCTTCTAGATATGGACACAATTTCTACCAGCAGCAGGTAAGGCACACATTTAACTTCTGTACACACTGTGTACTCAGGAAATTAAAATTCTCTTGACTCTGTTTAGGGCTTGTCAGGGAAAGGCAGCTTCTGAGTTTGTTTGCTCTGGTTTTAGAAATCCAGAAACCCGTGGTGTAAACTGGGAGGCATGAACTCACTCCCCACAGAGGGATGAGAGTATATGAGTTTCTTTGGCCTAAATCTGTGACAGGGCAGAAGAAACAGGTCATTGGAGTTTGAAAGGTCCTAATTCCCAGCAGGAATGCTCCCTGTACAGATCCTGATTCTCCAGCAGGAATGCTCCCTGTACAGATCCTGATTCCCAGCAGGAATGCCCGTCTCTGATTCCAGCAGATGTTTCTGTAGTCCTGATTCCCAGCAAGAAGCTGGATCTATTCCAGAGATTCCCTGTACAGGTCCTGATTCCCAGCAGGAATGCTCCCTGTACAGATCCTGATTTCCAGCAGGAATGCTCCCTGTACAGGTCCTGATTCCCAGCAGGAATGCTCCCTGTACAGGTCCTGATTCCCAGCAGGAATGCTCCCTGTACAGATCCTGATTCCCAGCAGGAATGCTCCCTGTACAGATCCTGATTCCCAGCAGGAATGCTCCCTGTACAGATCCTGATTCCCAGCAGGAATGCTCCCTGTACAGATCCTGATTCCCAGCAGGAATGCTCCCTGTACAGATCCTGATTCCCAGCAGGAATGCTCCCTGTACAGATCCTGATTCCCAGCAGGAATGCTCCCTGTACAGATCCTGATTCCCAGCAGGAATGCTCCCTGTACAGATCCTGATTCCCAGCAGGAATGCTCCCTGTACAGGTCCTGATTCCCAGCAGGAATGCTCCCTGTACAGATCCTGATTCCCAGCAGGAATGCTCCCTGTACAGATCCTGATTCCCAGCAGGAATGCTCCCTGTACAGGTCCTGATTCCCAGCAGGAATGTTCCCTGTACAGATCCTGTGATCCGATCAGATAGGAGCTGTCTGGGTGGTGGGGTCTCAGCAGGTAGCAGGATGTGCTGTGCTGGGTATTTCTGCTATGGTGTGTCTGCTTGGCTCTGATGGAGAGAGCCCTGTCATGAAGGTGGAAGCTCCAAATATCTTTCCTCTCTGCCACTGCTCCTAGGCCTGGTTACAGCAACAGAAATGTGAGTGGCTGCATTTATTTCTTTTAAAGGTTTTTTTTTTAATTTTTTTTGTGATGGGGTCTTATGGACTTCAGGGGGATCTGGAAAGTCCTTGCTATGCAGCTGAGCCTCCTGTCCTGCCTTTGTCTGTAGAGTGTTGGGATTATAGGGGTATGCTACCACAACCAGTTTATGGGGTACCAACAGCCCAGAACATCGTGCAGTTAGACAAGCACTCCATCCACCCAGCCACATCCCCAGCTCTGTGCTTATCTCTTTTGAAAGATAACCGGGCAAAGTGATGTTACAGCTTTCTAAATGACCTTCACTACCAGCGGTGCCTCCTCAAGGCTGATGCTCATCTTTTCTTCCTGAAAACTGGCTTCTGTTCTATTGTTTATTTAATCAGAAGACACGGATTGTAGATGCCCCCCCCATAAAGATCCTTCAGGTATAGGGCACTGTTAACTAGCTACAGATGCTTTCCCTTTACAGCATGCAATTCCTGATTCTTAACTAAATTTAGTTCCATGTAAGCTAGATGTAGTCTCACATTGTAATGTCAGCCTTTGCGAAGTAGAGGCAGGAGAATTAGAAGTTCAATGTCAACATCTACTACACAGTGACTTCAAGGCCAGCCTGGACTATATGAGACCCTTTGTCAAAGAAAACATATGAAGTCCATCAAGTAATGTGTGTGTGTGTGTGTGTGTGTGTGTGTGTGCATGCACATACACTCCTGCATGTATCTGTGTACATGCAGCCGATGTTTGCTCCAAAGGTTCCTAATCTAAGAAGATCTGTTTTCAATTTGGTGCTTTTCCTCTGAGGAATGCCCAGCAGAGCCACACTTAGTGCCCTAGCAGGGCAGCGTGGCATCCTCAGCTGCACTTCCAAGTTTCAGCAGGCCTCACCATTGGCCAGGGTGGCATGGTTAAACTTCCCTGCCTGCCTTGCCTGCCCTGCCTGCTCTGCTTGCCTTGCTTGAAGCCTAGCTGCTGCCAGACTGCTTCTGTCCTGGGTCAAGGCACAGCTGAGCTCAGGCCTTGGCTGCTGTCTTGCCTGAGTTCTTTCACTGATTCCTATGAAATAATTCTTTTCTTTCCCTCCATCCCTCAGAGCACTGCTCGATGGTCAGCTCACTGAAAGATGAAAACCTTTTTAAAGTATACTTTTTACTTGTTTGAGATATATATATATATATATATATATAGAGAGAGAGAGAGAGAGCAGGTGTGGCAAGGGTCCCAGGATGGCACCCGAGACTTTAGCAAAGTTTTATGACTAACACCTGAGTCTTATGATTAACACCTGATTCCCTCCTACCTCAAAGTAAAGCCACGCTCACCGTTTGAGCTGTGCAGGTGCACCCTGTATACAAGATCAGGCCAGATGATACCAATAGACCAGCCACACAACCTGGGCTGGGCAGGTGGATAAATAGAGGGACTTTCGAGACACAGACTCTCCCTCCTTTCTAGTCTGAGAGAGAAGCTTGCTTGCCTGAGGAAGGAGAAGGCTTAGAGGGAGAAGCTTGGATGTGCCTGAATAAACCGTTCTGACAAGACCTGCCTGCCTGAATAATAAACAGCACCAATTTCTTTACCAGCAGCAGGTATAAGGCACACATTTTAACTTCTGTACACACTGTGTACTTAGGAAATTAAAATTCTCTTGACTCTGTTAGGGCTTTGTCAGGGAAGGCAGCTTTCTGAGTTTGTTTGCTCTGGTTTTAGAAATCCAGAAACCCGTGGTGTAAACTGGGAGGCATGAACTCACTCCCCACAGAGGGATGAGAGTATATGAGTTTCTTTGGCCTAAATCTGTGACAGGGCAGAAGAAACAGGTCATTGGAGTTTGAAAGGTCCTAATTCCCAGCAGGAATGCTCCCTGTACAGATCCTGATTCCCAGCAGGAATGCTCCCTGTACAGATCCTGATTCCCAGCAGGAATGCTCCTGTACAGATCCTGATTCCCAGCAGGAATGTTCTCCTGTACAGGTCCTGATTCCCAGCAGAGAATGCCGTACAGATCCTGATTCCACAGGAATCTCCCTGTACAGTCCTGATTCCCAGCAGGAATGCTCCCTGTACAGGTCCGTTCCAGCGAACCCTGTCATCCTTCCAGCAGGAATGCCCCTACACCTGTTCCACAGAATGCTCCCTACGATTTTCCCAGCAGGAATGCCCTCGCCTGTACAGAATGCCGTCAGTCCTGATTCCCAGCAGGAATGCTCCCTGTACAGGTCCTGATTCCCAGCAACCCTGAGATTGATCCGCAGTCTCCTGTACAGATCCTGATCCCCAGGAGTCCTTATCGATCCAGCAGGAATGCTCCCTGTACAGATCCTGTTCCGCAGGAATCCTGTACATCCTTTCCAGCAGGACCCTGCAGATCATCGCAGATCTCTCTGTACAGATCCTGATTCCCAGCAGGAATGCTCCCTGTACAGGTCCTGATTCCCAGCAGGAATGTTCCCTGTACAGATCCTGTGATCCGATCAGATAGGAGCTGTCTGGGTGGTGGGGTCTCAGCAGGTAGCAGGATGTGCTGTGCTGGGTATTTCTGCTATGGTGTGTCTGCTTGGCTCTGATGGAGAGAGCCCTGTCATGAAGGTGGAAGCTCCAAATATCTTTCCTCTCTGCCACTGCTCCTAGGCCTGGTTACAGCAACAGAAATGTGAGTGGCTGCATTTATGTCTTTTAAAGGGTTTTTTTTGTAATTTGTTTTGTGATGGGGTTTATGGACTTCAGGGGATCTGGAAAGTCCTTTGCTATGCAGCTGAGCCCCTGTCCTGCCTTTGTCTGTTAGAGTGTTGGGATTATAGGGGTATGCTACCACAACCAGTTTATGGGGTACCAACAGCCCAGAGACATCGTGCAGTTAGACAAGCACTCCATCCACCCAGCCACATCCCCAGCTCTGTGCTTATCTCTTTTGAAAGATAACCGGGCAAAGTGATGTTACAGCTTTCTAAATGACCTTCACTACCAGCGGTGCCTCCTCAAGGCTGATGCTCATCTTTTCTTCCTGAAAACTGGCTTCTGTTCTATTGTTTATTTAATCAGAAGACACGGATTGTAGATGCCCCCCCCCCCCATAAAGATCCTTCAGGTATAGGGCACTGTTAACTAGCTACAGATGCTTTCCCTTTACAGCATGCAATTCCTGATTCTTAACTAAATTTAGTTCCATGTAAGCTAGATGTAGTCTCACATTGTAATGTCAGGCCTTTGCGGAAGTAGAGCAGGAGAATTAGAGGTTCAATGTCCAACATCTACTACACAGTGACTTCAAGGCCAGCCTGTGAACATATTGAGACCCTTTGTCAAAAAAACATATTGAAGTCATCAAGTAATGGTGTGTGTGCTGTGTGTTGACTATGTGTGTGCATGCCACATACACTCCTGCATGTATCTGTGTACATGCAGCCGATGTTTGCTCCAAAGGTTCCTAATCTAAGAAGATCTGTTTTCAATTTGGTGCTTTTCCTCTGAGGAATGCCCAGCAGAGCCACACTTAGTGCCCTAGCAGGGCAGCGTGGCATCCTCAGCTGCACTTCCAAGTTTCAGCAGGCCTCACCATTGGCCAGGGTGGCATGGTTAAACTTCCCTGCCTGCCCTGCCTGCCCTGCCTTGCCTTCCTTGCTTGGAAGCCTAGCTGCTGCCCAGACTGCTTCTGTCTGGGTCAAGGCACGCTGAGACTCAGGCCTTGGCTGCGTGTCTTGCCTGATTTCTTTCACTGATTCTATGAAATAATTCTTTTCTTTCCCTCCATCCCTCAGAGCACTGCTCGTGGTCAGCTCACTGAAAGATGTAAAAACCTTTTTAAGTATACTTTTTACTTGTTGAAGTAAATATAATATTATATATATATATATATATATATATAGAAGAGAGAGAGAGAGAGAGAGAGTGTGGCAGGGTCCCAGGATGGCACCCGAGACTTTAGCAAAGTTTTATGACTAACACCTGAGTCTTATGATTAACCCTGATTCCCTCCTACCTCAAAGTAAAGCCACGCTACCGTTTGAGCTGTGCAGGTGCACCCTGTATACAAGATCAGGCCAGATGATACCATAGACCAGCCACACAACCTGGGCTGGGAAGTGGATAAATAGAGACTTTCTAGATAGAGCAGACTCTCTCTCCTTTCTAGTCTGAGAGAGAAGCTTGCTTTGCCTGAGGAAGGAGAAGGCTTAGAGGGAGAAGCTTGGATGTGCCTGAATAAACCGTTCTACAAGACCTGCCTGCCTGAATAATAAACAGTTTGAGAAGAACGAGCGAGAGGTGCTTTGTTGCTGCGACTTCATACAAGTGTACAAGTGTTTCATACAAGTGTCCCCTACGAGTGTACGAAGTGTTTTCATACAAGTGGTGGCCCGTACGGGGAACGCGGAGCAATGGCCACGCTCAGCCCAGAGCCCCCGGAACTTTAGCAGCATCGAGGAAGACAGCCGCGAGGGGCCTTTAGCGAGTGCAGCACAAAAGAGGCTCAAGCTGGATAACGACCACAGCGTAAGCACAACAAAGAGGCTTAAGACATTTGCTGCAGAGAATTCAACAGAGCTGCAGAGACTTCAGACCAGGACTTCAGACCAGGCTTCAACAGGGCTCGGCTAGCAGAGACTGTGAGCAGGCACTTGGAAGGGCCTCGGTGCCGCAGGCTCGGCATAGCCAGAAAGAACCCACCGAGCTGGCCCGAGCACCGATCGGACAGACCCAGAGAGAAAAGCCAGCCGTTCGACTGAAACTTGGCGAAGGAAGCGCGGGGCGCGCAGGAGATGAGAAGGAAGCACGGGGCGCGCAAGAGATGACGTTGGCAGCCAGCAGCCTGCAGGCGAGGAGGCGGAGCAGCCCTGCCGACGCGGCGGTAAGGAAACGCGGGGCTCGCAAGAGATGACATTGGTGGCCAGCAGCCTGCAGGCGAAGAGGCGGAGCAGCCCTGCCGACGCGGCGGTTTAAGAAGCGCGGGGCGTGCAGGAGATGACATCAGCGGCCAGCAGCCTGCAGGCAAGGAGGCGGAGCAACCCTGCCGAAGCGGTGGTTTGGACTTTCTCATAAAAAAAGCTGAACTGGGAACTGGGGCACCACCGTGCACGGGGAAAGGAACAGGTTAAAAGCCCAGAAAGGGGAAACAGTTAAAGCCCAGAAAACCCCCCGGGAGGGGGGACAGTAAAAGCTTTCCTCGGAGGTGAAACCCAAAACAAAAACAAAATACTAAAAAATAAGTAAAGCCCGGATAAGAAAATAGTTAAAGCCCAGAAAAAGAGGAACAGTTAAAGCCCGGAAAAAAGGAAACAGTTAACGTAAAGCCCATAAAGGGGGGGAAAGCTCCCCGGTATTTGGGGACAATAAGGAAGTTTCCCTGGTAAATGGGGACAATAAAGAAAGCTCCCCGGTAAATGGGGACAATAAGGAAAGCTCCCCGTAAATGGGGAACAAATAGGAAGGCTCCCTGGAAAATATGGGGAACAATAAGGAAAAAATAAGTAAAGCCCGCGAAAAAGAAAAATAGTTAAAGCCCAAAAAAAGGAGAAAAAAAAAAAAAATCAGTTAAAGTCCAAAAAAGAAGAAACAGTTAAAGCCCAGAAAAGGCGGAAAACAGTTAAAATTCTCTTTACTAAAATAATAAAAAAGGGGGACGATGTGGAGAGCAGGTGTGGCGACGGTCCCAGAGATGACACCCGAGACTTTAGCAAAGTTTTATGACTAACATCTGAGTCTTATGATTAACACCTGATTCCCCCCTACCTCAAAATAAAGCCACGCTCACCGTTTAAGCTGTGCAGTTGCACCCTGGTACTACAAGATATATCAGGCTAGATGATACCAATAGACTGATGCCACGCAACCTGGGCTGGGCAGGTGGATAAATAGAGGGACTTTCGAGACACAGACTCTCCCTCCTCTAGTCTGAGGAGAGAAGCTTGCTGTGGCCTGAGGAAGGAGAAGGCTTAGAGGGAGAAGCTTGGATAAGGAGAAAAGATGTGCTTGGATAAACCGTTCTGACAGGACCTGCCTGCCTGAATAATAAACTGCTTTGAGAAGAACAATCGAGAGTTGCTTTGTTGCTGTGGCTTCATAAAAGTGTACAAGTTTTCATACCAAGGTGTCCCACAAGTGTACGGAAGTGTTTACTACANCTTTAAGAAGAACGAGCGAGAGGTGCTTGTTGCTGCGGCTTCATACAAGTGTACAAGTGTTTCATAAAGTGTCCCCTACAGTGTACGAAGTGTTTCATACAAGTGGTGGCCCGCTACGGGGAACATATATACATAGTTATATATATATATATATATATATATAGAGAGAGAGAGAGAGAGAGAGAGAAAGAGTATATTTTTATCATATCTGTCACAACTCACCCAATTCCTTTAAGATTTACCCACCATGAATCCCTCTCAACTTCATACCCTCTGTTAGTAACCCACTGGTCCAGTGAATGCTGCCAGCATGCACCTGGATATGCGTCCAACCACCAAAGCATTGTGGACCTACCAGGAGCCACACCTCCAAAGGCAACACTCTCCCTCCCATAGTGTCCATCAACTGCCAATAACTCCTCAGCTAGGGGTGATGCTTCCTGAACCCTTCCCCAGACATTATACATTCTGACTGGCTTGATCTTGCATGATTCTTGTGTACACAATCACAGCTGCTGTGAGTTTATATGTGCAACGTCCCTGTTAGGTCACAGCAGTCCTCTCCAAGCTCTGGCTCTTAGCAATCTTCTGTCATTTTCCCTCAGTGTTCTCTGAGCCTTTAGGACTGGGGGTCTGTAATATAGATGTCACATTTAGGGCTGAGAACTCCACCTATCACATAGCTATGGTTTAACATAGGTTCTTCTGCAAACTATTTGCATGTTTTACCTATAAATACTTGAACCCATATAGAGACCATATGTGGCTATTTATGCTTTGTTGTTGGACATAGCAGGTGAGTGATGATTACAGGTCTGCATTCAGCATTTGCTAGGTAGGAAAAAGGGAGACTGGGATGGAAATAGCCTGGGGAATGGCAGTACCCAGAGCATTCAGAGGGCATGCAAGTTTCCCATGCTTGTTCTAGGAATTTGCTACAAACTTAGTGACTGAAAACAACACATCAGTATTATCACAATTCTAGAAGGCAGAATTCAAACTTCAAGTTGCGGGCCGGGCCACATTCCATCTGAAGGCTTCAGGGACACAGGAGCCATTCCCACAGTTGAAAGGCTGTTCACGTGCCTTGGCTTGCGAACCTTCCAACAGTAGTGACCCTGGTATCTATGTCTTTGTCTACATATCAGCTTCTAAAATTGGGACTCTTCTGAGTTTCATGTAAATACCCTGTTGATTCCATTGAGCCCACCCAGAGAACTCATAATAAACTTTACTTTGAGAACTTTAATTAAATATGCCAAGCCTGTCTTGCAATACAAGATCACAGACCCACAGTGCTGGGGATTAGGATGTAGGCATGTGGGGTAGGCAAGAAGGGAGAAAGATGTTTGCCACGTTAAAATAATGTGTGTATATCCATATTTGTGCACACATGTGTTTATGTGCATATGAGTATGATAATATATAAACTATGGGTTAGTGGAGGTGAGTCCCTGATAGATGAGTTGCAGCCTAGGACAAATAAATTTAGAGGCCTCTCTCAAGGAGAGGAGGAAGGGGGAAGGGAGGGAGAGAAAGAGATATAAAGAGAGGGTAGGAAGAAGGAAAAAGAGTTGGGAGGAGAGAAGGAGGTAAAGGGGGATGGAAAAACTAGAAGGGAATAAGAGAGGGCGAAAAGCAAGGAGGGAGACGAGGGATCAGGATGGACAGGGAGAGGTAGGAGAATGAGGGAGGGAGAGGGAAAAGATGGGAAGAGAATTGGAGAGAAAGAAGGGCAAGGAGAGAGGGAGCAGGGAGAGCTTGGAAGAGAAAAGGAGCTCTGGACAAGAAGAGTGGAAGAGGAAATGGGAGAGAAAGCAGGGAAGGGGGGCAGGAGAGAGAACAGACTGGGAGAGGGAGGGAAAGGGACCGGTAGAGGGCATGAGAGGAGAGGGACACAAAAGCACCCAGGGCTACTGCCAGGCTCTAGCTTGGCATGAGGAGAGGATTATGTCTGCCAGGACACAGAAGTTGGGAACTGGAAACTAAGAGGGAAGAATTCGACTTCACATCAGGACTGGGGCTGCTGACCTGTTGAGAGGAAATAGGTAGAGCAGCCACGAGGTGGATGTGCCCTTGAGCTAGATCAGTAGGCACAAAAGACATGACTACGAACCTCTAAACTATGCTGTATGCAGAAGAGAAATACAAAGCTGTGGTCTTGTTCCTACATGGTGGTTATTATGATATGAACGCTTTAGTTCAAATGGTTTACCAAGGACACCTGGAAAGCAATGTAATAATTTGGGCTGCAGACCAGGGCACCTGTCTATTTTATGTCCAGTGGCTGAGGTCCTCCTTTCTCTTCTGGTGTGTGTGAGTGTGTGTGTGTGTGTGTGTGTGTGTGTGTGTGTGTGTGTATGCACATGCATCTGAGGAAGCTAGTCCTTTCTCAGTTGCTTTCTACCTTGTTTTATGAGACAGGGTTTCTCACCTCCAAGGTATGTCAGGGTGGCTGGTCAGCAAGCCCAAAGATCCATAGTCTCTGCCTCCAGCTGTAAGATTATAAGTGTGCACCACCATTCCTGGTTTTTAATTAATTAGTTAAAATAAAATTAATTAATTAATGCATGACAGGCTCTTTACCAACTGGGCTTTCTCCCTAGCCCATAGTACTATGCAGGAGGCCTTTTGATGGAGCCTTGTATAGTCTCGTGTGTGACTAAGATGGCCAAACAGAAACCCTTTGAATAGGATGGCCTAAAGTAGGATATGCCTTGCCTCTCTCTGCAGTGGGTATAAACCGAGGTATAGGTAGGTTGCACTGACCTTGGGACACCTGGAGAGCAGAGCAGTGTTCAATAGAGGGGAGCTTTGCATCTGGTTGGTAGGAAGGCAGCTGCAAGTTGACTAGTTTCTTCTGCCTTTCTCTTTCATCAGAGTCCATCTTCTTCCTGGGCAGCAAGATTTTTGGTTTGTTTGTTGGTTTTTGTTTTCTCTGACTAGCTGGAGTTTTTTTCAGTTGAATTCCTCAGCTGCCTCCAACACTTCATCAATAATGTGATTGGTCAATTAGTTAGCAATTAACATGTGACCTTATTGGCAGACAGACTGCATTCCCTGACAGGGCTCTAAAATTCCCATCTCCTGTTTCCTCACACAGTAAAACATTGGAATGTGCTTCAGAGTGATTCTGGAACAAGTAAACTGAGACAAACCTGAAGATTTTCTGTGGAAATTATTTGTTTGAGGATTGGGGAGGTGGCTCAGCAGATAAGAACACTTGTGGTGTGAGCATAAGAATCAGGGTCCAAATCTCCAGAACACAGTTAAGAAGTTCAGTGTGGTGGCACATGTGCCTGTAAACCCAGGATTGTGGGGGTAGAGGGCAGAGACAGGGCAGTAGCTGGGGCTTGCTGTCTAGATCCAGGTTCAGGTTCAGTAAGCAAATATGTCTCCAGGGAATAAAAAAGGAAATGATAGAACCCCCCCCATGTCCTCCGACCTCCAACACAGTGTGCACACAGTGTGCACACATGCACACACATACAGAGAGAGAGAGAGAGAGAGAGAGAGAGAGAGAGAGAGAGAGCAGAGTCTGTATTAGGGAAGGGTGTTGAAAATCACAAAATCATTGGATAATGGAAAAGAAGGGACTACACAGGACAGGAAGGGGATATACACCTGAGATACCCCAGATAGTCCAGGCTTGCCCACTTTAGCTCCCAAAGCTTCAGAATGGATTAAGGTCTTCTCTGCTCTTAAGATACATTTCTATAAAGAAAACTTAAGTGCATCTTTAACCATTAGTGGATAGTGTCCACAATCAGTGCTTTGTGTGTCAGACTGGAGTGCTTTTATCTCATAAGACCTTGAACTTTCTTATTAATCTAAGAATGATGTGAGTGTATAGCGTAGAGGCCACTTATGAGAGTTTCATTTAAAGCAATAAAATTTGAATGGGTTGGGAAATTTTTATGGGATTTATAATCGAGTACTACAAAAATTTAAGGGGGTAGGAAATTAACATGGAATAAAATTGCTCTGTGCAAAGTCTTTTTATCATTTCTTATATTTTTAATATCAGCATCATTAATGAGAGGCTCATAAAACAGCTATTAGTCTCAGTAGAACCAGATTTGTATAGGGAAACTGATATAGCAACCTGACAACTATTAAGATAATTGATTTATTTGCAAAAGTTTTGTACAAATTATGGGGTACATTATGATCCATGGATATATGCATACGGTATGTAAAGACCAAATCAGAATTGTTAAACATCTTACATTTTTAAAATTTTATTTATTTTTTTCACATAAATTTATTATTTTTTTTTATCAAATCTAGACCCGTGCCCCCCCCATGCCCCCAACCCACCAGAGCTCATGCATTCTGCCAAAGATGTTTTTCATCTCTTTCTCAGTCTTTCTCAGTATTCTCCATGAGGAAGTTGACTGTTTTGAGCAGAAGTTCACTGTTTCAGTCAGTTCTTCTTACATTTTTAAAAATTGCTTTGATTTACATGTGATGCTTGTTGATGTTTATGGGGTGTAGTGTGATATCTCCCTGCATGACTACAGCACGTGCTGGCCAAATCACAGTAATTAACGTTTCTGTCTCCTCATCACCACTTTGTTTGCAGCCCTCAGCCTCCTCTCTTTCAGTCATTCATAAAGCATATAAGAGGTTATTGTGAATTACAGTCCTCCCCCCACCCCCTGCAGTGCTGAAGGACCTAAGAATTTAGTACTAGCTAACCATATTTGCATCTGTGTTAGTTACTTTTCTCACTGTTTTGACAAAGTACCTGATGAGAAGCAATATAGGGGAGGAAAGGTTTTTCTGAGTTCATGGTTTGAGGTACAGTCCATGAAGACAGGGAAGGCATGGAGGCAGGAGTGCGAGGCTACAGGTCCCATTGTCACACAATCAGGAAGTGGACTGAATGTGAAGTGCAACTTGGCTGTAAGGCCTGCCACCAGGAACTCACTTCCTGCAGCAAGGCTCCACGTCCCAAACAGCACCAACAGCTGGGGACCAGGTCCAAACACATGAGCCTGTGGGGTTACTTCACATTCAAACCACAGCAGACACCCATTATCCAACATCCCTCTATCCCTCCTTCTCCCCCAATTCTCCAAGAAATTGGAATTTATTATTATACATTTTTATTGGCTTTTTAAAATAACCCCCACATTTGTGGAAGAAAATGCACGATCCTTATTTATTTATTTATTTATTTATTTATTTATTTATTTTATTTTTGTATATGTATGAATGTACTGTCTGCATGTAGGTCTGTGCACTCATGTCGTGCAATGCCACGGAGGTCAGAAGAGGGCGTCGGATTCCCCTGGAACTGGAGTTCTCCTGGAATTGGAGTTACAGACGGTTCTCAGCTGCCATGTGGGTGCTGGGGATCGAACCTGGGTCATCTGCAAGAGCAGTCGGCGCTCTTAACGGCTAGGCCATCTCTCCAGCCCCGATTCATTTTTCTGTCTGACTTATTTCCCTTAACATGGTGCCCTCCCTGTTCCATTCATTCTGCTACAAATGATAGGAAAATAGAGA
Organism: Rhizomys pruinosus; assembly: GCA_009823505.1. Classification (NCBI taxonomy): domain Eukaryota; kingdom Metazoa; phylum Chordata; class Mammalia; order Rodentia; family Spalacidae; genus Rhizomys; species Rhizomys pruinosus. Next base: position 2,605,197 of record VZQC01015082.1, read on the forward strand.
AAGAAGGTATAGTCATGTTCCAAATTGCATCTGGTCTGCCTTAGGCAGGTATGAATATTCGATAGTTGTACACAGAACTTAATTTTAAAATGCACAGTAAGATTATTTCAACGGATACATGGGCTATATATGATTCTATTCGGAAGGTCTTTTTAATGAAATTTTGTGCCTTTTATACACTAATCTCAGTCATATTTGGATACCCCCACCTATCTGTATCCTCCATAGTCCAAGTTTCTGTCCCCACACGTCCCTCAGAGTGAGTTTATCCTTTGTGGCCTGTTTATCCTATCTAGCATCACTCTTTTTTTTGATAAAATATTTTTATTGATGTTTTGTCTATTTCATATATCATTTTTTCAGTCCAATTTAGACACATTCCCCTTTCCATACCTCTCCCACTCCAGTTCATGCATTCTGATATACATGTCCTGCATCTTTTTTTTTTTCAGTATTTTTAAAGTTTTTCTCTGCAGAGGTTTATTGTTTGGGGCAGAATTTAACTGTTTCATCAGTGCTTTGACCCAGTCTTTATGTTATTATTGTTCCCTTCCATTTGTATTTGGTCCAAAATATGCCTATATAAATGTCACATATATATCAAAATTATGACCTCCGAAAGTAAACTGTATATTAATTCCAAAATATGTTTAGGAATTCACATTTTCCCTTTAATTGTATATTACTCTAAAATATGAATTCATACCTTCCACTCACAATTACAATGTCTGAAAATAAGTGGTAAGTTAATTCTAGAGTCTGTTAAGGGATTCACATTATAACAGCACAGTTGCTTTCAGATAAAAAGAAATGTAACAATAACATTCCTTAGTTTGCCTTACAACTAGGTACTTGGTGCTAGCATCCACACACGAGGGATACAATTTGTCCTTTGTTTTTCTGGGGCTGTGTTACTTCATTTAGCATAATGTCTTCTAGTTCCATCCATTTACCTGCAAAGATCATGATGTCATCTTTCTTTACTGCTGCATAGAACTCCACAATTTTTCTATCCACTCCTCAGTTAAGGGGCACTTGGGTTAGTCCCAGCTCTTCTCTATTGTGAAGAGAGCTGCACTAAACATAGATGTGCATGTATCTTTGTGGTAGGATGAATCTTTGGGGTATATACCCAGGAGTGGTATGGCTGGGTCAGGTAGTAAGCTCATTTTGAGTCTTTTAAGAGTTCTCCACACTGCTTTCCATAGCGGTTGAATGAGTTTACATTCCTACCAGCAGTGGATGAGTGTTCACCTTTCCCCACAGCCTTTCCAGCATTTGGTCTTTTGTTTAATTGATCTTAGCCAGTATTATCGGAGTAAGATGATATCTTAGATTGGTTTTACTTTGCATTTCCTTAATTATTAATGATGTTGAACACTTTTTAAGATGTTTCTCAGCCATCTTTACTTCCTCACTGGTGAAGTGTCTGTTAGAATACCAGCTCTCCTTCACCTAGCGGTGATCAGCTGCCGTTAGTCCCTTGGCTAAGATTGGGACTTTTTGTCTATTTCCCCAGTTCTATGCTGGGTTTTGTCTGTTTTGAGTTTCATGGGTCTTGTGCATGCTGACATCATTGGTGTCAGTTCATATGAGGATGTCTCGGGAGCCTCTAAGGCTCTGTTTTCTTATGGTCATGCTACACCCATGGCTCTTACAATCTTTCTGCCCTTCTTTTGCAATAGTCCCTGAGCCCTGGGTGGCAGAAATTTAATATGAGTCCTATTGAGGGACATGCACTATGCAGTCTATTATTCTCTACATTTTGCCCAGTTGTGTCCTTCTGGGTTAATCTCCATCTGTTGCATGAGGAAGCTTTGCTGGTGAGAGTTGAGAGATGCATTAGTATTCTCTGCCTGCTGTTTGACTCTGAGCCTTAAGTGTAGAGGTTGCATTGTGGATGTGTCACTTGTTTCTGGGCAATGCACAGATACTTATTCTCTGCATTTGACCAGTTGTGGAACTCTGTAATAGTCTCCATCTGTTGCAACTGTGGGTGATGCTGTCCCTCTTTTTACCCAGGTAGCTATACCAATTTCCACTCCAGGGGCAGGGTGTGAGAGCCCAATATTCTCTATGTCCTTGCTGATAGGAACTGTACATTTTCAAATCCTCAACTGAATATAGAGATTGAAAGTACATTTTCTCATTCTGTGGGCTTTCCTCTTAATTTTCTGGAATGAGTTGTTGTTTTTTTTTTTTTGTCATTTTGAGACAGGGTCTCCCTGTAGCTCCAGCTGCCCTGGAACTCACTCTGTAGACCAGGCTGGTGGAATGAGTTTTTTTTTTTTTTTTAATTTTTTTTTTNGTACATTTTCAAATCCTCAACTGAATATAGAGATTGAAAGTACATTTTCTCATTCTGTGGGCTTTCCTCTTAATTTTCTGGAATGAGTTGTTGTTTTTTTTTTTTTGTCATTTTGAGACAGGGTCTCCCTGTAGCTCCAGCTGCCCTGGAACTCACTCTGTAGACCAGGCTGGTGGAATGAGTTTTTTTTTTTAATTTTTAATTTTTAATTTTATTTATTTCGGTATGTGTATCAATGTACTGTCTGCATGCAGGTTTGTGCACCCGTGTCGTGCAATGCCGCGGAGGTCAGAAGAGGCTCTCGGATTCCCCTGGAACTGGAGTTCTCCTGGAATTGGAGTTTCAAACGGCTCTCGGACGCCATGTGGGTGCTGGGGATCGAACCCGGGTCCTCTGTAAGAGCGGTCGGCGCTCTTAACCGCTAGGCCATCTCTCCAGCCCAGGAATGAGTTTTTAACAGGAGAAGTTCTTCATATGAAGAGAGCTAATTTATCAGTTTTTACCTTCGTGACTTGATGCATTTTTTTAGGGAGACTTTGCTTATTCAAAAAGTCATCAAGGTACAGGTTTTTACATGGCTTTAATAGAAACTTTGTTTTCTCTTATTTATATTTGTGCTCCCTAGATTCTGATATTTAATTTGTGCTATCAGTTAAGCATTAAAGAGTTATTTTTCTCATAATGATAGCCATGATTTTGCCAATATATTATTACTTTGCCCTTTCTTAGATGATTTTTTTGTAATCATGTATGTGTGTTGTTATATGCACAAGAAAGAGCACAGTTGCCCAAGGAGGACACAGAAGGGGTCAGATGTCCTGGAGCTGGAATAACAGTTGTGAGCCATCCAAGTTAGGTGCCAGGATCTGAATTCAGGTCCTCTGTAAAGGCAGTGTACATTCTTAACCACTGAGCCATCTCTCTAGCCCCATGGCTATTGTTGTGTATTGAATATCTATATATACTCTGCATCTGAATCTTCTCCTTGTTCCTTTTAAATTTCTTTATTTTTGTATCAAATACAATGTCTAATTCTGTTTCTTCAAATAGTAGGTCCTGTAATTCTTCGAATAGGTAGGTCCTGTTATTCTTCAAATAGGTCTTGTAACTCTTCACATAGGTAGGTCTTGTAACGCTTCACATAGGTAGGTCCTGTAACTCTTCACATAGGTAGGTCCTGTAACTCTTCCCCTAGGTAGGTCCTGTAACTCTTCACATAGGTAGGTCCTGTAATTCTTCACACAGGTAAGTCCTGTAACTCTTCACATAGGTAGGTCCTGTAATTCTTCACACAGGTAGGTCCTGTAACTCTTCACATAGGTAGGTCCTGTAATTCTTCACACAGGTAGGTCCTGTAACTTTGCCAGTCTCTTCTTCCTCCCCTCCCCCTTCCCCTTTCCTCATTATCCTCATCCTTGCCTTCTTTCTTCTGCTTTTGCTTTCACATAAAGAGTTTATTTTGGCTAATGGTTCCAGAAAGAGAGGAGAGAGAGAGAGAGAGAGAGAGAGAGAGAGAGAGAGAGAGAGAGAGAGAGAGAATAATGGCCAGGAGGTCATCAGCAGACAGGCATAGTGGCTGGAGCTAGAAGTTCAGAGATCATGTCTTTTTAAAAAATGTTTTTTTTTTCAAATTTTATACAATATATTTTAATCATATTTATATCCCCTCCCCTATCTCTATGGATCTTATAGCCCCCACCACTGGATTTCCTGTATTCTGTCATATATATTATGACCTATAGAGCCAAGTTTGAATCCCCAAATGTCGTTCAATCTGATCTCATCTACTGGAGCCTGGTTACCCTACTAGCATCAGACCCTTGAAGAGCACCACCTCTCCCTCTCCAAGTAGTTATCACTTGCCAGTGGTTCCTCAGCTAAGGTTGTGGCTTCTTCCTCACTTCCCCACTTGTGTGCTGGGTTTTTGTCTGGTTTGAACTGGCATGGGTCTTGTGCATAGTGTTACCATTGCTGTAAGTTGCTCATTGATCTGAATCACTTCCCAGCTCTCTAGAAGACTGTTTCCTTGTAATCAACTACCACTTCTGGCTGTTAAAATACTTCTGGCTCCTCTTCTGCAATGGTCCCTGAGCCCTGGGTTGCATGGGTTTGATATCCTAAGCAGGGATATGTATTCTCCAGCATCTTTTCGTCTTCAGGCCAGTTGTAGCTCTCTGGGTTAATCACCATCTGTTACAGCAGTCATCTGCAAGATTGTCTATAGATTTGAATGTTTTTGAGTATCATGCTAAGATTTTAATATTTTGAGTGCCATGCTGTGTGTAAAATAATACACGATAAATGGTACACTGCCAATAACTTTTATGAGACCAATGGGAACTATGATAAAGGAAGTAATGAAGTAAGTCAATGAGAAAACGTCTCACTTGCTGGTAGGTATATTCATTTGATGGTGTGAATTTTGCCAGTTCAGAAGAGAAGCTCTGATTCAGAGAAGGAGATTACAGGGTGATTTTTGTTGAGGTGTGCATGGAGCAGTGAGATAATCAAGATGAATTAAAGTGCTATTTGAAGTAGCAACCTGAATCCAGAGAATGATAGAGACTTCAAAATCTTAATCAATGAAAACATCCAGAAATAGGGTTCTGGAAAAAGTTCCTATTGGGGCTAGATTGAGATACAGAAAAAAATGCAGAAAAAACTCTTTAGTCTCTCTTGTTTAAACTTGTCAAACATTTTTCATTCATTCATTCATTTATTTTTGGCTTTTTAAGAGATAGACTCTTGTAGCCCAGGCTGCCCTCAAACTTTTTATGCAGCCAAGGATGATCTTGAACTTCTGAACTGCCTGTATTCACCTCCCAAGTGCTGGGAATACAGGCATGTCTCTCCTCACCAAGCTTATGCAGTCCTGGAGATGGAACCTAGGACTTTGGGCATGCTAGGCAAGTGCTGCCAACTGAGCTACACCTCCAATCTATAAAAGACAAAAAATATCTATCTAGATTGTCAGAAAAGAAAACACATGGGCCAGAAATGTGACAGGTAAGAAGTTCATGTATTTTCTATGGTGTGTGTGTGTGTGTGTGAGAGAGAGAGAGAGAGAGAGAGAGAGAGAGAGAGAGAGAGAGAGAGAGAGATGAAAGGCATTTTCTATTTCTTGGAGCATAAAATTGGGGCTCATGAATGTTTATGTCCTCTGCATATTGTCACTTCTTGTGCCCTTATTAAGAAATGCCTTCACCTCCTTCCTCATTTAAATACCAGCATCCATCAAATAGGATAGCTCAAGCTTACAAAACACCTAAGCTCAGGCTGAGAAGGCTCAGATAAGTAGACTGAGTTGAAAAATAAAGCTTCTCATCTTGGCCTCCATGTGGGTAAGAAACAGTTTCATTTTGTATGGCTCACAGTGAAGGGGACCAGTTGGCCTTTGAAAGATAGTTTCCATAGCTACTGGGTAGAATCAAAGGCAAGTGCTGTCTCAGTGATTTTTTTTTTCCTATATTACCTGCACTGCTGTTATGGTAGCTGGCCAGGATAAGAGTTTCCTGAGGAGCTAGCTGCTCTGTAGATGGAGTGCTGGGAAATGCTTCCATCTGCACCCCCTTAGAGTTTCATTTGTGAGTCTCCCATCTGAGGGTGCATCTGAGGTTGAACAAGAACTACCTTTCTGTTAAGAAAGCAACTCTTGAACAACTTCTTTCTTTAGATATAACTCTATTGTCCCTGACAACTGAAACTGCTTTTTGATTAAAAAAAAAAGAAGAAATGGAGGCTGCATGTAAACTATAGAACAATCTAACATTTTCTACTTTAACTATTTGACTCTTAACATTTCAACATAATACGGACATCTAAAAATACCAAACACTTAAAATCTACAGAAATATTGTAACTATTTTTTCTTCTGTTTGGGGACATAAACTATACAGTTGTGTAGTTACAGGATGTCTGTATCACAATGCTCTCATCTTTTTTTTCCAAATTTTTTATTTTTATTTTTTAACAATAAGTAATAAGTTATGAGTACAAACATCCTTCATGTAGAACCAATTTGCAAGCAGCTATGCCCAAACCCACACAGCCCATGTCTCCCACCATCTTTTACACAAAGTACTATACAATTTAATATGATATAAGCTGCTACAAAGTATCTTTCCAGCAACCACCACCTACAAGACAAAGAGGAGAAAGACTAGACTCATTTTACTTTATTGTTAAGTGACTCTCAGTTTAGTTCTGTATATTCTTTTTTGTGTGTGGTCTTTTTGAGACAGGGTCTCCCTGTAGCCCCAGCTGTCCTGAAACTCACTCTGTAGACCAGGCTGGCCTTGAACTCACAAAGATCTGCCTGCCTCTGCCTCCCAAGTGCTAGGATTAAAGGCGCATGTGAGTCAGTTTCCTCATTCCACAAGCATGGATTCTGTGGACTGAACTTGATGGTAGGCTCAGTTATCCACTGAATCATCTCCCCAGTCATAAGGCCAGTGTCTTACTTATAAAAATATAGTAAAAAGGTGTGATGGTGCATGCCTTTAATCCCAGCACTTGGGAGGCAGACAGAGGCAGGTGGATCTCTGTGAGTTCAAGGACAGCTTGGTCTACACAGACAGTTCCAAGCCAGCTGGGACTATAGGGAGACCCTGTCTCAAAAAGGTCACATTTTAAGGCTTTCCCCTCTTAGTATTATCATAGTGTAATTCCAAGAATAAGTCAGAATCTACATTTTTAAATAGAATGTTAATTTTGCTGTTTAGAAAATGAAAATGTGGTCTTTTATGAAGTTTGAGTTTAACAGCATTTACTTGTTTTAAAAAAATAGGATGAGGAATTTAAAATAGAGAATAGTTTTTTTATGTCTCAGTCATGTTTAATTTTAACATCTGAATCTTCCTGCCCCCTTATCACTCAGCTCATCCTGAAATTTTTATGAAAATTAAGGCTAAAGAAGACCTATTAGTTCACAAATAGCCATGTGGCCTGTCAAACCAGTTTCAGATCCCTACAGAGAGATCTGCACAGAGTGGGTCACAGGAGTGGGGGAGCAAAAGCTACCTACTCCTCCAAATTATAGGACCAAGGCCGCAGTAGCCAGTCCTATCTTAATGGCTCTGGGAACTTCCGTTGAAAATAATGTCAGACCCAGGAACAGGACTTCTTGTATTAACCGCTGAAGACTAGATAAAGGACCATGTTTATAAATACAAATTACATTGTGCAAACACGATGCAAATAAGCCTTCTGGGAAAAGTAAAAAAGTCAGATTCCAGAGATGAAAGTCCATAGTGATTTTTGACAAGATCTTTCAGCTACCCTGACTGAACACAGTATGGTAGGGGTGGGAGTTGGCGTTTGTCTCTGTGTGTGCATATTTATTTGTCATTGTGGAGTTTCACTGGGACTGTGAAATAAAATCCAAAAGAGGGCAGGGAAGAGCTCCTCTGACACTGAACAGCAAACAATTTCTGGAATGAAGTTTCAAGAAGCATCCATAGTTTATAAGTCCAGTGTGGGAATTATCCACACAGAGCCTACTAGCTTAACTCAAAGATCCACTTGCCCTCAAAAAGCCAGTTTACTTTGCCAGACCCAAACCAGAAAACGAAACATTTGTTGATTAAATTCTGGAACATGAAGATGGTAAGGTAAGAAAACTTAGGAACTGGGGATTAGTCTTAAATACTGCAAGACTTCCTTTCTGTAAAAAGTCAATGAGAGAAGTGTGTGTGTGTGTGTGTGTGTGTGTGTGTGTGTGTGTGTAATAAGATGTGTACACTACCTTGAAGGGAAATAGGGGCAGAAGCCAGCCATCCTGTGAGTGCTTTAAAAAAAAATCACATTATCAGCACTTGCTTAAAGCATCACCCAGGATTTCCTATGAAGCAGGTTGGTGGCACTACCATATGCCACCTTGGGTCTGAGCCAGAGACACATACTGGAAGGCTTTTACATTCCAGCCGTCTACTCCTGCCTGGCAAAAAAAAAAAAAAAGCACTTTTTGTATGTGGTCTAAGAAGCCAAGTTATTTGTACACAATGGGAAGCTGAAATTTCATTTCCACATGAAATTAGTGAATAATGCCTTTCAAGAGTCCATGAATAAGCGTGCCCAAGACACGGTCAGCATCGTGAGTCTGTTCAAGACGCCAGCCATCTGGATGGAAACTGAATCAGTTATCTAGCTACTTCTGGGGGCGTCAGAGGTGGGATGTGGCTAAGGGAAAGTGTCTGGATACTGTGCTGAGTTTTCTGGCTTATTCTTCAGGACGTCGGTGGGAGCCAGGTTTGTCTCTGTAGGATTCTATGTCAGTATGTAGTGGCCTCACATGCTATATCTCAAATGCATGTTCTTTGCTGTCTATATATCTGACCACCATGCATAGACTTAATGTTTTTACTTAGTGATTTTATCTTCACCATTACTTTTTTATAACAATTTTCAAAGTACTCCTATCTATAAATGTAGGATTCAGGCTGTCAGAGAGCAGGTGGTCTATGGCTCTGATTATATCTGTAGAACATAAAGCTATATGACCCAGTGCTCAGTACAGTGAAGATGAAATTTAAACTTTTTCAATACTTATAGTTAGTCTCATGAAATTTTACTTGGAAAATGAGTTTTTATTAGAGAAAATATTACTTTGCTGTTTTAGTACCATCCTTTGATAAAACAAAGCAAGGTTGTTTATTTTTAGCTAGTTAGATGCTAGCAATAGGCCTACATATAATGATTTAATTTCTAACATGGAAACCAAACTGATGGAAGCAGAGGAAAACATCCCCCAGGTAAGTATGAATGCTTGTTTGCAATTATGAGTTATGGGCCAACAACTCATTTTATCTGATTTGGTTGTTTAGAATGTGAGTAAATCTGGGCTTCATCTTGATGCTCTTACTTCCTTTCAACATGCTCTGGAATTTAGCACATGAACAGGGTATAAATGAGAGGTCACAAGATTCAGATGATATTGGTCAGTGAGTTGTAAAGTAATTGCTTGGTTTTGAAATTTGGGGGATATCAGAATAATCAGAATCTAGCTGGTATACTACAATTCCCTGACTTTTCTTCCAATCTAATTCTAAGGTAGAAAAAGGCATACTGGGAAAAATGAATTAGCAATAGAGTCTCCTTAATTTTCTGGAACTGAATGGCATAGTATTTCAGAAAATATATTATTTGTCGTAAGATCAGTGACTCACACACTGCTGTAAGTAGACTTTCAGCTGGAGTTTGCTTACCCTTTGCAATCTGGGGTATACCAAAACTGTATTAGTTGGAATAGGATTTGACTTGTAATTTTATAGTGTGATCTGTATGTATTAGGTAATTCTGAGGCAGCTGCTCATTAAAAACCCTTTTTAGTAAGTATAAGAAAAGTTAACTTGAAGTTATCAAAACATAATATATTGAATGAATTTTGATAAGTGAATGTTGCTATTAATTGTTTAAGTATGAAAAATGCCTATCTACAGGAATCTGATGTGATTTTACTTTGTTGCTCTTAAAATAATTTTTATTTTCAATAATGTGTTTATACAGTAGTGTGATATTTTGATATATGTTATTTTATGGGTAGTGTGATATTTTAATAGGTACATATTTGGGGGGAGGTGTGATGTTTCTACTACACTTGGATTTCATTGGCTGAAACTCTAACCACAAAGGAGGCAGGGAATTTAAGTTTATTTTTGTGTTCAGAAGAGAGAAGGTATTTAAATATATATCTAGCATGTACACACAGAAACACACATGCATGCATGTAATATTAAGTTCAGTATTAGTGTTGTATATACATTGATTTATTCTGTATATTACATATATGTTATCTGTATTATATTATGTATGTGCTTTTATGTGCATCGTATATCAAATATATAATGGATATATGCACACATGCATATACAAAAAAACTCCTTGGAATTAGGTGTAGAAATAAACTAATATTTTTCTTAAAGTTCTGAGTATACTTCTCACATGTATATATTTTTTGACTCAGGCTCTCACTGGTAGCTTAGGCTGACATAGAACTTTCTGTGTTTTAGAAAGACTATCCCAACTGTTTTGTCCCTTTCTTTTCTTCCATTTGTGTGTGTGTGTGTGTGTGTGTGTGTGTGTGTGTGTATGTGATAGATAGGGCTTGTGTTTATGTGGGTTCTGGGGATCGAAACTCTAATCCTTGTGTAACCACTGAGTCATCTCCCCAGCCATGTCCTGATTTTATTTTATTTTTTATGGCTGGTCTAACACACAGAACTCAATAAATATGAGTTAAATTAATGGATTTTATATGACTAGATATGCCATAGGTAAACAAATACCTTTCAGTGTCTTACTACTTTTTCTTAAATTCTTAATATGCTATTTGAAAATGGTAACTTTTTAATATCATCTATTTTTTCATCCTTTAGTTCTAGTGTTTTTGTAGAACAAAGATAAATATCTATTTATCTATTTATTGATTCTGAGCTAGTAAAATATGAATTAAGTTGTTCCTAGCGTTCCTAGAGTTGTTCCAAGAGTTACTTATCCAATATATATAGTCGCTATCTCTATTCTATTATACCACACCACAGCTACCGACGGTGTCGCGATATCATAATTGCCATTAATAGATGAAAGAACATAATTTTAAAAAACCAAGCAATATACAAATGTCTCCTAAAGTAAATTCTTTATCATTTCAACCACTATGCACATTTTCCTGGTGAGTTTCTGGTCTTCTGTGAGCTTTGTGTTAAATCTTATGTTGGCTTCTGGGACTTTGGAATTGATATATATAGACCAGATCAATCTCTCATCAATATAAGTCTGTCTGCCATTTCAGTTGCATTTGCTTGAAGTGTTTATGAATAAAAGCTTGTGATTTTCTGGTTAGTAGAGTTGATAGCATCTTTGTCAATAACTTTAACATGATCTAGAATCCATATATGTTTCTTTATATGTGGTACTGGGGATTGAATCCAGGCCTTGTGGATAGATGCTGACCAAATATCTTACCACTGAGCTACATCCTTAGCCTGAAATCCATATATCTTTTGATTGATTATAAATAACAGTTTTACATTTTGTACTTATAATACCTTGGCTTAACTAATACATTAAAATGAAATTTCCTTTTCTTGTACATGACAGAAAATATTTTTCATTCCATAGCTTTTCAGGGACCTGTAGACCCTGGTTTTACTTTAGGTTGTGTAAAACTCCTTGTATTATTTATGTAAGTAATCTTACCAGATAATTAGTATGCATTTTTTAAATTATTTTTTATTTTATTTTTATTTTTTATCATGCATTTTTACAGACCTTAAAAACAACTGGTGGATGTGTGCACTCAATACTCAGAATTTTTTGTCATATTTGATAAAGTCACCTCCAATAACCAACTCAGCAAACACAAAACCATTGCTTCTAGTGAAATTCACAGTTAGGTTCTACTGAGCTCTGGTCACATTTTAATCGGCCAATACTTAATCTTTAACATGTTTCATGTGAGGTTTTGTTTAGAGACAACTTATTTAAAATACACTGTTGATTCGATAACATAGCATTCTCTGTTTACAGCCCTGCAACTCATGTAAATGGAGTTGATCTCATGATTTTATCAGTATGACACAAGTCTTGTGGTCCTTGGGGATATTAGATGCATGGATCACTAGACAGCTCCTCAACACTGTGTTGGGGGCCATTGTAATAAGTAGAGTCACCCACAGAAACTGTGTAAGTTCCAACAATGTGACAATAGACAGATCAGGAAAAGGATCCCTGAAGACATAGAGAACTGGAGAGTGCCCCTGGTCCGACCTTTCCGTGGGGCAGGAACACTGACTGATTCACTCCCACTCTCACTGAATTATCACTGAAATCAAAGCTGAGAAAATGGAGATGAGCTTGAGATTGGCATCACTAAGGGCCTCACATGCACTGGGCATCGTACTGAGTAGACACAGGGTATGCGCAGCCCATTACTCTCCGCTGATGTTCCTAAATGTTATTTGAGCTTGAGGATTCTTTTTTTGTCTACATCCCCACAAGAACTAATTGCTTCCTGTGCCTAAATAAGTTTATGATAACTTAGCTCCTTCCTTAAAATTTATCATTCTTCTAAAAAGGTGAAGTTGGACTTTAAAATTTTAGCATTTGGAAAATAAAATTTGATATTGCAGCCTTTCTTTCCTACTTCTAAGACAAGTTTCTTTTTTAAAAAAAACTTAAAAGCCATACTTTTTATGTGTATGACATACAAGTTACGTATTAAATAACGCTATAATTGAATGATTTGATATCGTTTTAAGCAGAAGAAAAAAGGGAAACTTTTCAGATTTGCAAAACCTTTTCCCCCAGAACAAATAAAAAAAATTATTTAAAAAATGATTCAGTGTAACAGATTTATTCAGTAACTAGTCATGACTAATTCCTTTTCAGTAGTGGTCAATGGAATTTAAAAGAAAGGCCAACTTTTCCAATCACCGCTTCAAAGGAATAATGCATATTGGAATCCAAAATGGTTTTTGCTGCTTTAGCACCCAGAAACATGAATTCACGTATCCACAAAGAAAAAGTGTCAGTACCTGTAAAGTGGCGATGATTATGTCTGCTTACAGATGGCCTGCCTTGCGACCATGCCCCTAGAATCTTGGAGTGATTGCTGGCCCTAACCTGTCCACAGCAAAGTAAAATTTCCATTAAGAGCCAATGACTTATTAAGCTCCAAAGAAATCATCTCCATAGGCTTTGCCTACTGTAGACCACAGTGGCCAGAATGGGCACTGTTGAGCAGAAGCTCTGATTCCTCACCTGCTGAGGGGAGGAATTTGTAAAGATTCACTCAGATAGTGCCTGTCAAAGTGTAGAGGCTGGTGGCTGCCACACAGCCATGGCTTAATAATTGTACTAGCTCTTTGTATCAGGGGGTTTGACTTTATCAAGTTACAAAGGTGGGCTTTGAAATACCTCATCACATTGCACTCAATAAATAAATAATCTTTTTTTTCTTTTAATGATTCCAGCCTCTGCTCAGGCCCCATATCCCTCCACAGTAGAGAACACAACTACCCAAAGCCTTACCAAAGGAACCAAATCCCAAACTGGTCAAAGCTTTAGATCCAGCTGGTAGCTCACTGAAGTAACAAAGAGGAACTCTAAAACGAAATCTGTTAACTCTGGGATGTAACCCTGGAGGCTCAGGTTCTTCAGAAAATTAAGGAATAGAGGGAAGCGGCTGGAGAGATAACTCAATATAATCTTAAGAGCACTGGCTGATCTAGCAGAGAGGCCAGGTTAGATTCTCAGCATCCATATAGCAGCTAACAACTGTCCATAACTCCAGCTTCAGGGGAATCTGACACCTTCTTCTGGCCTCGTCTGGCATTACACAATACAGATACACTTTCATACATGCAGGCAAATTCACTTATACACATAAAATAAAAATAATAAATTAAAATACTTTTCTTTTTTTATTTTGGTCTTTTTGAGGCAGGGTCTCCCTGTAGCCCCAGCTGTCCTGGAACTAAAAAAAATGTTTTTTATTTATTTATTATGTATATGAATGTACTGTCTGCATGTAGGTTTGTGTACCCATCTCGTGCAATGCCTCAGAGGTCAGAAGAGGGTATTGGATTCCCCTGGAACTAGAGTTAAAGATGGTTTTCAGCCACCATGTGGGTACTGGGGATTGAACCCAGGTCCTCTACAAGAGCAGCTGGCTCTCTTAACTGCTAGGCTATCTCTCCAGCCCCAATAAAATAATCTTAAATGTAGTTTACACCGGGTTTATGAAATTAAAAAATAAGAAAAATTTCTATTCAACAGCTTAATATTTTTAAAAGTCTAAGTTTATTAAGAATGTATTTTGTTTTGTTTTGCTTTTGGAGACAGGTTCTTACTGTGTAGCTCTGGCTGGCCTGGAACTTGATCCATAGACCAGGCTGGCCTCAAACACCCAGAGATCCCCCTCTCTTTACCTCCCAACTGCATCACTGCACTTGGCAATAAGCTATTATTAATTTTATTTTAGTACAGTATATGTGTGTTCGCATTAACAACAACATAAATAATAAAGATACTAGCTAGAATGTGAAAATAATTTCATTAATATTGTTGATATTATGAGGGCTTGTAAAACCTGAACATTAGTAAGATTGTAGACCAAAGAAGTGTTTTTATCAATTCTGGCTTTTGATGGGCAGGGACTCTGTGTCAGAGTATGGCGTTTTAAAAATCTTGTCTTATATATTGATTTGTGGGAGATCAATGACTGTGATATTGATAGAAGGACTGTAAGGACTTGCATTGCTACCTCCTCTCTGCCTCTCTTTAGGCTTCTTTCCTGTAACCCTACCCCAGCTTCCAGCAGCACGCTGGCCCAGGCTGAGTTTTGCAGTGTGGCAGGTTCCCCCACCCCAGTGAGCGGCTGCTATCCATTCTTGGACCAAACATAACAGAGAAGGGTCTGTTGAATAGATGCAGCACTGCTGCTTCTGCAAGAGCTTATCTTGTTCCCTGACTGCTTTGTAATTGTTACTGCTTTGAAATGGCTTTCTTTTTCATCTGTGTATTCAGATTATATAGAAGAGACTTTTTAAAACCATTGAGATATAGTCTTATCAGGATGTTTTTCTTCCATTTCATAAATAATGGTATTATTAGACCTAGGACAAATCTCTCCCAGACTAAGCCAAAGGAAACAATACAATGAGCATGAACAGCAGGGGGTGAGCTAGACAGAGCAGCTATCTTGTTTTTCTTGCTGGCCTTTAATCAATGCTTGTATTCTCTTCAAACTTCCTTATCCATCTTTTGTGGGCACTGTTTATGAGTTTCCTTCCTTTCTTCCTTTTCTTTCTGTGACAGTGATTCTGTTCCTTTAATTTATCAAGGTGTCACATACAACAGGCTGATTGTATAGTGGGTAGACACATTCTCTATATGCCAGAGTCTGTCTGTCGCTGGGCTTTCTTTCCTTTAAGATGAACTGGAAGGTTGCTGACTCTTTGACTTTTTGTTCTTAAATGTACGTTAGCTCCTAACTTTGTCGCAAAGTGTTTTTGTTTCTATTTTTCTAATTGGCTCTTATCCAGAGCATAACTGGTGTGTGTCTTCCCTGACTGGAATGGCTACCTATGATAATCTGTTCTTTGTTAACTTTTGACTCTTGGACATGTCTTACATGTAGCCACCCACAGAAACACTTCTGTTTGTTTTGTGTATTTTATCTTTCCTTTAAGACATGAGAATCCCTCCAAGGGTCAGAAACATAAGAGTTTCAGAATCAGGAGTGACAGAGACTGCAGATCACAGTGACCATCATCCAATAAAAACACAGACCTTTATTTTACTTATTTAGTTACATGGGCGATGACTCTGCTAGAAGCTACACAAAGCATTGGAACTACATTTCTTCTGGGATAGAGAAGATAGGTACAGTAAAATCCAGGGAAATTTCTTCTAACTCTTACCTGCTATGTGAAGCAAATTTAGATTATTAAATTGAGGAGATCTGGGATTGACTTTTGTGTTTTTTTAAATAAAGATATCTCTTCTCTTCTCTTCTCTTCTCTTCTCTTCTCTTCTCTTCTCTTCTCTTCTCTTCTCTTCTCTTCTCTTCTCTTCTTTCTCTCTCTCTCTCTCTCTCTCTCTCTCTCTCTCTCTCTCTCTCTCTCTCTCTCATCTTTATGCACATGTATGAGGGTATGCCCAGAGACCATAACAGGGCATGAGAGCCTCTGGACCTTGAGTTATAATTGGTTGTGAGTTACCTGATGTGGGTGTTTGGAACTAATTTGGGTCCTCTGCAACAGCAGCAAGTCCATTCAACTATCTCCGCAGCCCCAGCCTTTGGCTGTATGTACCACCTGACCACCTGTACCATTCAGAACTGTTACAGGGACCTTGGGTTTCTCTTTTCTTTTTTGAAGACTGGGCCTGTTCTTTTTATTGGCTATAAGAATTATTCTAATCATGGCAACTTCAAAGCAAATAGCTGGTAAGGTATTTACATCATGAGTAAAAGCCCCCAAAAGTTCTTTTTGCATAACATTTTTATTCATTCAACTTTTTGTGTATTTCATACATATCATCTCAGTCAACCTTAATCACCTATATACCCCTTTCTCTGTTGACACCCTCCCACGGCCCTCTCATCCCCCACTGGGATTCATACATTCTGTTATTTGTGTTAAGGCCTATTGTCCCAGATTAATCTCCCCCAGTTCCTATACCAATAGGAAGCTCTGCTTCCAGTTTTTCAAGTAACAGAAATCAAAGAAGTTCCTCTTTTGGCAGTATCTCAACAAGCTCAAACTCCTCCAAAGGCTAGCTAGAATGCTCAAATCTGGGAAATTTTACGCAGATGAATATTCAGGATCAGATGTACAGCGCCTCATCTGTCTGCAGCAGTCCTCTCATCAGGACAGGATTCATCTATTTGTATTCATCTCATACAGGAACAGGTTCATCTATTGAGTATTCCATGAGACCAACAGAAACTGAAGAACAAAATCCTGAAACAGTGAACTGGGAAGAAAGTTATGAAAGAAAGAGCCAAATTTACTGTATATAAAATATAAAAAGAAAAACCCAGAAGAAAGCTGGGGTTACAGGCATTTCTTCAAAATTTAGTAGCTCACGAGGAGATGATAGCTTTTAATACCTCACTGAAATGGACACAGGTAGGAAAACGCATATTCCCCTTGCTTCACATAACTGAGAAAAGGGGAAAACAGAATTATGACCGTGGCCAAACACTGAGCTGACTTCGTAGAAGAAAAACTACTTGGAGCCCTTTTTGGGTCATGAGTA
Source organism: Rhizomys pruinosus (assembly GCA_009823505.1). Taxonomy (NCBI): domain Eukaryota; kingdom Metazoa; phylum Chordata; class Mammalia; order Rodentia; family Spalacidae; genus Rhizomys; species Rhizomys pruinosus. The sequence goes on from VZQC01015082.1 coordinate 2,622,268, forward strand.
TTCAAGCTGTGAATTTTAATTATTGGATTTTAAAGAAAGCATCACCAGTAAGGATGCATCGGAAACAAAACAAAGCAAACAACAACAAAATGAAGTTGAAGGACAACCAGAGTAAGATTAGAGATAAGTTGAAGGGACTTAATAATGAAAAAATAACATTTGATGGGATCAGTATTGCAAATATCTCCTCTTTGTCTTCTCTCTACTTTAACTTTGTTTTGAGGTATCTGTCTCACAAATGTATTCACACCTTTCATATCTGAAAATAATTGTAAGAATGAGCACTTATTGTTCTGATTTGAATCTTAGATGCCCCAGTATCAGTCACTTTTCTGGTTACTGTGAAAAAATACCTGATAATAGCAACTTAAGGAAGGAAGGGTTTATTTTGGCTCACTCACAGGTCCATCATGGTGGGAAGGCATGGCGGCAGTAGCGTGAGCTAGCCGGTCACATGGATCCACAGTCAGGAAGCAGAGAGATGAATGCTGGTGCTCAGCTCGCTTTCTCCACTTCGTTTGGGACTCCAGCCCATGGCATAGTGCTGCCACAATTCTCATGGGTCTCTCATGCCAGTCACCCTAATGTCAAATGTCCCTCACAGACATGTCCAGAAGTGTGTCACCTAGATGATTCTAGATCCTGTCAAGTTGACAATATTAAGTCGTCAAACACTCGTGTGTTGAAGGCTTCGTCCTAATGCAGTACCGTTAATGTGTTGTACTGCAAATTTTTAGAGACAATGCTTTGGAGGGAATGACTGGATCATTAGGACTAAGACCCCATGAGCAGTCATTTGTGGGCTCATAGCTTAATGGATTTGGGAAGAAGGACTTTGCCAAAGAAGTGAACTCTTTCTCTTTTTTGATTCCTGGCCACCACTAAGGGGAGGAGCCTCCTCTGTCACATGTTCCATGTACCACCATGATTTCCCTCCTCACCACAGGCCCCAAAGGACCTAAGCCCTCCATGAGCTGAAACTGTGAAACCATGAGCCACAACAATCCTTTTCCCTTCTAAGTTGATTGATCTCTGGTATTTTGATTGATCTCTGTCACAGTGACAGCTGTCTAATATATTTCTGTAGAACTTATCAGTATCAGTTACTATTCTATATGCAGTATAAAATTCTCTCATTTAGGGTCTGGAGATGTATCTCAGTTGGGACAGACTTTGAGTAGCAAGCACAAAGCCCAGGTTCAATATACAACCCCAGATAAATTGGATGTGGTGGTACATGCGTACAATTTTAGCCCTCAGGAGGTGGGCACAGAAGGACCACATGTTCAGAGTTTCCCTTGGGGACATATCAAGTTTGAAGTCAGCCTGGGCTACCTGAGAATCTATCTCTGAAAAAGTCCCTTTTGCAGTTATTAGAAAAATGCTAGTAGCAAGTAGAACACTGAAGCACAGAAAACGTATAAGTCAGGAGAGGCAATTATGATCTGTTAACAAGCAGCCCTAAAGTCACGGTGACTTAGGGAGTCAAGGTGGATTATTTACCCAAGGAGGTATGTGTGGTGTTCTACTATTCTCTGTGACATCTTCCTCTGCAGGCCAAGAACCAAGGTTGACTTTGGACCTCCACACACATGTCCACCTGCACTCACATATGTGTGTGTGTGTGTGTGTGTGTGTGTGTGTGTTTGTGTGTATTTATAAACCATCCTCACCCCAGTATTTTCCTAAGAGAAAGAGAACATTGTCCTTCACATATAATGAGTCTCACTCACTTTGTAAAAGGCCTCTGACAGGAATGGAGGATGGCTCAAGCAGCAAAGCACTTGTCTCATACATGAGTGCCTGAGTTTGATACCCAGAGCTTTGTAAAAAGCTGAGGAGGGGGCTGGAGAGATGGCCTAGTGGTTAAGAGTGCCAATCGCTTTTACAGAGGACTCAGGTTCCATCTCCAGAACCCATATGGTGGCCTAGAACTGTCTGAAATTCCAATTCCAGGAGAACTCCAGTTCCAGGGGAATCCGAGACCCTCTTCTGACCTCCACGGCATTGCACAACACAGGTGCACAGACCTGCATGCAGACAGTACATTCATACACATACAGAAATAATAAAAAAAAAAGCTGAGGAGGCTGTGTGTACTGATAATTCCAGCAGTGGAGAGATGTGAAGCAGAGACATGTTGGTACCAGAAGCTCACTGGCCAGCTATTCCAGCCTACTTGATGAGTTCCAGGCTAGTGAGAGACTGTGTCTCTAATAAAAGATGGAAGGCACTTGGAAAAGTGCACTGAAGGTTGACCTCTGTTCAGATACAAACACAAAGATTCTGACAAAGTTCTAGATGTCTCTGGGTCCAAGATTTCATGAATCTGTGGAGGTTTATAGTATAGGATACATGATTCATCTGTGTAGCTTTCAACATTCTTGAATAATCTGTAACAGTTCTAGATTACTTCAATTTAAAAAACAAAGCTTTGAATTAAATAATTTATGATTGTGATCTCAAACATCCATATTTTGCCTCCATGTACTTCAACTATTGATGTTGAGTAGAACTGCCATTTATCTCTAACCCCTTTCTTCATTCTCCTGGACAGGAATCAATACTCCATTTATTGAATATTAATTGTATTTTGCTTGAGTCACCTATTAACTATATAGAACTCTGTATATATGCCTAAGGTTAGTCCCAAAATGCTTGGGACAACAAAGGTTTTAGATATTCAAATTTTTTCAGGTTTTTAGAGTATTTTTACAGGAGCTATCAGTGAGAACCACTGATTAGAAGTATGAAATATATCAAATTACTAGACTCACAAAGTTTTAGAGTGATTTTTTTTTTTTTGGATTAGGGAGGCTCACCTTTTGTTCAAAGAGATGAATTATATACATATATATGTACTACATATTCATATATATTATATACTATATATGTTTTCTAGGGCTGTCATAACATGGGCCCACAACCAGGTCTATTAAAACAACTGAAATGTCTTACAGTTATATCTGTGCTAACTCCTGGAGATTTGCTGGTAGTCTGATTTGTAGAAATGCTGCCCAATATGTGCACCTTAGTCTTCACAAGCCATTGTCCCTGTGTGTGTGTGTGCGTGTACTTTCACATTTTTCACTTACAATTTTTATTTATTAATTAATTTACATGTTTATTTTATGTGTATGAGTGCTATGCCTGCATATAAGAGCACCACATTATCTTTGATACATGTAGTGTCTAGTAAAAGCCATCATATTCCCTGGACTTGGATTGTTGGTCTTTAGCTGTCATGTGGGTGCTGAGAAATGAACCCTGGTCCTCTCCAGGAGCAGCTGGTTCTTTTAACCTGTCAGCCATCTCTCCAGCCTTAGTATTCTTTTATTTTTTAGTCCTTCAGTCATGTTGAATTAAGGCTCATTTTAAGAACTTTGTTTTTAACTTAATTAGTTCTGTAAAGATTTTTATTTCCTAATAGGTCACATTTTGAGGCTCAGGGTTAGGACTTCACATCTGAGTAGTTTTTGGAGGGAGCTATTTCAGTCCCTAATGAATGTGGACATGCCTGTCTTTTCTGAAGCAGCATGCTTCAGGGTGACCACTGGAGTTTTACTCATCCTTGTATCTCATTGTTTCTTCCACAAGGTATAGTAAAGCCCCTCTAACACAGCAGGTAGCATAGTTATGAAAAGAACTGATATTGTTTCCGATCATGCCTAAGCATCACCATTTTGTTGAAAAGAATTCACACCTAGATCTGTGACTCACGGTACAGGAAACATGGTCTTAGTGTACAACATTTAGTATATTCCATCATAATTTTAGTCAATATGTCCTGAAACCATTTCCTGAAAGCCACAAGCCTCCTTGTCCTGAGCTTACACAGGTAGCTTGAAACTTTTCACAGATACCGTATTGGAACGTTCATCAAAATAAAGCTGGGAGGGCTAGAGAGGTGGCTCAGCAGTTAAGAGCACTGGCTGCCCTTGCAGAGGACCCAGTTCTCAGTACCCGTATGGTGGCTAACAACCATCCATAGCTCCAGTTCCAGGGGCTCTGACACCCTCTTCTGACTTCTGTGGGCATTGCATGACTGGGTACGCTTACACATGTGAAGGCAATACACTCATTCACATAAAATAAAATAATAAGTAAAATATTATAAAATAAAGCCAGAAAGAGATTTCAGGGCAATTGATGGTAGAGGGTGACAGAAAACTCAATTAGTTGTGACATAAGGCCTGTTTTCATGTGTTAGAAGATAAATGTGTTTTCTTTTCCTTAAAGTCTCCTTCCTCATTCAGCTATATGCTGTCCATCAGTGACACAGGATCTGATGGCAGACAGCTGAACACATAGGATATGATCATGATATATTCCCAGAAGCTTAATTATAAAGTGTTTATTAATTGCTAACCATACAGACTTAGATTTGGTTTTAGTAGAATTTTAATTCTAGGAAAAATAATAATAAGACATGGAGGAAAATGTAGGGGATTCCAAGTTTCTTAGAAAATACAGAAATACAGGAAATCCTTGTCTAGAAGCAATAATTTTTCAGAAGTATAAGTTAACTTTAAGAAATCAAATGATTCTTTGATTTCTCATGAAAGTGTTTTTCTTAGTTACTTTCTATTGCTGTAATAAAAACACTGACCAAAACCAACATGGGGAGGAAAGGGTTTGTTTCATCTTTAGCTTACAGTTCATCATGGAGGGAAGCCTAATAGGAACTCAGGGCAGGAACCTGGAGTTCATCATGGAGGGAAGCCTAGATAGGAACTCAGGGCAGGAACCTGGAGTTCATCATGGAGGGAAGACTAGACAGGAACCTGGAGCACAGATCATGGAGCAATGCTACTTACTGGCTTGTGCTCAGCCTGCTTTCTTATGCAACCCACAAGCGCCTGTCCAGGCCTAGCACAGTCCAAAGTGTGCTGGGTCCTCCAACATCACTCAACAATCAAGAAGATGCCCTGCAGACATGGCCACAGTCCAGTCCACTGGAGGAAATTCCTCATTGAAGTTCCTTCTACCCAGGTGTGTCAAGTTGACAACCAAAGCTTCTGAGCACAATATCTTTCTAAAGAGCCTTATTTGAAGTTATTGAACTGAATTTGCACCCAGAAGAGATTATTTCAAGAATTAAAACAATCAATTTGTATCTTAAAATTGGTGGGGGGTTGGTCTAGTTTTATACTAGAATATATTCTAGTATAAAATATAAAACTAGAATATACTAAAATATATTCATTTTATACATTTTAGAGACTCTCTTGGTAGATAATTGGTAGGAAAGACACAGGAGGAGAATAAAATGAGAAAATGAATTTTTCATTTACATTTAAATTCATGATTTGTTAAGCACAGGAGACACTTTTGAATTTATCAAAAATTTGGGGATGAAAAACATGCATTATTCTAGTGCAAGTAATAGTAGCAGGTACAAAGTATAAAGGAAAAACCCAAGGAAGACAGTTAATTTCTTCATTTTTACCTGTTTACTGTGAAGTAGTAGAGGTAGTGTCTGAAATGCTAAGTGCTGCATGTATGCTAACATAGTAGGCTCCTCCTCTGCAATCCCAATGGCCCAATTAGGTAAGTTTTTTTTATGTAGGTATGGCATATATACATGTTCTCAGGATGTGTACACATGTGTGCATATGTGTTCAGGTGCACATGAGTGTGTATACATGTTCCTGCAGGTACACATACATGCCTATCTGGATGCAGGAATGTATGCATTCTTGCACAGAGCCCAGTGGTCACCATTGTGTGTCTTCTTTGGAGCTCATTGACTTGGAAAGATCCACTGTCCAATAAGATTATCTAGGACTCATTCTGTCTCTGCCCCATCCCACCTACAGTGCTGGGTCTACAGATGTATGCTGTTATGTACCATTTCTTGTGGGTGATGGAGTTCTGAAGTTTGATCCTTGTGCTTGCACATTAAGCACTTTACCCAGAGTCATCCCCCAGGCCCTAGAAACCTCCTGTTGATGGAAGAAAAGTTCTCTGCATGGAAGTAACTTTTGATAATTGAATATGGATAAGACAGCTTGTAATATGACCTCACAGTGATGAGACCATCTTTTTCTCAAGTGTGATTGTTCACTCATTGTGGTATGTTGGTGCCAAGGTTTCCCAATCATGTGAACCTAGCCCTCTAGCATCTCATAGCCCATGAGGGAAGGAAGCAGTTAGGATAACATGACTTAGTTGCTCGATGGGTAAATGAATCAATGAATGGGAGTATAGATGTCAACTGAATCATTGTTCTTGTGAGTTGAAGAGCAATTCTGAGAAATAATAAATAAAGGATTGAGAGGGCTGGCTGTGTGTCTTCATGTCTGTATACACGCATGTGGAGGTCAGAGGACAAGCTTGGCTGTCATTCCTCAGGCACTGTACCCCTTTTATTTGAGACAGGACTTCTTACTATTGGAGCCTGCACAGTAGGCTGAGCTGCCTAGTCAGAGAGCCCCAGGGCTCCATCTCTCTCTGCTTCCAGGGTGCTGAGATTATAAGCACATGCTATCCTGCCCTGTTTTGTTTAAATGGGTTTTGGGGATTGAACTCAGGTCATTGTGTACTGATGAGCCATCTCTCCAGCTATGAGACACACATTTTGTAACTGTTAAAAGGCAGGCTACAAAACTGTAGATTCTTGTTTCTTTTTGAGAGTTATTTCTGGATTCCCAAACACCAAATCTTTTTTTTTGGGGGGGGGGACTCTCTTGATTTAAGGGGGAGAATGGAGGTCACATCTTAATCAGCAAACACAATGTTATTATATACTTTTTTGCTCCTAAAGTCATTCCAACCTGTTGAGTTTTCCCAGTGACTGGGTACTCATAATTACTGGTGCAGAATGTTTTGTAAATGTCAATAAACATATAATACACTCTCACTTTATTTTTATGTATCATGGATGTGAATAGACTCCCCTGATGTGGGTCATGGAAGAGTGATTTATGGCACTTTAAAGAGTTGAGGAAGGTAAGAAGTGGAAAAAGTAGATAAAGAGTTTTCTTTCCTTTGCATTGCGCCTTCTAAAAGTTTGTGTAAAATCTGCTCTCTCACTGCATATCTGGGGGGATGAGTAATGAGTTGAAGTGTGGTGGAAAGGCTAATTAATTTAGTCCTGACTCAGAGACTGCTGCCACTGGTCTTGCCATCTGCTGGTGCGACAGGTGCACCTGCCTCTTGGCATTGTCCTGCCTTCTGCAGCGGGTGACTCCACAGGATGTCTCTTTATGGAGAGAATGGTCCCTGCACTCCTCTGGAGAGCAAACCTGTCCCTTCCATGAATGTACCAGATCACCACCAGGCTCCTATTCTTGAGGATTTGCTAGAAATAGGGCTGACTGATGATTAATTGAACCATTTTCCCCCAAGATTTTAGTGCGTAGCTCCCTGCCCTAGGGGACAGATGAGAACAATCATTTATCTAATTTTCTTCTAGGCATTTGGCAGTATCTTCATGGGGGAAAATTAGGAGGGAGTGTTGATTGAAACAAAGCCTATGCCTGAGCATGTGTTCATGTGGTGAACTGGATTTGTGTTTTTCTTCTATATTACAAGGAATATTAGCAATTGGAATCTAGTGGTAGTGGTTGTGGTGGTAGTGGTTCTGAGATTATGTTTGTGTGCCATAGGTCAACCTCAGGTGTGGCTTCTCAGTCACCTTCTACTTTTTATTTGAGACAGGGTGTCTCTCTGGAATGGAACTGCCCAAGTAGGCTAGGTGGACTGGCCTGTAAGCCTCGGGTATCCACCTGTCTCCCCTCCCCAGTGCTGGCTTTCCAAGTTCATGTCACAGGACTCAGATTTTTTAAATTAATTAATTAATTAATTAATTAATTTGTATGAATGTACTGTCTGCATGTAGGTTTGTGCACCCGTGTTGTGCAATGCCATGGAGGTCAGAAGAGGGTGTCAGATTCCCCTGGAATTGGAGTTCTCCTGGAATTGGAGTTACAAATGGTTCTCAGCTGCCATGTGGGTGCTGGGGATCAAACCCAGGTCCACTTGGCGCTCTTAACCACTAGGCCATCTCTCCAGCCCCAGGACTCAGACTTTTTAATGGGTTCTGGGAGATGGAAGTCAGGTCTTTACACCTGCATGGTAAGCACTTTACTGACTGAACCATCTCCTTAGCCCTAGTGTCTTCTTTATTCTTATTTTGTGTGTATGAATGTTACAGCTGCATGTGTATAAGTGCACCCATGTCCTGAAGTGCTCATGGGGGACAGAAGAGGGCATTGGATCTCCTGGAACTGTAGTTAGGCACCATTAGCTGCCATGTGGGTGCTGAGAATTGAACCTGGGTCTTCTGTAAGAACAGCCAGCACTCTAAACCACTGAGTCATCTCTCTAGCACCCCAGTGTCTTCATGATAAGTTCCATTAAGTGTTTCGCTCAGTGGCTCACATTAATCTAAAATGTGTTGCATCCTTGGAGATGCCCATCATTCCTTTATATTATTTGAGGAGAATGTTAGTAGACATTGGTAGTTATGAAATCACAAGAGAGAATGAGTGTGATACAAACTAGATGTACCTTCATTGCTATTTTATTAATTTGGACAAAAAATAATGGTAATATTCAAATTTGGAGAAGCATATTTTGAGACATTTTTTTCCCCCAGCTGTTGTGATCTCTCTACTTATCCCACAAAAGGCAGATGTTGAGAACTCAGTAGGTAGGTCCTTGCCTTGTCGGCATGAGGACCCAAATTAAATTTTCAGAACACATGTAAACATAGCCAGCTGTAGTGGTATATACTTGTAACCAGCAGTGGGGAGCTGGAGACAAGCCAACAAGTCTAGTGTACTTGGTGATACTCAGAGTCATTGAGAGACCCTATCTCAATAAACATGGTAGACACCACCTGAGGAAAAACACCTGAGATTGGCCCCCATGTCACATGGTGCCATAGTCATTGTAGAACCACAGCTGAGGGTCTAGGGGTCTCATTTTTATTGGTCACACATGAAAGCTACTTTCTAAAGGATTAAACAGTGTCGCTAATTATATTTTGTTTTGTTTTTAAATCATGATTATTGGGGCTGAAGAGATGGGTCAGTGCTTAAAAGTGTTTATTGCTCTTGCAGAGGACATGTGTTGAGTTTCCAGCAGCCCTGTCAAGTAGCTCAGAAACTCCCACATCCGCTCCAGAGGAATCCAGCGCCCTCTTCTGGCCTCCATGAGCACCGGCATGCACATGTATATAGCCACATCTGCAGACACACATAAAAATAAATTGAATCTTTTAAAAAACATGATTTTTATGTCATAATTATGTGTTTATAAAGATTATAATTGCTACTTATACATTTGTTATAAACAGTCTCATGTATCCCAAACTTGCCTTAACTTGCTATGTACCCAAGGAACTTCTGAACCTCATGCCTTTATCCCCAAGTGCTGGGATTACAGATATGCCTCACTATGCCTATTTTATGTAGTTCTGGGGATTGATCCCAGGGCTTTGTGTAGATTCAGCAAGAAGTCTATTGACTGAGCCATATTCTAAACCCTATATCATTCTTTTAAAAGCCAGCTTTGAGCGTAACACCCCAGTGGTGGTGTGCTCCATGTCCTTTAGGAGTGCTGTCTAGGTGGATGCCCTGAAGATGTTCATTTTAGAACTGTCTCACATGTTTTTCATTTCCCAAGTCTGTAACTGATACTAGCCCTAGAATAAACCTTCCCTAGTGTTTGCTGGGTTAATTAAAATTTTCTTTATCAGTGGATTATGTAGCTTTCTTTCTTTCCTTCCTTCCTTCTTCCTTCTTTCCTTCCTTCCTTCCTTCCTTCCTTCCTTCCTTCCTTCCATCCTTCCTTTTTTTCTTTCTCTTTTGTTGGTCTTTTTGAGACAGGGTCTCCCTTTAGTCCCAGCTGGCCTGGAGCTTGCTATGTAGACCAGGCTGGCCTTGAACTCCAGAGATCTACCTGCCTCTGCCTCCCAAGGGCTGGGATTAAAGGTGTGGGCCACTATGCCCGGCCAGATTATGTAGCTTTCATCAGGAGACTCTTCTAGGTAAATTAGAGGTAGACTTTATCTTTTCTGTTGCTGTGATAAAATATCCTGAGAAAGAAGTTTAGGAGAGAGAGCAATTTGCCTTCAGTTCTAGCTTACAGCCCATCCTAGTGAGGAAATCATAGTAGCGAGAGCTGGAAGCAGGCATTCCCATCACAGCTACAGTCAAAGCAAAAGGAAGCAAATGCCTGCATGCTCGCTTGATGGCTGGCTTTTCCTCAGCTTGATAACTCCGCTCTTACACAGTTTAGGACCCCTTGCCTAGGGAATGGTGCTACCCACATTAATTAATTTAATAAAGACAATCTGCTGCCACAGACATGCCCACATGTCAAACCCATGTAGACAGTCCTTCATTGAGATTGTCTTCCCAGGTGATATTTGGTTGTACCGAGTTGGCAATAAAAGCTCACCATCACAGACCTATGGGTTACACTCCATACCCATTACTCTTTTAAATACCTTGATATTTAATAACTTAAACTGACACCTAAAACTAACACGAGGTTATATATACAGGGGAGGGTATTACAGTAATTTTTAATACCACCGTATTTTTCCCACAGTAAAGAAAACCAACTTTGGATCTGCAAAATGTCCAATTATTGTAATTTTCCTGTTTTGAAGCATATACAAGCATACTTGGCATTTACGAAGCAGAGATCACATATGTCATCTGATGACTCAATCAAAGTACAACATCTGTAGCACATTGACTACTTGCTTGATGTGAGGTGGAGTGGTTCACTAAGGTGTGTTACCCACTCCACGCAGAGACTGCAGGGAGCATTTTGTAGAAATGAGGTGTTACAATGAGTAGAAACAGTTGTTCCCACGCTCTTGCTTCTCTGCCTTCAGGGCTCCCCCATGAGACACCATCGGCCTGGTGGAGAGTAGGAGACAGGCAGCTTTTCTTCTTCCTGATGCGCGCGCGCGCGCGCGCGCATGCGTGCGTGCGTGCGTGCGTGTGTGTGTGTGTGTGTGTGTGTGTGTGTGTGTGAAGGGGTTGAGCCCTAGGTCCTCTTTAGAAGGGCTAGCGAATATTGATCTGCTTTTAGAAAGTTCTGTCTACACTCTGGCTCAACAGATGGCTCTGCAAAGCCCTATAACCTGTGGTCTCCACTGATCACATCTGAATATATCCCTTTTGTAGAAAGCTTCTCCTCAGGAATGTTTGCTAAACACTGACACCTTGCAGGTATTTTCAGGATTTTACAAGTACAGATACTCTGGTGGTTTCCCTGGGAACATTCCTTCTTGGGCTTACCTTGCAGATCTGCCTGAGGTAGTCCGAAGATCCACAGTTCTCAAAAGAAGAAAATTTATTGTTCTTTGTTATTATCCTTGGTTGAGGCTGGAGGAAGATGTCAGATGGCCTGCTCCATCACTCTCTACCTCACTCTCTTGAGGCAGGCTCTCTCATTTACCCTAGAGCTAGGCTGGTGGTCAGCAAGCCCCAGCAATCCTCCTGGCTCTGTGGACAGTGTTGGGGTTGCAGATGTGGCCATACATGGCTTTTTACATGGGTGCTAGAGATTTGAACCCTGAGACTTATTCTCCATTTGGCTTAAATTTGATAAGAGTGGATCTATTTCATTTTGGGAGTAAAGAAAAATTCTTTTTCTTTTAACTGAAAGTGAAGTAGGGATGTCTCATTTGTTGTATGTGCTTTATATTCTCCTTTTATCCTTATTCTGTAAATAAAGATCTGAAGCTTTTGATCACATATCCCCAGGCATTTGTTTTGTAATCATAAACTCAATACTCAATTCCTAATGAGCTACTGGCTTTGCCACAGACACCAAACAAAAGAGCCATGCATTGTGAAATCTCCGTTGTCTGTGGCCAGCAGAACAAAACCCTTCAGACAGGGATCTGAGGGTGTTTAATTTGCTTTGGGTAGCCTGCAAGTCATGCATTATTTGTTTATTTATTTATCTTTTACACGACGATGATTGGAAGAATCTTCAATTTGCATGAAAAAGATGCTGGTCCCCACAGGTTTCAAAGACATATTGGAACTGGGAGGTGGGGGGGGGGTTGACAACACGGTGTGCCAGAGACTTCCAAACCCAATGGTACACTAGATTACTGTGAAAAAGACTGAGCTGTTTATGTTTTGTATTTTAATTGAGTTTGCAACTTGATCCCAGAAACATTAATGTCTTGTGGGGCCAGATTGTATCATAGTTCTGTCACCTGTTCAAGAACTTGATCATTTCATTTTATTTTATTAATGGAAATGTTTTCATGGAAGGATCCAGACATAGAGTCCCTGCCAAATCTCTTTCCATGCTTCCTCTCTCTCTAATCTTTTGAATTCTAAGTTAAGTTATAAATTAACTGAACTGATAAAATGAAGTAATGCCCTTCATGACTGAATCTGAATTTGAGCATTGGCTTCTGGAGTAACTTCCTTTTTCCTGGAGTTAATATTTGCCCAAGTTTTGTGTCCCAGTCTCCAAGTCTGAGTAAATTTATATTAATACCTAAGTTCCTTTTGGTATGTACAAATACATAGTTTATTTCTTTGATGCAACATTTCTCTCTCTCTCTCTCTCTCTCTCTCTCTCTCTCTCTCTCTCTCTCTCTCTCTCTCTCTCTCTCTCTCTCTCTCTGCCAGAGGAGGACACCATGGTCCTGCTCTGTCTCCATCCACCTGTTCTCTTGAGACAGGATCTGTCACTGAACCTGGAACTAGGCTAGTGGCCAGCAAGCCCCAGTGATCCTTCTGGCTCTGCCCTGCACCATGCTGAAATTAGAGGTGCATACATCAGATTATCATGCGTGTTTAATGAGCACTCTCTCCCACTGAACCATCTCTCCAGACCCGAGTCAAGGGTTCTTTCATGGAGAAATCCATCTGGGACGCCATCCCTTTTACTTCATCGGAGCATTGCCTTTGGGTTCCCACAGAGCTCTCCTTTAGGGGCTTCCTCCTTTTTTCTTTAATATAATATTTTAATTGATTGGGAATTTCATACATACACACAATGCATTTTGATCACATTCATCTTCACTACGTCCTCATAACTTCATGTCCTTTTCTTTTTAAGATTAGTAAGGTTCTCAAACATCACTAGAGAAATTTCTTTGTGTAGTAGATAGTCACTGATGGAGAAACTCAGAGTTGGCCAAAATGGAGAGAATAGGCATGTATAGACTGCTCAACCATAAATGGAGACATCCATATCATATGCTATCACCCCAAAGCTCAAGGACCATTGAGGGGAGAAACAACTGCCAGAGCCAGAGGTTGGGAGGACCAGAGCAAAATAGTAATTTCTGGATATGACAGGACCATTGTATCCATGAAGTCATAGTTCCTGTGGTTATCTGCACAAAACCCATACAAGATCAAACCAGTCAACACTCCATCCTGAAGAGGAGAGGTTTTCACAGGCCCCCACCTCCAACAGAGAACTATTACCAGTTGACAGTTTCTGGGGGAAGAAGAGTCAGTTTTATTTAAGGGAGTAACCCCATGCTCCAGGCCCCACATCCATTAATAGATGAGCAGCACAATTTGGACTTGATGGGCTATGAAAAACAAAACAAGGGGCCTGGAGAGATGGCTTGGCAGATCATAGCACTAGCTATTTTTGCAGAGGATGCATGTTCTGAGTTAACAATCATCCATAAATCTAGGTCCAGGGAATCTGACATCCTCTTCTGGCCTCCTTGAGCATTGCAGGACATGGGTACTCTTACATACATGCAGGTAAAATATTCATATACCTAAGATAAAAAAATAGAATAATCAAAATAAAACAAACCAGGGGCTTATGGACAGCAGGGGAAACTTTGAATTCCTTTTACTTCTCTCTTGTTTGGGAGTTCAGGGCTGAAGGTCTATGTCTTTCCCTTTATTTGTTCTGATGGTGTGATACCACCTAGTGAGAAAGAGTTTAAAGAAGAATTTGCTCCAGATTTGACAACATAATAAGATTAAAGACTGTGGTTTGTGTCTCTATTTCTTAGTTGCTTTTCATTCTTCTCAGCAGTGTTTTGGAGTTTACAGTGGAACAGCCTTGTGAGGCTTTCATTAAGTTTTGTCCCTAGATATGTCACTTTTTTTAAACATTTTTAAAAATTTTTAAATTGTTTTTATTTATTATTTTTAGGTGTATGAACATACTATCTGCATGTAGGTTGGTGCACCCGTGTTATGCAATGCTGTGGAAATTTCAATTTTTAACAAATTGATGCTTTTAAGATTTTGTTTTCCAGTTGTTTGGTGCTAGTATATAAAAAATGCATTTGAGAGCTATATATGGTGGTACATGTCTGTAATCGCAGCACTCAGAAGGTAGAGAAAAGAGGATCCAGAGTTCAAAGTAATCCTTAGCTCCATAAGTGATTTGGGGGCCAGCCTGTGCTATGTGAGACAATGTCCAAAAACTAAAGAAAAGGACAACACTTTGTGGTTTTTTTTTTTGTTTTTATTTATTTTTTTTAAGGGATTCTACAATATAATGACACAGTTGTTTGCAGATAACATTGATGTTACTCAGTATGTCATACAATTAGGTAATTGGTGCATTTTGCAAGTATCTATGTCCATATTTTGAACAACCCAAGGTTACAAACTATATTCCTGTAGTCTCATGATTCACCCCATCTCTCCGCAGCCCTTACAATCTACCACGCCTCCTCTTCCGCAGTTTGTTCCCTGGGCTTTGGGAAAGGGGCACAAGTGGGTGAGAAGAAAACAGTCTAATTTCTTTGGAGTTGTCATTTTGGACTCCAGTCTGTTCAGATTGTTTCCCTTCATAGATTGACAGCTTTCCCAGTGATACCCTTTTGAGTCATATTAACAAAGCACAAGCTATTGGATGTACAGGCATTTAAGCAGTACCAATTATGTCAAGCTAAGCTGTAAGCATAGACACAGATGCTTGGATGGCATGCTAATCCACAAACTGTGGTTTCTCTATAAAGGGTGACAAGTTCTTATTGTGGCTTATAACATCTCCTAACCACTAGAGGACATAAGCTTGTGGCATCCGCTGTGAGTTATTCCTCCAAGGAGAGAGCTAATAGCCAAATAGATTTGGGATATATATAGACACTTGGCTGCCACTGTTGCACAGTATCTCCAGGCTGTTGAGGTGTAGCTGATATTGACGGAGGAGTCTTGTTTGTCTCAGGGAGACCAATATTTTGCTGTATTGCTGTAGTGGCCTTTGGTAACGCTCTCTAGCATTTCAGAGGCCAGTTGTACGCTAGCAAGTGACGTCTCATAACTTTTTTCATGCTCACACCAGGTCTTCGACAACAGGGACTTACTGCCTTTCTCCTTGCATATATCCCACTTATAGGCAAAAGGCCTTTATAATTGGGGGGGGCGGGTTTGAATCCCCTAGCCAACATCTCCTAGGCAGAATAATTCATTGCTGATGTCAGAGCTTTCCTGTAGTAATATATTTTGCTTAATTACACAACTTATAAACACTTTACTATTGAATTTGGCTCTAGATAGAGAAATATCCTTTCACAGTTCCTATGCCTATCAATCAATTAATACGTTATGCCTGTTTTATAGGAAATTACCACTGTAACAATTGGCTCTAGTTTACAGTTAGGGAGTGGTTTCATTACCATCATGTTTTTCTTTTTCCTATAAAGGGGAGAGGTAGGAAGGTTTCTCAGTATCTGGAAGGTAAACTTCGTTAGGGCCCATTATAAACAGTTAACCCCAATAGTATTCAGAGAGATGCTCAGTGTCTGTGACTCAGGCAGTCTGAGGTTCCTCTTTCTTTAATGTTCAGATGGGTCAACCTCTCTGCTGGCATTTCCCAGTCCATCCTGCATAGCCATAAGTTGTATGTTTTCAGGCATTTAGATTGGTGATTTTTACCTGTGGGAACATAAAATTCTCCTCCCATTGTTAGTTTCAAGATCAGAAAAATTGAAAATTTATCAATAGGATTGGAACACAGAGTTTTCCATTTGTATCCCAGAAAGGATAGTACCCCACCTCCCACCTCCTTTTTTTTTTTTTAGGTTTTTATGTTTTGACCTATAGATGCCTAAGTTGTATTACACATACCCATAAACAGGAGCCAAGGCATAAGCTTTCATTAAATTTACCCAAACTGTTTCTCATTGACTGTATGCTACTTATTTGGGAAGGAAATTTAAGCTTAGTTCCTTTAAATTGTCCTACAAGTAAAAGAAAGTGTTATAATGTGATGTTGTATAATTCAGAAAAATATAGAGGCCATTTGTGTACCTTAACCCAATACAAATTATAAATAAAACAATTAACATTTTATATTCCCAATTAGTTCAATTGTATTACCATTTCCACCAAAACCTACACCTAAATTTAACTAATCTAAACAATTCACTAAGCCTTAAAATATCCTATACTTTGTGGATAAAGCTTGGGCAGAGTTGAGTACCTGCTAAATAAATTTTACCCAATAAACATTTTGCTCTTTAAGGCTATATGACTGGACTATGACTTCTACTTATTTGGGAAGTAAAATTTAAGCTTAATTCCTTTAAATTGTCCTACAAGTAAAAGAAAGTGTTACACTGTGATGTTGTATAATTCAGAAAAATATAGAGACCAACTCAATACAAACTATAAATAAAACAACTAGCATTTTATATTCCCAGTTAGTTCAAATGTCAGTATCTAGCTCCTTTTTTTTTAGCACAAGAATCCTTCATATAAAACCAATTTGCAAGCAGTTGTGCCCCAGCCCACAGAGCCCAAGGCTCCCACCATCCAGCTGGAGGGGCTTGAATGTTCAATCAAATTGATCAAATAAGTATCCAGACTATATTGTCGTAGTTTTACCATTCACCCCAATCGCAGCCCCTACAATATACCACTCCTCTTCTTCCACAGATTGTTCCTTAGGCTTGGAGATGGGGCACAGGCAACACTTTGTTTTTAACACATATTATTCATTCTATAGTTAAGGAATTTCATTATGAAGGTTTCTTGTGTATTTCCCAGGCACTGGCCGCCTCTCCTTCCTCCCAGCCTCTCTCGACCTCACTTTCCTCCCCTGTCCTTCCCTAACCTTTCTCTACCTTAATGCCCTTAATAAATTATGATTATTTTCTGTATATGAGAGAAAACATGCCATCCTTTTCTTTCTGAGTGATCCGAAGAAGACATTGGATCTCCTGGAGCTGGAGTTACAGGCAGTTGTTAGTTACCCTTTGTAGGTTCTGGGAACTGAGCTTGGGTCCTCTGCAAGAGCGGGAAGATCTGTAAACCACCACACCATCTCTCCAGTCCCACGTTCACATTTTGTAAAGTAGAATTGGCGTTTACCTCATGAGACTTATGATATTCCACATACTGCTGGATGAGGTGAAGAATGCTCCTTCCCAGTGCTGTGAAGGATTCCATTTTATTGCAGAGAAGTGTCCTACCTATGATATTGCTCATACCAAGGCTTGTTTTCAGTTCACAGCTATCTCAAATAAGGCTTCTATGAACATTCCAGTCTATGTCCTTTGGTGGACATACATGCACATTTCTCTTGGGTTCATACTCATGACGGGGAGATGCTGAGTCACAGAGTATGGCATGGATGCTCTAGCTTTCTTTGACATCATGAATTTTGATTTAGTTCCTTTTCTTGCTGCCCTGGCCAAATAGCTGACAAGAACCAATGCAAGGGAGGAAGGGTTGAATCTGCTTCACAATCCTAGGAGATACATTCTGTTATGGGGCAGAAAACATGGCAGCAGGCGGTAAAGACATGGTAGCAGCGGAAGGAGGCAGCTGGTCACATGGCATCCCCAGGAAACAGAGAGCTGGTAGTGCAGTGCCGTTGGCCTATAAAACTTAAAGGCCCGCCCCCACAGACCCACTTCCTCCATCAAAGCTCCACCTTCTAAAGGTTCCACAGTCTTCCCAGACAGCCACCAGCTGGGGACTGAGGGTTCAACACAGGAAGCTATGGGGGACCCTTTACATTCAAAGCCTTGAACCATGTTTGTCCCATTTCCAGTGGTTTCTGGAAAGAGAGGAGATAAATGCATATATTCGCTTTCTATATTTTAATGCATGCAGCTTCTATTCATCGCGTCTACTCCTCACCGTATCATCAGTTCATCAGGACTAAAATCTGAAGACACGTAGTTTATTCACCTTGTTTACTCAAAAGGGACAGATTCCCACCCTCCATGGTCTTGCGGCTCCTCTATCTACCTTCTGTTCTTCTCGTGCACAGCCTTTCACCAAGCTCCCAACATCACATGGTCCTTTAAATATTTACCCAGAGAGGAAGATTTCTACCAGAAGACCGCTAAGTCTTTTTTTTTAAGCCAATGTTTTATTGAAGCTCTGTGCATTTCATTCAAAATTAAATCTAGACCTGTGCCCCCCTCCCTGCCCTCCATCCCACCAGAGCTCATGCATTTTGCCAAACATGCTTTTCATCTTTTTCTCAGTCTCTTTCAATCATCTTTGATGCAGAAGTTTACTGTTTCTAGCAGAAGCTCACTGTTTCAGTCAGTTCTTTGATGCAGGAAGACTACTAAGTCTAACCAAAGCAAAACACAAGGTGTGTGTGTGTGTACCTCTGTGTAGATGTCAGAGGCCACACTTCACTGCCATTCCCTAGGCACTTGCTCTTTGAGCCAGCATCTCTTAAAGGCCTGGAACTCACAAGTAGTCTATGATGACTAAGGAGCCCCAAGGGACCTATCTGCATCTGCCTCTCCAGGACTGAGATTACAGACATATGCTAGCTACCACACCTGGCTTTGACACAGATTCTGGGATCCAGCTCTGGTTCTCCTGTTTACAAGGCCATCACCTAACTGACTAAGCCATCGCCTTAGTCTGGATGATTTGAGATGATTGGGGTTTTTGTTTTTGTTTTTTGTTTTATTTTAGACAGGGTCTTCTTGTAGCCCTAGCTCTCCTCGAACTTGTTATGTATTCCAGCCTGGCCGAGATCTGAAAGACATCTGCCTGACTCTGTCTCAGAGTGCTGGAATTGAAGGTGTGTGTCTTCATGGCTGACATATTTTTTTTTAATTTTTTAAAAATTTTATTTATTTCCGTATGTGTATGAATGTACTGTCTGCATGCAGGTTTTGTACACCCATGTCGTGCAACGCCGCGGAGGTCAGAAGAGGGTATCGGATTTCCCCTGGAACTGGAGTTCTCCTGGAATTGGAGTTTCAGATGGTTCTTGGCCGCCATGTGGGTGCTGGGGATTGAACCCGGGTCCTCTGCAAGAGCGGTCGGCGCCCCTAACCACTAGGCCATCTCTCCAGCCCCTTGTTTTGTTTTTTGATAGTCAGGAACGTTAAAATCCCATCCATTTGCAGGCAAGAATCCTCTCAGTTGACTGGGAAGGCGCAGCATCCTCTGTGTTTGCACATGGCTGAGCCTGTGGAGGAGGAAGCATCATGGATAAAATGCCACTCAAACACTCTCATCTTGTGAGGAGGAGAAGGATTTCAGGGGAAATCCTTTCCAAATCTAAGATTTTGGCTGACTGGAAGGTGCTATTTAACTTTTGTGTTTTCTATTTTAAACAATTGAAAAGCTGTTCAAAATGCACATATCTATGGCTTTATGAGGGCATTCTTAACATTACAGTGAATATAATAAATGAAGTCAGTTATAAGGAATACAAACCAAGTTTCATTAGAAAGCACAAAACACTAAAAATAATCTGATTTTACAAATACACTGTGTGTGTGCACATGTGACTGTGTGCCTGTGCCTGTGCGCCTGTGCCTGTGTGCCTGTGTGCCTGTGTGCCTGTGTGCCTGTGTGCCTGTGTGCCTGTGTGCCTGTGCCTGTGCGCCTGTGTGCCTGTGCCTGTGCGCCTGTGTGTCTGTGTGCCTGTGCCTGTGTGCCTGTGTGTGTGCATGCACCATCATCCATATACTGTGCCATTACATATGGAAGTCATAGGACAACTTGGGTCTCTCCTTTTACCATGTGAGTCCTAGAGATCAAATTCGGTTCCACTGGCTTGTGCAACAACAGCCTTACCTGCTGAGCTATGTTGCTGGCCTGTAAATCTGATTATAAGACTATATTTTTCATCCTAGGCCTTGGAAAATGATACGAAGAATTTTATTTATGCTTTGAAACAAGGAAACCAACATTCCATCCACCCACATCCCAGCTAAGAGCTTAAGTTTTGGACTTAGTCTCTGACCCTCAGTTTCTTCGTCTGTGCAATGGGCAACTTGCAGCCTCAGAGGAGAACAAGCAAAATGCCCAGTGTAGTTAACTTTACAAAGAAAACCTGCGAATGATTTTCTGTTATTTTAACAGTGGTGTAGAGTTATATTTTGTTTGCTCCTTAAAATTCAGCATGAGTATAAAGCAAAAAGCTGAATAATTAAAAATATATAAGGAAAATCAATACAGAAAGCACTGCTGAGATAGTTCAGCCCAAGAAGCTTAAGCTACAAACAGTATGTGTTACTGAGCTTAGTGGGGCGCAACTTAACGTTTATTCAATATTCATTTGGCTATTTCACATTCCACAGCAGAAGAAACAGTGTCACGACAGTGGATGAGATGATGCCCTGGTGACTGATCATTTTAAATATTTAATATTAAATATAGTGGAGGGAAGGTGGGAGGTTAAGGAAGGAGTTTCTCTGAAGACCTCCAGAGAACATTCCCCAGTCATGTGGTAGAGTCTCAATTCCTGGCATGCTCATCTAATCTCCTCCTTTATCTCTATAGAGAGAAGTTGGCTGTGGCCCGGCTACAGAGAGAAGTTGCCCAGAGAGCAAGCGAAGGGGCTATGGTGAGTCATGGATGGTCTCCTTTCAAACTGTTAGAGGTTAGATTTTGAGACTCCAGTGGACAGCCAAGCTTCCGTCTCTACATGCCAAGTCTGTAAATGAACAATCTTAGATTTCTAGATAAGAATTGGACAGTGTAATTCAACCTTCTCTGTTCTTAGAAAGTGAACAAATAAGGAAAGGAGGTTCCAGGTACTTGCTAATATAATTGCTGTTTATTCTCTTCCTTGCTAGTATTTGCCATGTATTCTTGCTGCCCTTTCCAGCCTCTGTCATTTAGAAAACGGATGTTTCCTTGCATTTCTGAATTGTACAAAAAAAATCAATATGGTTGTTTTGGTCCATCAAACCTGCATTTTATAGACTAGAGGCTTTGCTGAAGTATACACCAGGGTGCTACTGTAACATCCGAGGTGACCGCTGGGGTACCCAGGGAGTCTGTGTGTGTGAATTAACTGCTGTTGCTACCTCTGAGAGGAAACTATCACACAAGCTTTATTTTGCTCCTCTTCTGACAAGATGGAAGCAGGTGTGTGACTCTTCAGCAGAATAATCTATCCTTTATGAATGGGATGATGGGTTTGAGGCACTGAAACGCTACTTCCTTTTCATTTTGAGAGAGCTAAGTGACATTGCCCCCCCCCTCCCGAAAAGAAGCTTGTAAAGTCTCTGGCCCCAGGCTTTTCCCAATGTGGACCAAGAGGCCTGGAGTGACAGACTCGGTATCCAGCGATTGAGGGCACAGGGGGAACAGAAGCTGGTGTACTCTGGGAAGGAGAACACTTTGTTTTTCTAGGAATCAAAGTACATAGCAAATCTTGAATAAGTTCAAACAGTTTGAGGTAAACATTCACAAGCATCTTTCAGCAACAGAATGGAAACAGGTTGAAAATAATAAAGGTTTGAGTGCTGAGCTGAACCTTTCTGATCTGGACTGCTCAATNCAGACCAGGGGTCCAGACCCAGCCCTCCTCCCTCAGACCAGGGGTCCAGACCCAGCCCTCCTTCCTCAGACCAGGGGTCCAGACCCAGCCCTCCTTCCTCAGACCAGGGGTCCAGACCCAGTCGTCCTCCCTCAGATAGGAATCCAGCCTCTAGCTCTCTTCCTTGAGACCCAGGGGTACAGGCCCCTTTCCTCACCACCCCTGTTGAGCTTAGAGATTTGGGAGTTGAGTTTCCCAACTCCACCCCCAGATAAGAGACCTGGGTTTGGGTTCTGGGGTCTGACAGTCATCTCCCTCTCCTTGGCCCACAGATTCTGGCTCCTTGGACTATACCCAGGGGAACCTCATCCGTCTGGGGCTGGCAGGCCTGGTTCTCATCTCTCTGGGCATATTAGTTACTTCCGAATGCCACACGAGGAGCTCTGTCTCTGGTGGCCTCCAGAGAAACAGGGTGTAAAGTGTAGACAGGTGGAACAGGAAAAGTCAGCCTGGAGCCCAGAAGATCCACAGGGATCCCTGGTGGCCGGTCCCTCTGGAACCCTCCAGCCCTCCAGGCTCAGCCAGCATAACCTTCCCTCAACTATAGGGACTGTAGCCTCCTTATGGGTGCTCTCCCAGGCCTCCCAGCAGAGTAGACAGTGCTGTCAGTAGTTAATGCCTCCAGACCAGAAGACATGGGGTCAAAGCCTAGTGGTAAAACTTACTCACTGGGTCATTCAGAAGGCAAAAATCCCCAGGTCTGGTTTCCTGTTTGTAAAATGGTGTGATACCACATACTAAGATCATTGTAGGATTAATACAGAAAAAAGCGTTTAAAAACAGTGACTGGTCTGTGGTAAAATATGATCTTTTTCCTTTTATCCTTCCCTTCCCTCCCCTCCCCTCCCTTCTCCTCTCCTCCCCTCCCCTCCCATCCCTTCCCCTCCCTTCCCCTCCTTTCCCCTTCCCTCCTTCCTTCCTTCTTTTTTTCTTTTTCTTACAGGGTCTCTCAGGGTTAGAATTCATCAATTAGACCAGAGATCTTCAGGGACCCACTTGTTTCTACCTCCCATGCACCGAGTTTCCAAATACATGCCTCCAAGCCTGGTTTTTTAGTTGGCTTCTCTAGATAGAACTCAGGTCCTGATGTTTGCAGTTATTATTAGTACATAGTAAAATAGAAAATAAGGTACTGTAGGTCTGTGATTTTGTTATTTCCAAAATATTTCCACTATTTTAAGTCCCTTTATTTCCCATGTCAATAGTGGAGTCAACTTTTCAATTTCCATAAAAATGCTTTCTGTGGATTTTTAATAATGGTATTGAGTCTATCAATGTGAACAGGAATGGCCTAGTAAGAATTGAATCTTTTGATAATTTGGACATGAGATCATGAGGATTTTCAGGCTTGTTTTAAAACAAAAAAGAATGTTGAATTTATTGTTAAGGCTCCCAGTTAACCCTGCTAGTTATGGGCCTCAAGCTCTGACCATGTGGGTAATGGTCTTCCTGTGAGCTCACCTCCCATGGTGTTCATACTATTATGGACTTGTATGTGTGTGTAGGCACAGGCCAGTGTGGGACCTTGGCTGTGGTCTTTGTAGCTCTGTCCTCACAGCCTCCGAATGCTGTTGGAACTGACCTCTGTGAGTTCATTACACCACCGTGGGCAGCTCCCCAGCTCTTCCTTCACTGGGTGGTCTCTGACACTGTTTTAACCTCCCTTGAAGTAATCCTCCATCCATAAGCCCAGAGCATTAATTTCCTTCTCGGCTGCTGTTCTCTTGTGAACACATGAAGACAGGGAGATGCAGGGGCTGCAAGGACCTGACTCCCACTGCTATGGAAGGAAGAAAGGATCCTGCCAAAACCCACTGTACTTTAATTAGAATTACACTGTGCATTCAGTTAGAATTACAACACTATATTTGCTGCCCCAGCTTTTTGTTGCTTGATGGTGTGTAAACTGAGCTATATAGCCCTAAGTGAGTAATCAAGTTCAAGTCCAGGGTAACTGTTTTCAAATCCGTTTAAGTCAGAGTTAGTGCTGCTGTTAGCTTTCATTACTTTGGGAGCAGAGACAGAGCTTATAACAATTGTCATTTTTTTACCTGTGTGTATAATAGGAACACCATTTATATGTTTGTGTGTGTGTGTGTGTGTGTATCCACAAATGTGTACATATAGATATACACATACACATTTAGTTTATAAGTAGGAAATCCCCAGGATGCTTACTTTTCTACTGAAATATATTGATATTTTAGAGAAATATTTTTTTTTGTCTTTTTGAGACAGGGTCTCCCTTTAGCCCCCAGCAGGCCTAGAACTCACTCTATAGACCAGGGTAGCCTTGAATTCACAGAGATCCAGCTGCCTCTGCTTCCCAAGTGCTAGGATTAGAGACATGCACCACCACATCTTTTAAAGCAAAATTTGGAATTCCATAGGAAACTTCGTTTTTTTCAGCAAAGGCTAGAATATACCCAGTGTAACCCAGCATCCGCAAGTGCCTGCTCCCTTTGTCCATTTGCTTCCTTTGAATTGCACATCCATGTTCATCATAGCACTGATTATAGAAGCCAAGTTAGGTGCCCAACAGCAGAGGAATACAGAAGGAAAACATGACAAAGATACACAATAGATTTTTTTTTGTTGTTCTAGAGAATGAAGTTATGTTTTTTCAGGAAAATTGACAAAAATAAAGACAATCATATTAAGCGAATCAAACTAGTCTCAAAAAGACAAATAGCATATACTTTATATCTCTGGTAACAGGGCTGGAGAGATGGCTCAGCAGTTAAGAGCACCAACTGCTCTTGCAGAGGACCCGGGTTTGATTCCCAGCACCCACATTGCAGCTAAGAACCGTCTTTAACTCTAGTTCCAGGGGAATCCAACGCCCTCTTCTGACCTCTGTGGTATTGCACGACATGGGTGCACCAACCTACATGCAGATAGTACACGCATACACATTAAAAATAAAAAAATAAATAAATAAATAAATAAATAAATAAATAAATCTCTGGTAACTTTCCTCTAAGGACTGCTGCATCTGATGTTAATGTATGCATGCTAACTTCCATTGGATGGAGACTTTGCATGGTAAATCTTTTTTCCATACTCTTATTTTTTTAATTTTATTTATTTTTGTACCGTGTATGAATGTACTGTCTGCATGTAGGTTTGTGTACCTGTGTCAGGCAATACCACGGAAGTCAGAAGAGGGTTTTGGATTCCCCTGGAACTAGAGTTCTCCTGGAATTGGAGTTACAGACGGTTCTCAGCCACCATATGGGTGCTGGGGATCGAACCCAGGTCCTCTGCGAGAGCAGTCAGTGCTCTTAACCGCTAGGCGATTTCTCCATCCCCATCCATACTCTTATTTTTAACCTGCATATAGTGTTGTATTCACAGTGAATTTTCTGTAGAGAGCACTGAGAAATCTCTCCTTGATCATGTTTTTTAACCCACTGTACAAATCTGTGGGAGTTCTGTTTTTAAGATTTACCTTATTTTCGTTTATATTCTGTGTGTCTATATGTCTCTCTGTGTATACTTGGACACCAGTGCAGTGACCTCATACCTTGGTGCACAGGCCATTGTGAGCTATCTGAATTGGTTACTGGGAACTGACCTTGGGTTCTCTGCAAGAGCACTGTGCACTCTTGACCACTGAGCCATTTCTCCAGTCCCCAGATCTGTGTTTGCTCTATGTGGAGTTCCTCACATGTCCTGGCTTATGTCTGCCAACTTCTTTGTTGCTTTCTAGGTTTTCCCTGGGTTTCCATTCATGGTTTCCTCTGTGTTTCCCTATGGGTTGTTAAAACATCTTTTAGGATTTCTTTTGGTTTATTTATGGTGTCTTTTGGGTGTGTCTGCTTGGATAGCTTTTCTAGTGGTTCCGTTAGTCCTAAAGTCACATGCACTAACTCATCAGTGTCCACCTGGAATGCAGTGCAGTAACTTTGTTCACTTTGTTTCTCTCCTTTGACATTCCCCTGTTTATAATACAAATGCCTTGACAATATCCTCCAAATACATTTAGAAATGCCACATATTGTTACTAGTTTTGTTTTAACTGTTACACAGTTTAGAGAAAAAACATAGAGAGGAAACTTATTAAGCTATTTATGCTCTTTCTTTCTTCCTAGGGTTCCAAGATTTTTTCTTTGGAGTGTGTGTATACATGTGATAACATGCATAAGGTTGTTTGGTTTATTTTCCTTCCTTCCTTCCTTCCTTCCTTCCTTCCCTCCCTCCCTCTTCTTTTCCTTCCTTCCTTCCTTCCTTCCTTCCTTTGTTTATTTTTTCTTTCTTCAATTCTTTCATGGGATTATGTAGCTCAGGATGGTCAAGGATACCCTTGAATATGGCACGATTCTGCCTTTATGTCTTTTAGCTATGTTTTCTTTTATTTTTGTTATATATAGTTAACACATTTGGTGTGTAATGCTATGATACACCCACACACAGACACACACATATAGTGATCACTACAGTCAAACAAATTAATATATCTATCGCATTCTATTTACTACAATTTTGTTATATATTATTTGGTAACTTTATGCATGAATATGATGCATTTCAATTATCCATGCACTCCTCACTCCATCACCTTCCATTTTTGTCTTTGCATGTGTTAATAAGAGAACCCCAAATCTATTATCAAAATTTCCTTCAATAGAATGTCACTATAAGCAGTCAGTCCTGTGCTTCACAGATATCTTGGTTTATTGAGCTGATTCAAGAGTGTGTTAGTACCTTCTCGTACCCTTCCTCTCCCTGCACCAGGTACCCTCCAGTCTACACTCTGTATGTTCAGTATGTTCAGACACCACATGTGAGTGATGTCATACTGTATATCCCTTTATGTGTCTATCTTCTACTTAAACCTGCATTGTCCTCATCTATCATGTCACAAGTGGTTGGATCCATTTCCTTTTAAAGGCTGATTGATATTCCAGTGCATACATCTGCATAGGTAAATTTTCACCTACTAGACATAGGTTGAATTCATTTCTTGCCTATGATACATAAGCCTGAAGTGACCGTGAGAGTGCAGACACCTCCACGAGGGGCTGATTTCATTGCCTTTGGACATATACCCGGGAGAGGGTGCCACTGTGAGTCTGTTTGTGCCCTTTTGCTGGGCCTCTATACCGTTTTCCATATCCCACCAACAATGTGCAAAGCTTTGATTTTCTTCACTTCAATAGCAGATGCTGTATTAAAAATGTTTGTGCTTTTGATTTGCAATTTTATCATTTTTAAAATATTTTATCATTTTTATTTTATATTTATGAGTATATTGGCTACATATATGTAAGTGCACCCATGTCATGCAGTGCTCATGAATGTCAGAAGAGGGCGTAGGATCCCCTGGAGCTGAAGTTATGGACAGTTGTTAGCCACTATGTGGGTTCTGGTAACCAAACCATGGTCCTCTGCAAGAGCAGCCAGGACTTTTAACAATCACTGAACCATCTCTCCACCTCCTGCTTTTTTGATTAATTAATTTGTGTGCATATAGGTGTGCATGTATGCATGTGTGTGTGTGTGTGTGTGTGTGTGTGTGTGTGTGTGTAGACCTCGGGTTGACACATGAGTTCCTTCCTCATTCTTTATTGTGTTTTTTGTGAAAGAGTCTCTCACTGAGTCTAGCAGTCACTAACTTGTCCTGGTGGCCAATGAGATGTCGGGATCCTCCTATCTCTGTCTGGTCTCCCAAGTGAGGAGATTAGAGGTTCATGTGTGGTGTTTTACATGTGTGTTGGGACTCTGGACCTAGCACTCATGTTTGTCTTTGCAGGCCCTTTACTGACATAGCCATCTCCCAAGCAGCCTCTTGCTGTAATGTTACAATTACCTGTCCAAACAGGGACATGTTGTAACCTTGGATCCATTCCCTGATTGTTGATGCTCATCCTATATCCTTTTCTGTATCCATTGATCATTGCTGTGTCATCTTTTCAAAACGTCTATCCCAATCTTTTTTCCCCTTTTAAGTCCTTTCTGTCCCTTTATTTTGTTTTGCTTTTCTTTTGGGTATTACCCCATATATTGACTATATATTTTGCAGACATTTTCTCCTGGATAGCGGGTCAATCCTCACTTTTGTTGGATGCTTCCTGGACCATCAAGATACTTTTGAGTTTGGTGCTGTCTCTCTCCTTTACACTTGCTTTTGCTGCGAGCTTATGGTGTCGTAACTAAAGCAATCATTGCCAGTGTTAAGAAACTCCCTTCTATGTTTTCTCTTAGTAGGTTTAATATTTTACATTTATTAGTGTGTGTCTGTGTGTATATGTGTCATTGCACATATTTGTGATGGCAGAGACACCTTGCAGGAGTTTCCTTAAGGTCTTGGGCTTGGCAGCAAGTGCATTGCCCACTGAGCCATCTTGTCAGTCCCTTGATTCGCTTTTATCCCCTGACCTTTTTTTCTGCTGGATAAATTTATTTAAGCAACATGTTAGGATAGCTCTACTGGAAACACTTTTTTCCCCCAATTTTTCTTCATCTGAGACTCTCTTAATTTCTCCTATATTCCTGGGGGATATTTTGCCTGGATATAAGATTCTGGATTGACAATTCTAGTTGTGAGGTTTCTTTTTTTCAGCATTTGAAAAATACTGTGGCACTTTCTTCTAATGAGAAACCATCTATCTTTCTAATTGCTTTGTCCTGTGGGAATCCCACCATTTTTCTCCACACTAAATTCAAGAACATCTTCTCCTTGGTCTTTCATTTTCTGACTATGAAGTCTTAGTAAAGATCTCTTTGCATTTACCTATTTGAGAGACTCTTCATTTCTTAAATCTCTAATTTTATGTATATATATTTATATATTTATGTATTATATATATTATATATATATATTATATAATACATATTATGTATTTTTATTTTGTATATATTTATGTATTATATATATTATAATATATATTATGTATTTAATTATATATATTTATGTATTATATATTATATAATATATATGTCTATATATATGATATATATATACATATATATTATGTATATATATATAATGAAAATTGAGGACAATTTTCATTATGTCTTGTTTTTAAAATGTTTTATTCTCTCTCTCTTTCTCTCTCTCTCTCTCCCTCCCTCCTTCCCTCCCTCCCTCCCTCCCTCCGTGTGTGTGTGTGTGTGTGTGTGTGTGTGTGTGTGTTTGTGTGCTCGTGGATGCATGGGCTCCTTGAGGGCAGAATAGGGAATCAGATCCCTTATACCTGGGGGTGGTTGTGAGCTGCTAAATATGCTGATAGGAACCAAACAGAGGTACTCTGCAGAGCTGTATATGCTCCTAATGACCGAGCTAACTCTTCACCCTCTTTGAGCACTTCTTCAGTGCCCATCTCTTCTCTTTGAGCAGCTCTGACACATGGATGGTACTTGCTGAGTCTTCTGATCACTTCCTCTCTTCTCTCTGTGGTCATGCAGCACATTTTCTAGCACTCTGCCTTCTAGCTCACCTAGTTGTGCCTCCTCCCTTCATTTCCTCATCAGCCCATTTGTTGGCCTCTTGATGTAAGCTATTTTCAATATTTTTCAATATTATGCTTTCATTTTGTTTTATTTGCATCTTTCATTTATGTGTTAGGGCTTTCTTAGCCAAGGATTTAAAATTTTCATTGAATTAGGAGCATAACTGTTTGTAGAAGCCTTTCTCAGGTACTCATACCTCTCAGTTCTGGTGGGTATTGTCTATTATAATTTTTGCTCAGTTTGAGGTTTACTATCTGTGTGATAAGGAAATTTTTAAAAATTACATTGATACCTGAACTTTTTGGACTTATGCTAGGAGACCCTGCTGCTGATTCAAATCTTCTTTCCTAGATTCTGTTACCTCTTCCCAAGGAGGAATATCTGGTTGGTGGTGGAGCCAGTCCAGGTTTCCCATCAGTGTCCATGACACTGAGATGAGGGCCTTCTCATGACCTCCATTCAGGCACTGGGGTTTTGCCTTTGTAGAGAATGCATCTGGTCCACCCTTGACAGGAAGAAAGGATACTCAGGTGGCATCCATTGACATGGATGGTGGCCTCGTTGGCCACCAAGCAATGGTGAAAACTCTGTCCCCCTCAAGGCCTCCTCTCCCAGCACTCCCAGCACATAGTATATGAGTGAGATGTCACCTCACTACTGTCAGCTTAGAGGTACAAGTTTGGGCTTCACAGATTGTATCTATCTCTGATGCTATGGGGACCAAAACCTGGTGACTACTAATTAGGGATGAAAGTTCTGGAGTTCTGGCTCACTCTGTACGTGTGTGTGTGTGTGTGTGTGTGTGTGTGTGTGTGTGTTCATGTCTGTGAATGTTCCTATGTATGAAGATGCATCTGCACCTTCGTATGTGTGCATGTGGAGGCCAGAGGACAGTCTCAGCTTTTGTCCCTCAGGCACTTTTGAGGCAGGATCTCTTGCTGGCCTGGAACTCAGCAAGTTGTCTAGGTAGGTTAGACTGATCAGCCAGCGAGTCACAGGGATCCAGCTCTTTCTGCCTCTCCTTTTAAGACTAACTAACTAACTAACTAACTCACTAACTAGCTATCTAACTAGCTAGCTATCTAACTATCTAAGTAGCTGGGAGGGAGACATGCATATGTGCCATGGTGTACAAGTGGAGTCAATATCTCCTTCTACGGAACCTGGAGATGGAGGTCATCAGGATTGCAGGACAAGCACCTTTCCTGGCTGAATCATTTCGCTGACCCTCAACTAGGAGGTTGAACTCAGGTCTTCGTGTGTGCAAGACAGTCACTTTACCCACTGAGCTATCTTCATAGTAGCCTATGTGGCCTTTTTTGATACGATCCTCCTGTTTGTATTCCTTACTTCGGAGGGTTGCCTCACGCTACCCTCCCAAGTAAGGAAATTGGAACTAGAAATTAACCAGTAACTAAGTAGAGACATTAATGATAAATCACCATCTTCACAGACTTGTATAAAAACAGAAAAGTTGGACAGTTATCTGGAGAGCAGGTTCCCCCCTCCTCCCAAGAAAAGAGAGTTTTTCTGTTTTGTTTTAAATGTTATTGGTATGGTGCAAATTCATAATCTGAGAGCACCTGGTAGTTTGAGAATGTAAAGTGAGACTGGGAAGGCCAGGCATATATGACCTGGGCAGTGAGCTCCAACATACACATTCATCTTCACAGTTAGATGCAGATGCTTCTGGAATAGAGGATGTGATTAAGTCCCTGCTCCCTGGCACACAGAGTTAGTGTTTTCATGGTCCTTTCTTTTCTTGCCATGGCAATGAATGCTGCAGGCTCTGAATCATTATCAGCCCAAGCGAATGGTGTGATCGTGGAAAGGGGAATGCCTGGGCTGGTGGAAGCCTCCTGCATCTCACAAAAGATAAACGTTGCTCTCCTTAATTTTTATTGAGCTTTTGTATATTTCATACAACATTTCTTAACAAATTTAGACTTGTTCCCCCATCCATACCCCCCTCACCAGAGTTCATGCATTCTGCCATACACGTTAAGTCCTGTCTTGCATCTTTTTCTCAGTCTTTTTTAACTTTTTTGACACAGAAGTTTAAAAAAAAAGAATTTTTGGAAGGAAGATCAACCTTGTAACTAATCCAATAACAGGAGGCCAAAGATGACAAGAAATGACATCTATTCAACTTCACCAAGAAAGCCAAAGTTAAGTTTATTATATTTAGAAGTTTTGGAATTGAGCTCTTTTTTCATCTACATGTTCAAATATATGTTGAATTCTAAAAAAAAAAAAAAAGATAAACTTGCTCATGTTTTTAAAATGTTACAATCTTCCTTCTGAATATTTCCAAACCAGATCATCTGTACATTGGATTAGTTTTAAACCATAAATCTTGAGGGGTTGTATTTATACTGGGACAAATTAGTTTCCTATCTTAAAACATTGATTTCTCAATACTTTTATCATGGAGGGTTCTCTAACATGATGTTGTCAGCTCAGAGCACTAATTATAGAATATTACCTATGTAGACTTAACTATGTCTAACATGTAGATTTCAGAACTCCTCTGGAGGGAAGTGGGGTAGGTCCCAAATGCACTCAATAAACAAAGAAATTTTTACTGCAAAGAGAGCTATTGTGTGACCTCCCCCTACATTTAAAATTGGCATTCTTTATGTATTTAAACATTTTGAATTATATGTATGCTCCTACATTGTGCATATATTTATATGTTACGACAAAATACAAAACCACTTAGAAGTGAATTCTCTATATTTTTTTTGTTCCTTAGATGCTTACTGACAAAAATAGAAATGTTTAAAAGTTAGGAATCATTGTTGTGCAATGCTAGAGTCCAGTCAAAAGTACAAGGGTTGAATTCAGCTAAACGGCTGTGAATAGCATTGTGTCCAAAGAAGACAGCAGCGTGCATGCAAACCGTAATGTGAGTGTTTCTAATAAAAGACGCTAGCAATTTCAAGGATTCGTCTGTGTAATACTCAGCACATTAAAAAAGTGGTCCCACCTGTTACTTTCTGTTCCTAACAAAAGAGGGAAAAATGGAATCATTTTGATCAATGTCCTTTTAATTCTTAAGCTTAGTATAAAATAAATCACAGTGTTACAGCTCTATATTGATTGGGGTTAAAATGATATAATGTGGCTCTGCGTGGTGACCTGGATTTTACTTGCTGAGTGTCTGGGACTTTGATTTGTCAGATTACCTGCTGTGGCTTAAGTGATCCAAGATAATTATTGGTGCTTCCTGGCCACAGTAGCCTATTCCACACCTGCAGCCTTTTGTTGGGGGCCCAACAGGGATGCTGGATATGAGGTCTCCATGAATAGATATCTTCTCTGAGTGGTCCTCCGACCCCAGATTGATTTATGGATGTATCAGGCTCTTTGTAAACATGTGAAACCCTAATTAATTTAAAGCTCTCTGTAGAGAAATCAAACCCTTGGTTAAGATTTCTAACAGACTCAGATGGTGCTAATAAAGGGACGCAAGTCCTGTGAATGGATTTAGCATGGTCGCTGGTGTCTGTGTTTCACAATGAAGCCTTGTGTATGGAGCTGAGAGTCCACCCACCAATAAAGAACGGGCTGTCAAGGAGCCGTCCCACTGTGGCTCCTGTCCAAACTAGCCTTGTTGTTTGGGTTCTAGCTTCCCATCTGCAGAGTGAGAGAAGAAGTAAGAGACAGACATGGAGTGGAAAAGAGGGTAACGGCAATATAGAAACAGATAGGAATCACAGAAACCTACAATTAATACTTCTGTTCAGCCGGGGGCTCCAAATGAAATATCTACTTGTAGGTTTAGTTGTAAAGACAGTTCTCAGAAAGTTGTGCATATAAATAGGTAAGAGACAATGTTGAGCTGCTAGGAAACTATGTGTGTGTGCCCACAAATCTGTGTGCAGACAGAAGTGAGCATCAGCTATGTTCCTTGATTGCACTCTACCTTATTCCTTGAGACAAGGTCTCTCACTGAACCTGGAGCTCACTGTTTTTGCTAGTAAGCTCCAGGAATCTACCTGTCCCTGTCTCCCGACCCTCTACTAAATCTGGATTACAGACACCTGTTGCCATGCCTGCCTTTTTATACCAGAGATGGGGATCCAAACTCAGGTCTTTATGTTTGTGCAGCAAGCACTTCACTGACTCAGTCATCTCCCCAGCCCCCCCACCAAGAAGTTCTATTCCTTCAAATTACTATCAGTAAAAAGAAAAGTACTAAATATATTAGGAGTCCAAATGTAATAAGGAAAATTAGTACCAGAAAGAAAACAAAAATAAAAACCAAATATGAGTACCTCTTTAGCCCTAGTATGAAGAAATTTTCTACTGAAGACTCAATATACTGATATATTACATTTATTGATGCATTTCATGTAAAATTTGTTTTGTATGAAGATAGCCAAAGGAAAAAGATTACCCCCCCTCAATAAAAGGAGTTCCAGAAAAAAAGTGTTAATCTAAGAAATTGAAGATCAGGGGCTATGGAGGTAGCTCAGTTGGTAAAGTGATTGTCAGATAGGCACGAGGACCAGGGTTTGGATCTCGAGGACCTACATAAAAAGCCAGCTGTGGTGACATGGAGCTGTAATCCAGTGCTATAGAGGCAGAGCCAGGAAGCTGCCTATATCTTACTGCCTAGACATCTTAGCACAAATGAGGAACCCAGGACCAGTGAGAGACTCTGTCTCAAATTAAGGTAGATGGTGTGCCTGAGGAACAATACCTGAAGGTGTGCTCTGCCTTCCACACACACATGTACCCACTAGTGTACCTATGCACTTCTGAATACACACACGCGCGCGCGCACACACACATACACACACACACACAAATGGAGTTCAAACAACTAAAACTCTAGTAGACCCAAATAGTTAAGAGGCAGTTCACAAAAATGATATAAAATGCCCCTGGAGAATAGGAAATAATATCCAAGCTTAGTAATAATTACAGATGGGCTGATCAACATGCTACCAAGCCATCATATCTCAGCTATCGGATTAGTAAAAGCTAGACAATGTCCCAGCACCTCCTATTGGTAAGCCCCTGGGTAAACAGACACTACTCCATTGTTGAGAACAATGGAATTGTTCTTAAGGGTATTTTCTAATAACCAACAAATGTGCATATGCACTTGACCTTGGGTTTGGCTTCTAGTGATATCTCTGAAGATTCACTTGTAAAAATTGATGCACACATGCATGACATTGTTTATTTCAGGGGTTTTAGTAATTGTTTGTAAACTTTCAATCAGAGTGGGAGAGATATGAAGGAAGGAGAGGAGGGGGTAGGAAGAAGAAGTGAGGGAGGAGACAGAGAGACAGAGAGATGGGCAGAGAGAGGTGGCAGGGTAGAGGGTTATAGGCACTTGCTACAGAATGTATGTGGCGCTCAAAGGACACGTTACGGAAGTGAGTTTTCTCCTTTCATCATGTAGATCCTGGGGATCCAACTAAGGTCATTAGTCTTGGCAGCAAATTTACTTGCTGAGCTATCTTCCATTGTGGTACTTTTATAATTATATTGTATTGGAATGAACTCGATTTCCTGTATGACTAACATTAAATCTGCACAACATAGCACTGTACAGTTTTGAAAAAAGAATAAGGAAGACCTGAATGACCATGTATGATCCCTGATACCCTAACTGCAGAAAGCACAAAGGAGTAGAGGGCATTGCAGACAAGCATATATGTGTTTACTACTTATGCAAAAGAAAACCATGAAGTATTATTCAGAAATTAAAGTGTCTGGTTTTGTACACATGTGGGGCAGAAACACTGGGGAATGTGATTGTGCTAGAAGGGCTGGGCGGGGCACACTTCTGGATAGCAATGTTTTGTGTAGCTCTGACTTCTGGAGTCATCGTAATGTTTCACCCATGCTCCACATGCCTCCAAGTCAAATAACTGAAACTATTAGATTTCTTGAACCCCAAATCAAATACAAGTATTAATACATTGTGCCTACCTATAGTATATTATATATGACATATAACATCTATTACACAACATGTGTATAATATATATTATATAATGGACTCATTTAAAGAGGAACTCAGACATGTATTAGATAAATATTAAACAAATCTTTCTGAATGCAGTAAGGGACTGTGAGGATGTATGTCTGAGGAGGAGGTGAGGGAGGGTCATGAACCAGACTTGTTAGACTTTGCTGAAGACAGACCTGGATGTTACCCCCTCACCTGGAGGAGTTGGAAGAGGAAGATACCCACAGAGAATGCGTGGATAGTGATCCTGGGGCATTCCGTGTCAGCTGTCTTGGATTGTAGCTAAAATAGAACAAAGCAGAAGTGAACTCAGAAGTCCAAGATCGTGTCTTATTTGATAAGAGATTCAGAGTGGCCTGAGTGAGGTCTAATGGAGAAAGGTTTTGTTTGTGCAATGAAAACCTCTGAATCCATTCCCTTTCTTCCAGCTCCCCACAAGCTGAAGTATGTTTCTTTACATGAAAGAACAGTATCTTTTCTGTTACTGTGATGGCGTACCCCGACAGAAGCAATTTAAGGAGAAAGGGTTTATTCTGGCTCCCAGTTCTAGAGGGATACAGCCCAACATGGTGGGGAAGACATGACAGCAGGTGGGGAGCAGCGGTTTGGGTGGTCACACTGTATCTACGCTCAAGAAGCAGAAATTAAACAGGAAGTGGGAGCAGACTGTAAAGCTTCATTGTCTACCCTTTTTGATCCCCATCCTGTAGCAAGACTTCACTTCCTGAAGGATCCATTACCTTCCCAAATGGCACCACTAGCTGAGGATCAGGCGTTCAAATACAATAGCATATGGGGGACTGTGCTGGATAGCTTTAGTGTCAACTTGACACACTTGGATTGAGGGAGTCTCAAGTGAGGAATTGCTTCTATTGGATTGGCCTGGGACCATGTCTGTGGGGTATTTTCTTGATTGTTGAGTGATGTGGGAGGGCCCAGCTCACTGTGGGTGGTGCCAGCCCTGGCCAGGTTGTTATGTATTGTACTACATTTTATTTTAAGTTTTATTTTATTTTATTTTTTTAATTTATCATCGTTCTTAAACTATTTCCATACATCATACATCATTTCTCAATTGAATTTAGAATCACTTCCTTTTCCATGCCCCCCACCCCACCTGAGTACCTGCACTCTGCCATACATGTCTTGCATCTTTTTCCAAGTCTTTCCAGAGTTTTTTTTTCCCCAAAGCAGAGGCTTATTGTTTTGGGGAGGACTTCACTATTTCAGTCCCCCCATTCTTTTGTTGTTGTTCTCTCCAACGTGTATTACATATATATATATATATATATATATATATATACATATATATACATACATACATACATATACATTCATAAACATATATATACATACATACATACATACATACATACTTACACATATCACCTCAGGGCAGGAACCTGAAAGCAAGAGCTGAAGCATAGGCTATTGAGGAATGCTGCTTACTGGCTTGCTCTGGTGGCTCGTGCTCAGCCTACTTTTAAGAAAGTAGTACTTTTTTTTTTCATCCTGCCCTGAGCTCCTACCTTGGGCTCCCTCAGTAATGAACTGTGAGCTATGGGATGTAAGACAAATAAACCCTTTCCTCTACAAGTTGGTACTGGCTGACTGTTTTGTCATAGCAATTGAAAGGAAACTAGAACAGGGACATTTTTTATCCAAATCACAATAAATAGAAAGCACAATTAGTCCCAAATTGTCTTTGGCAATGTCTTGCCCAAACTCCCTTCCATTCTCAAATCCAGAAAGCTTATGGAATCCGTTCAGTCCTCAGAACCAAGCATCAGAACCCTGGGTCTTTCCTGGCTGAAGCTGGTGTGAGCACTGGGCATTCTACCCTTTTGAACTTGAACCCCTGCACAACAGCACAGTGTAGACTTTTTGTGCCTCTTTTTCATAAAGGCACAATAAATCTGGGCCACAGCCTCTGGGAAGTGGCAGAATTTGTGATGCAGAAACACTGAGGTCATTCAGGAGTGAAAATAATTTAGCAATCAATGAAATGTTAAGAGACAAAATGTGGTTCTTCCATCTGGAATGTTAGCGTTATTTTAAATTTTATTTTGTTCTATGTTTAACCACTTCTTAGGTCTCTTTGACCTTCAGCCTATTAGAATTCATTGAGAAAGTAGAATGTATGTGTATCATTGATAGTTGTTTTGCTATTGACCTTTGCTCAAGTGCAAATATTTGACACTGTCCTAAAAGCTGGCTGCATTTTCCATTTAATGACAGGTAATTATATATTGTGGGGTTGTCTCTATTTTAAAAGTATCTTCAAAGTGTCCAAAGCCTTCAAAAGACTTAATTATAGACATGGGATAGTATATTCTTTTAATAAAATTTAATTTATTAAATTTAATTTTTATTAATTTAGCTAATATTACAGGTTTGGCTTCAGGAAAAAATCACAATGTTAAGAAGGCATTTTGCCATATTGTACACACTTTTTCTTGTTAGAGATTCTTTTCAGTTGTAATTCTTCAAAGCACTGCGAGAGGCGTAACTCTCAGTCCATCTGTTCATGGACATGTTTATGGGAGTGAATTCTTTAAGAGGTTCAGTGATCAAAAGGTTTTTTTCTTATCATTTAAAGTACTCAAGTATTTTAAACCACAATTTCCTCCTTTAAACACAGCCCCTGGGGAATCCTTTATAAGTTGTTCTGTTCCAAAGCAAAATTGCTTTCCTTCCCTTTCTTGTTTCTATTTTCATTCTTCATTCTTACTGTCATTTAGTTTTGGTGGAATGTAGGGATCTGAGTGGACTGACTGCCCTGTGCTTCACTTAGGGGTATTGATTTGATGTATCTCACTAAAGCTCTGGAAGAGCAAGAGGCTAAGGCATGGTGTTCTATTCATAATTTTATTATTGATTTAGGCCTTCCACCAGAAGAGGGCGCCACATTCATTAAAATAACATCCATAATGCAGTTTGCCTTCTTTCTGTCCTCAGCAAGTTTGTTCCAGGAGCGCGTATTCCTGTGGAAGGACATCTGTCTTTGGGGTGCAAAGCAGCCTGCTTTAGGTACCAACAACATAGGCTCAAGATATAAGGATGCATTCAGCTCTGTGATATGTTGATATGTTTTAATGCCTTCCTCTATGAAAACAATCCAAACAATTGTAAACTACATATGCTTCTTTTCCAAAGCCCATATTTCTACTCAGTTAAGGATTTATATTTGTTCACCAAAGGACCGAGTCTTTAATTAAGCATACAATCTCCTTCTATTTATCATTCCACAAAAATAATTGTTGCCTTTATGTTGTAATTTGAAGATCTCTTCCAAAGTGCCCTGCCTCACGATGTTTCTTTCATCTCTCCGTGTATCTACTCAAGTGTCTACAACTCCAGTGGAAAAGCTTAATTCATTTATTCATTTCGATTATTACATGTGGCTTCTCAGAGTCTTCAATTTGTAAAATACCTCCCACCTACTAATCTGTCAGAAGCCATTTAACTATGCATCCCAGATTGGTTTATGAGGCTGAGCAGTTTTGTCATCTGGGTGACTGAAGGAAGAGATGACCATGTTTCCAAGAGGACCGGGGACAGTTTATTGTGATGACTTATCTGGGAAGATGCGTCTGGGTGTATTACATTGGTTTCTCAGGGCCAAGACACACAAACTAAGTAAGACCTCAGGCTGGACCAGTAGCTCAGTGGTAGGGTACTAGCCTTGCTTTCCCAGGGTGTTAGGTTCAATCCCAGTACTTCCTAAAAAGAACAAAAAGAGTAGGACCTTAACAAAGACAGGAAGAATGTTTCAAAACTAATGCAGGTTGTTCAGAATAATTGCCCACTGTAGCAGCGTTCCCCATGGAGTCCTGCCTGTAGGCTAGGTAAAATTATTGCCTGGTGGTCCTTCAAGATGGCTCAGTGGATAAAGTACTTCCTTTGCAAGCCTTAGCACCAGAGTTCAAACCTCTGAACAAGCATTAAAAGCTAGAGGTGGAGGCATGCATTTTTAATCTCAACTGTCCCATGACAAGATGGGGGTGGAGGCAGGACGCTCTACTGGAAGCTCACAGGGCCCAGCCATTCTGGAGTATACCGAGTTGCAAAATCAAGAGAGATCCCGCCTCCACAAGATAGAAGGGGAGAACTGACTCCTGAAAGATGTCCCGTGACCTTTGCACAGGGCGCACATATCATACACAACATTAATACATTTTAAAATCATCGCCTTGAAATAGATGGAGCTTCTGTAGTAGGGTATTAGCTATTCCTTCTCAATTTTTCCTTTCTGATATAAAAAAATGTGTATGATGCTGAACTATTGAAAAAGGACAAGCATTGGTGGGGTGATGCTCCAAGCCTCTGGGCAAATGGCCCTTTTAAAACCAGCCATCACACAGTCCTTTGAGGTACAGCAATGGCTGCAGTCACAATATACTCTGGATAATGGTGACAAGGGCTAATATTTGTGGAGCTCCATTTCTCCTCAAGCTCTTTCGGATGACTCAGAGGTAGCTATTATTATTATTAGTTCCTTATTGTATTGGTTCAAGGAAGTTAAATAACTTGCCTGGGTCTCACAGCTAGGAAGATGCAGTGCTGGTGCTTGAGTTCTAGATGCCCTGAAGCCCAAGGCTTGGGGGCCATTGTGCTATACTGCCTCCTATCCTTACAAAGCCCCAAAGGAATGAAATGTTACATTTTCTCTTTAGAAATACCTATCCATCTGGTCAATTTTAAAAGAACTGCTTTTGTGTGAGTCTCTGAGAATTATAGAATATAATATGTCCATAGTAAAAATGCACTCAAATATATCATCCAAGATAAATATTCTTTTTATGCTTTTATTAACTTATGTTAATTACACATAATTACATAATAATTAGTTTCAGGATGACATTGTCACTCATGTATATAATGCATTTTGATCGTACTC
This sequence comes from Rhizomys pruinosus, assembly GCA_009823505.1. Lineage (NCBI taxonomy): Eukaryota > Metazoa > Chordata > Mammalia > Rodentia > Spalacidae > Rhizomys > Rhizomys pruinosus. The sequence goes on from VZQC01015082.1 coordinate 2,662,353, forward strand.
ACCTCCATTTCCCTCTCATCACCTCACACTCTCACTGAGCCCTTCTTTTTTCCAGTTAGACCACTTTATACTTTCATGTCATTTTGTGTGGATGTGACCCAATGATTTTAATTACAGTTGCTTACAAGAGTGTGGGTGAGGGTTTACTTATGGAGGCCTTAAGTGGGATCTTGGGCTAGGTTGTAGCTCAGAAGTAAGATACTTACCTAACATGTAGGAGGCCCTAGATTTAATCCCTAGTACTGCCAGAAAAGGAAAATAAAAGAGTAGGCTTTAACAAATGGTTCAAAAATTAATGCAGGTGGTTCTAGAGTTTCACCCTCATGGCATAGGCATCTTATCACTGGCTACACCACTAAAGGAAATGCCCCTCCCCAGTGCCCATCAACAGCCTATAGAACCTCAGGGAGGGGTGTGGCCTCATGAGCCCCTTCCCCACCAATGACAGAATGCTGATGGGCCCAATCTTGTGCAGTGTCATCAGAGACATATTCTTAAAATCAGGGTCAGGTTGTTGCAGTCTGTAATGCAAGGTGGGAAGACACATCTTTAGTACCTGCTGGTTTGTTTACTGGTTTACAGACAACTCGTGGTCCCTCAGTGCTGCCTTGTGCATAGAAGCCATTTAATATCTAACTGCAGAACTGCATCTAGACAGTTGCTGTTATCACTAAACGCTGCTGGATCCATTTCTTAGATTAGCGTTCACACTGTACACAAATAGGCCTAGTTTCTAACTGCAAACAGATGGGCTCTTCTGCTGAGCACCTATTGTTGAGGGGAACTGTCTTCATATGTGGGTACAGTGTAGGCTGGGTACACACACTAATAACTGTGAGTGGGTGCCACTTTAAGCTAAAAGCTTCAGGCTCAGCAGTCCTGATGAACTGTCATGACAAGTCCCTGTGAGCCACAGAGCGCAGAGTGGTTGCTTACGTCTGCGGTCCTGGGATAATATGGACACAAAGCAAGGAGGCTGTTTATAACTCCTCATAAAAGATACTAGAAGGGCTCTCAAAGGGGATGAGATAGAACAAACTCTCTAGCTGGTACGTCACAAAAGCTCTTGCATCCCCTGAGTGAGCCAACTTAATGTCAGAATGTTCTATTATCCCCTGGGTGAGCCTACCTAAAAGGGGAAAAGGCGAAAGGATGCACTTTGTGCAGTCAGATCTATGTGGGAAAGGGAAGATTGCTACCTTGATCACTACAAGGAACATTTAGGTCTCATTGGAAGTTTAAAATTGGGAAGATGGTAAAATTCTAGACATGGTGTCATCAATGACAATTGACAGCTTGCTGTCCTGTTTACTTCAATGACTTTCCACATTTCATTGTGGAAAGAGTTGTGGGGTAGTCCCCGTCCACATTTCATGATGTTTCCTCCTTGTATACAATACCATCTGCTACTTTCAGATGCGGGCACCTTTTAGACAACACTCTAAGACAGTGGATTAAGGTCTGGTTGGACAACATTGTCAGGGTACTGAAGGATACTGATGGAGAGGAGAACGAACAAGTTCCAGGACTGCTAGGAATGCTATGCATTCACTGTCCAGTGTTGTCTATGGTGCCATGAATACGTGCTGGGGCTGAGTCAATTCTTCCAAAACATACTGAGGAATCCATTCTACATTAGGGAAGTATCTTAAGCATTGAAAGTTAGACACTTATCTTGAAGAAAAGATATCACCTATAAATACTCTCAAACACAGTGCTTTTGGGGGGCGGGGTATGAATGTGTGCATGTGTATATGCAGAAGCACTTGCCTATGCACACATGTGAAGGCCAGGACTGACTTTGGGTATATTGCTATATGACTCTCCACCTATCTGTTGAGAAAGGGTCTCTCATTAAATCTAAAGCTCACCAGGTGTGGTGGCACACACCTTTAATTTTGGCACTGGGGAGGCAGAGGCAGGTGGATCTCTGTGAGTTCAAGGCCAGCCTGGTCCACAGAGTGAGTTCCAGGCCAGCTGGGGATATAGGGAGACTCTGTCTAAAAAAAAAAAAAAAAAAAAAAAAACAAAAAACAAACCAAAACAAAACAAAAAGACAAAAAAAGAAAACCTAAAGCTCACTGTGGCAGCTAAACTGACTACCTGGTGAGCCCTGGGGATACCCTGTCTGACTGTGTTCCCATCAGCACTGGGGTTACAGGCATGAACTGCCATGCCTTGTTTTTAGTGGGTTCTGAGGATACAAAGTCAGGTCCTCATGCTTGTCCAACAAGCACTTTAAACACTGACCATCTCTTCAGTGCCACCTGTTTTTTCTAGACAGAGCTTCATGTACTATAGAATCTACTGTGTAGTAGAGGATGACCTTGAATTCCTGTTCCTTTGTCTCTATGTCCAGAGTGGTAGGATTGCAGGTGTAAGGCACCAAACCCAGTTTATGCAGCGCTTAGAATCAAACCCAGGGTTCTGTGCATGCTATGCAAGTACTCTACAAACTGAGCTTCACCCTAACCCCAAGATAACGGTTTTGAATGAGTATTAAATATGGGAAATAAAAATGTATGTATTGTATCTCAAATGCTTCCTGTGGACAGAGGAGGAGAATAGGCTATTATTTTGGTCTCATCTTCTACTTTCAAAATTTCTCTGGGAGCTGATAGGTCACAGCTAACTGGCCTCAGTGACTGCCTATCAATTCAAAGTAGAAAATAGACTCTCAGGGATGTCACCTTAAGGAAGCAAGAGGAGCTAGTCAGGTATTAGGAAAAAAGAACTCTGATTCTACATTATAATAGACACCTTCCATTGAGCATTGCATTAAGACCCCATTGGTGTTTAAAATTCTAATAAAGGGAGACCACAAATGGTACAGGGATCTTAAGAAATGTCCTTTTGCCTGCTTTTACATGGTAATATGGTTTTGTTAAGAGAGGGACATTCTGGAAGGATCTTTGGTTATAAAACTTTATCAGTTGAAGATTATTCTTGCAGAGGGGTTTGACAAAATTTTAAGTCAATGGATGTGGCTTACAGAGTAGCAATTAAGTGTATGAACTTGAGTCAATTGAATCCTGACACCATCTTGGTCATGCTGAATACCACTTTATTTTTTTTTAATTTTTTATTTATTTCTGTATGTGTATGAATGTACTGTCTGCATGCAAGTATGTGCACCCATGTCATGCAATGCCGCTGAGGTCAGAAGAGGGTGTCGGATTCCCCTGGAACTGGAGTTCTCCTGGAATTGGAGTTTCAGATGGTTCTCGGCCGCCTTATGGGTGCTGGGGATCGAACCCAGGTCCTCTGTAAGAACGGTCGGCGCTCTTAACCACTAGGCCATCTCTCCAGCCCTGAATACCACTTTATGCATAGATTTACTCATCTCAGAAGTAGGGATAATAATTTTGTCTAATCCTAGGCTCTTTATGAGGATTCAATGAGAAGTAATATAAAGTTCTAAAAGTGGGCAAGGGAGATTGCTCAGTTGAGAAAGCACTTGCCACACAGGCATGAGGACATGAGCTCAGAGCTCTAATACCCATATAAAATAGACACGGTAGTGTATACCTGTAATCCTAATCCTGGGGGAGAGGTGGAGATAGGGCTTTCTGGGGCTAGCTGGTCAGTCTAGGTAATTAGTGATGTGTAGGTTCAGCAAGAGACCCTATCTCAAAAAATATGGTGGAGAGTAATAGAAGAAGATATCCAACATCAAACTCTGGCCTTCACATTCATATGCACACACCTGCATTTACAAATGTTTGCAAATATACACAAACATAAGCAAATATAAAAATAACATAAATTGAATAATAGTCGATTAATTTTAAGCTCTAGAGTTGTGGAAAAGCATTTGACTGATCTTCAATTTTAGTTCAGAACTCTTTAAATTAATGATGATTCAAGTTGGTATTGCCTAATCTCTAGGCAGTACAAAGTAATCCTGTCATCTGGAATATACCCTGCTTACTCACAGATAATCTCCAAAGGAAAATATGCAAGGGTGGCATATTTCGGCAGAAAGAGACTGCAGAAAGAAAAGCAGACTTTAAGTCACTCAATGAAAAACCATCAGCCATCTAAAATCAGAATTTATGTTTAAGTGGTAGCTAGCTGTAGTTCAGTTCTTCAGTTTATCTAGTTGGTGAATTTTAAGCAGCATCTGGGAATGTACTAAAATGAAAGACATTTGTTGGCTTGGATAATGTGAGCAACTCTCTAAACAGAGGGGTTTAAAAAACTATACAAGAGACTAAGAAGAAACAGGAATGTATCATTCTTCATCATCCACCTTGGCTTATATATGTATAAGCTGAAACTTAAGATAGTTGAAACTGGGCTGCAGATAGGGAGATAGCTCAGAGGGTAAAAGGCTTGCCATGTAAGCTTGAGGATCAGAGTTCATATCCCCATTATCTATGTAGAAGCGAAGTAGACATGGGAGCCTGTAATTGCAGTGCAGGGGAGGCAGAGGCAGGACCTCTGGAGCTAGCTGGTTAACTAGACTAGGCAAATGTCACACTTTTGGTTCAGAAACAGACCCTGCCTCAGTAGAAAATGGGAGAGGAATCAAGGAAGATGCTCTATGCCAACTTCAAGCTAACATCACATGTGTGATGTCACATGTCAACATGTATAACATACATACAGCACACATACACATAAAAAGACAAAAGGTAATGGAAGCTTTTAGCCAAGGACAGAAACACAAAACACTTGGAGAAAGTTGCGCAGAAAATGACCTCCAATGAAAACAGTAACATCATTTACCAACACTCCACAGAGTAGAGAGCAGCTATGGAAAATAATGTAACCACGATCTTTTAATGCCTGTGCAACAATATTAAAAAACATTGATGGTGTTTAACAAGGTATCACATTGTCTGTAAAGTATGATCACCTCCCTCTAAAGTATGAACAGGCAAAATGACGATAGACAGTGCATGAAATTAAGGGCTATACTGCTATCTTTTCAAAGTTCAGGATTTTTTTCTCTGTGGAACATTCTGCTCCTAGTTACTGACATGGATGTCCCCTCTTCTCTGTGAGGACGTTGCTTCTTCTCATTGGCCTACCCTGTAGACCCACCCTGTTCCTCTAGTTCATCTGGAATCCACTTAGAACAAACCCGGCACCTCTTCCAAATCCCATCTCTATACAACAATGAAGACATCACTCAGGAACTCAAAGTTGTTGGATGAGAAATGGTGATAGAATTTACCCAAAAGTAATGAAAGTTTTTTTTTTATAGAAACTGATCTGAAGAGTTGATATTTGGTTGGAGAAATGCCTCAGTGGTTAAGAGCACATGGTGCTCTTATTGAAGACCCAAGTCTAGTTCTCAGTACCCATGTCCAGCAGCTCACAAGTGCCTGTAACTCCAGCTCCAGGGAATCTGATGTCCTGTCCCCGTGTGCAAATGCACACACAGAGAGACACACAAATATAAATAAATGATAAAACAAATCTTTTTAAAAAAAGAGTTGGGAGTGGTGGGGACTGTGGCTTTCCACCAGGAAACAATTAGTCTTCAAAAGGTGGTGTTGGAGAGCGTTATCCTATCCCTTCAATGCGCGTGAGCTCAGAGGGCATCCAAGTCTCATACCCCACATCTTAACCCATCATAAGCAAACTTTCTCCCTGGAGTCTGCTCTTCCCAACTTCTGATTTTCTCTAATTATTTTCTGCCAAGAGAGTCTGTTTGCCTTGCATTTTTTTCTAGGGGAGCAGCCACAGTCCATTCATTTTCATAACTTTCAGTTTTAAATTGAGTGGTCACACCATAGTTTAGTCATTTTTAACAGAAAATCATACTACTTCTCCTAATGGCATTGTTCACAAGTCTGCTAAGAGTTTCTCAGAATGTTTGTATAGATGAACTGTTGGGTCATAGATTCTGAACATCTTTTTTTATTTATTTATTTATCTATCTCTCTATATATATATATAATGTGGTGCACATTTGTGGAAGGCTTGTCTGTGAACATGAATGAGGAGGTCAGCAGTCTACTACTGAACTTAGAGCTAGGCCAGTAGCCATAAGCCCCAGCAAGCTTCCTGTCTCTATTCCTAGAGTTCTGGGATTAGAGTCACATGCATGCTTACACCCAGCTTTTAGTTTAACACAGGTGCTGGGAATTTGAACTCAGGTCCTCACACTTGTACAAGAAGTGCTTTTACCCTGATCCATCTCTCCAGCCCAAGACTCTGAACATCTTGACCACTGTTAGATGCAAAGTTATTGGCCAGTTTGTGTTCCTTCAGTACCAGTGCTGTGCATCAGATCATTCTCCATGCTGTGTTGATGCTGGGTATATTCTCTGTTCACAATGTAGGACACTTCTATGGGCCTCCCCACAATATGAACCTTCAGCAGCTCTTCTCTCATCCTGATAAGCAGTCAGAACCATATGCTCCATGAAAGAGGCAATATTGTCCTCATTGGAGATCCTATATTCTGTCGTTGCTAACCCTTGATATCTACATTATCTAACTTCTCCATACCTGTGAGCATCACACACCCAAGGATACTGAAACACAAGCCTGAGATGTGACATCAATTTAGGCACAAAATATAGCTTATTTACTTATGTTGAAGTATCTTCTCATCTAAAAAAATATTTTATTTTCCAATTTTCAGGGCTACCTTGAGATATCAACCCAACAAAGCTTTAGGTTTTCAGTGAAGCCAGTCTATACGAAGTAGAGATATCTGGAAAAGTCAAGGATAGGAGGTCAAGAGTCTGGGTAAGCCAGTCCTGAGAACAGAGTGGAGACATGGAAACCAGTAGAAAATTGTCAAGCATGAGTACTTAATTTGGAGAAGAAATGGTGAAACAAACCTCATTCAAAAAATCCTTAGACCCTTAAGTAAAATCATGTTTGTTTAGTTCCCTGTTACAATTTGATTGAACGAAGATATGTTAAGGAAGGATTTCATGTAATATATCTTCATCAAATTTAGACCTCCTCCACCATCCATACCCCCAACTGGATTTCCTACATTCTGTCATATATGTTATGCTCATATGAATTTTAAATAATGGTGACAGGATGCATAAGACCCATGCCAACACAATCAGACAAAACTAGGCATAGAACAAGGGAAATGGACAGCAGGCCCCAATAGCCAAGGGTTGTTGAGAACTGATTACTTTGGGGTGAGGAAGAGAAGACCTTGTTTAAGGGAGTGACTCTAGATAGGCTGACTAGACTCCAGTAGATGAACTTGCACCAAAGGACATCTGGCTACAAATGCTGGACTGGAGACAGTTTTTTTTTTTTTAATACCATTTGACACCTTAGGTTTTGAAGATGGCACAGCACAGATCTTTGAAAGGGATCCGTTTATAAATGATGGAGAGGTACTTACCTGCCTCGAAGGGAAGCTTTCCTTGCTTCTCCACAGAATGGGTCTCCCACAATGAGCCATTTGAAAATCTACTTTTCGCCTGTGGATTTGGAATTGTTCTCTGATCCTTCTCTGTGCCTCACTTCCTTTATGTTGTCTGTCTCCTTAGGCACCTTGGTGCTTTAAAGTAAGTGTTCAATTGATTCTCATTTTGTTCCATTGAGATAGGCTCCTATTTAACACTCCTAAGTTTTGAGAGAATCCAAACTTATAAAACAGATAAATTACCCAGTCTAGAAATACCAGAAAAAAGGTTCTTAACAGATTGCAAGGCTGAATCCAAACAATGGGTTATTTGAATTGGAATTCATCTGATTTAATACTGCTTGACAAAGAAAATAGAAGGTAAAGCTTAAGTGTTCAAATAACTGGGAAATGAAAATAAAAGTTCCTTTGAAATGAGCATGCAAGTCAATAAAAATGGGATGTGTTTGAACAAACAATAACAAATGCATCTCTGCTCTTGAATTTATGTTATTAAGAACATATCATCAAGTACATCTCAACACCTCTGAAATATAAAATTCATCAGCAGAAGCTATGTAATTTAGATGTCAATCCTGAAAGTTTATGTGTGTGTGTGTGTGTGTGTGTGTGTTCATGAATGTACAGGTATACTTGTGTGTGCCTGTGTGTACAGAGGTCAGCCTTGGTTATTGTTTCTCAGATGCTGTTCAGATTGTGTTTTAAGACTGAGTCTCTCAGTCATCCACCTTAGTCTTGGAGGCAGAGACTGTCATTGACCTGAAACTTACAAGTAGACTACGCTGACTGGACAGTAAGACACTAGGGACCTGCCAGTTTCTATCTCTCCAGGACTGGGACTACAACCACATAACATCAGGCCCAGCTGTTTCATGTGAGTTCTGCAGATCAAATTCATGTCCTTGTACTTATGTGGGAAGGATATAACCTACTGAGCTATCATCTCAGCCTTTAAAGATTTTTATTCTGAAGTTTCATCCCAATAAAAATATGAAACTGTCCTGAGGTAGTTTTCACCAACAACTTTCAGTGGTAATTTGGTGTAACTGTCAGGCTTTCCAAGATGTTTGAGAATTCCTTGAAAATTATATAATGTCCTTAATTTTCTGTAGGCTCTAGTATTATCTATTATAGATGAGGAAGCCAAGAAAGTCCAGATGCCAGTGAGGATGGGTAGAACTTGGAGCCTTTGGTAAAAGGCTACTCGGACTCCATTTTTCTCCTATCTCCATAAAAAGAAGGAATCCAGATCCTATAATCTTCTTGAAAGGAATGAAGATATTCTAAAGAGACACTAGTCCCCTCTCTTTGGCTATAAGACTTTTAAAATAATGGACCCCAATCAATTGGACTTTCCCCAAGATGCTCATGCAGGGAAAAGTAAAAGCTAAATCCTAGTGCCAGCCAGAGGAAGAGCTTGTCTCCCTCTGTAAGTACAGGAAGAGACTGCACTTACTACTGACCACTTGGCAAAGCAGCATGCAGGAAATACTGGAACTGAGATGATTATGGGTCAGTGAAGGACAGGACCACACTCTGACAAGGACTGCTTAATTATGTGTACATTTGGCCCTCTATTTAAACTAAACCACATGTGAGGACTCCAAAGATGGACTTGGGAAGTCACCAGACCTCTTTGTTCTTCCTTCCTATGTGGGCATATTGAATGAATCTCCTGTGCTTTTCATTGTGAATTGTGTGTTTAATTGTTATACTGAGGGGTGCACTACCATGCCTGGAGGTGATACCTGGCATTTTTAGGTAGATTCTGAGTACTGATCTCAGATCCTTGTGTTTGAAATGCAAGTGCTTTACCAGCTTAATTGTCTCCCTATCATCTCTACTGTCACCTTTACATTACTGAGCCTTCCCAGGAAGGAATCTCTTTACATGGGAAAAATAAAATTCATGGGCTCCGGCTGTTAAAATAAACACTCGTTTTGTAAACACATAGTTGTTTTAGTTAAAGAAAGTAATTTAAGCATAGTTACCAATGGCTGTGAAAGCACTTGATTTCCTAGTGTGTCTTCTCATAAATCTATCATGAAGTTGTAAATGGAATGTAGTATTTGTTAAATTAAAAACTGGAGTATTTTGGGCTGGAGAGATGGCCTAGCAGTTGGGAGCCCCGACTGCTCTTGCAGGGGACCTGGGTTCGATTCCCAGCACCCACATGGTGGCTGAGAACTGTCTTTAACTCCAGTTCCAGGGGAATCTGATACCCTCTTCTGACCTCTGCGGCATTGCACAATACAGGTGCACAAACCTGCATGCAGACAGTAAAAAACACAAAAGCAAAAAACAAACAAACAAACAAAAACCGGAATATTTCATCTAGGAAGTCAATTCAGTGATTCCTTAATAAGAATGAATTGTCCATGATGAGGTCACAGGCTCAAGGGTATTTTGAGAAAGAATTTGGGGTTTCTTTAGAGCAAATTCATTTTTGTTTTCCTCCCATAAAACATTTTATACCTATTTATATTTACAGGAATAAATACATGTTTTTATTTCTTACAAAATAAAAATGATGCTGGGGCTGTTGAGATCACTCATCTTATAAACGGCTTGCCTTGTAAACATGAGGACCAGGTCTCCGTACTCAGAACTGATACAAGCAGAGGTATGCATGTTGGGATGCAATTCTAACCTAGTACTGGGGAGGCAGAGGGAGGCAGATTTCTGGAGCTCTCTGCCAAGCTGTTCTAGCCAAATCAGTGAGCTCCAGGTAAAAGTGAGAGACAACAGTGACTGAGGAACAACACTTCAGGTTGTCCTTTGGTCTCCACATGCATGTGCATATACGTGTACACACATGAACACACAAATAAAAACAATAGATAGCAGGTGAGTGTTGAGTGCTCATCATTAAAGACAGTATTTGTGCCACTACCTCCAAGGTTCAGAAAACTTTTTTGAAGAAGTTATACTGGATAGTATCAGTTGTCAGCTTTACACACCTGCATAGAGGGAGCCTCGATTATGAATTGCCTCCATTGAATGGCCTGTGACCTTGTCTTTGGGCATTTTCTTGGTTGATGAGGGATGTGGGAGGGCTCCTCCACTGCTGGGCACGAGCCAGAGGAGTAAGCAGTGCACCTCCATGATGTGTACTACAGGTTCCTGCCCCGAGTTCCCACTCTGGTTTCCCTCCCTGATGAACTATAAGCTGAAGGTCAAAGAAACCTTTTCCTCTCCAAGTTGGTATTGGTTGGCATTTTTATCTCAGTGATGGAGAAGCAAACTAGAACAGAAGCTTTAGAAGAACAGAGCTGAATGACAGGGAAGAAGGTGAAACACTATCTTATAATAAGTGAGGGCATGGCTGTGGCATTTGTGAACTCACAACAGCTGCAGTTGCTTGGCTAGGGTTTGCACAAGACTGAGCCAGCAAATAGTCATGGATGGGGGGAGGACTCGTGGGACCCCAGACCCCCAGGGGAGCTCATGGCACGCGAGAGCTGCTGGAAGAAAAGTCACCGTCTCCAGTGGTGTAGCCCTTGGTGAGTTACTCATGTGCCAGTGACAGCTCCACACTCCTACTGAAAATGAGATAGGGACTTGGTGCAGGGAGGAAGAGAAGAGACGATGGCAGGCTGAGTGTGACTACATTGTATTCCAACCTGTGTGAAATTCCCAAAGAGTACATTAAATAAATAAGATGCTATAGCTGAAAATACTGTGTTTATACTTCTGCTTTCAATAGAGAAAGTCTTTTTCAACCCACAATGCGATAACTCTTGCAAATGTGGGTGCAATACATTTTTTTTAAATTCAGAATGTTTTCCTGTATAGATATTTAATCTAAAGCAGTGCACTTTATGTGCATTTTAAGTGAAGTAATTAAATGACTGTTACCAAAAAAATAAAAATAAAAAGTCGCTGTGAACATTCCTCCTTGGCTATGATGGAAAATCTTTAAACAAGTTTACAAACATCTCCTTTTGGCCCTTATTCCGAGTATATATGTGGTATGTGTGTATACGTGTGTTCAGGTGGTGTGTGCATTTGTACACCTGAATATTGGCACCCTCCCTCACATGGGGACATATTAGACCAGATATTGGTGTTGAGACATCTTCCTCAATCACTCTCACTCTCCACTTAGTTTTTGAGACAAAGGTCTTTCATTGAAACTGGAGTTCACTGATTCAGCTAGACTGGCTGGCAATTGACCCCACAGAGATCTTCCTGTCTTGGCCTTTCCTGCACTGAAGATACTAATGAGCACCACAGCCCTGGCTTTTTATGTGGGTAGTGGGGATCTGAATTCAGTTTTTCAAGCTTGCACATCAAGCACTTTTACCAATTGAGCCATTTTCCAAGCCCACCTTCCTTAAATTTTCAGGCTATCCATTCTGAGGAGATGGTGTGTGTTGTGAAAAGCACAAGCATTTGAAAGTGGTGGGTGCCAGATTAGAGGCTCTGAACATGAACTGTGCAGAATGTGAAAGCTAGATGAAGAAGGAACAAGCTCAAACCTTCCCTTAGGGAAGAGGGAAATTATAGGAAGCCTCCAGAGGTTGAACTTTATTTCAAGGGTCTCCCAAGAAATTACAAAAAAGTTATTGGTTGTAGATCTTATCAGTCAGAGAACATATTTGTGAGCACAATGCTAGGTACCCTTATAGCTAATCATTCTGACAGAAGCTAAGATACTTTAAGGAGAGATGTGTGTGCCCCTCCCTTTGGCTATCAGACTACTGAACAAAGGACCACCAGAAATCTGGAAATTTCCCCAGGAATCTCATGCAGGGAGACAGAGAAGGAAAAGCCTCCTGCCAGCCTGCCAGGAAGCTTGTTTCTCTGAAAGAGATTCCCCATAGTTCTGACAACTAGACCACCTTGCTTGCAGTAGAGACTGCAGCCTGAGGAATAGAATCAGTCAGTGACGGGTTGGGAGAATACCTTGATCAAGACTGCTCAGCTATGTGTGTGTCTTGCCCTCTATTTAAACCTAAACCTTATGCTTTGGACCCCAAAGGTGGACTTGGAGGAAACTGGACCTCTTTATTTGTTCTTGACAATATAGCCATATTAAATAAATTTATTTTCTCTGTTTCTCATGATTACTTGTCTGTTTAATTGGTGTATGAAAGATGGCTTTTTAGGGCTTCAGGGACTAGGCTCTGATTTAAACAGCTCTGGGTATATCATGAATTTCCCACCCTGTTGATATCATTTTAGTCATCGTTTGGGACTAAATGGTGTCCCTCCACATTCTTACATTGAAGTAGTAACCTCTACACCTCAGAATGTCCCCTTTACTTATAATCAGTATTTGAAAGTATAATTAATTTCTATAAGGTCATATTGGAGTAGGGTAAACCCATGAATACATAAAGACCATGTCCTGTGGAGGTTGTAATGTGCTGTCCGAAGCTGGGCTTGACCTAGACAGGCCCTTCCTCAGAGGCCTTGGAGGGAGCATAACACTTGACACTGTGTTTTCTAAATTCTGGCCTCCACAGTTGGGAGATTGTCAAATTATGCTTTGGCATGTAACCTGGTCTGTGGTCCTTTATGATGGCTGCCTTCATAACTAATACTGTTATGGAAACTTTATCCAAAAGGATTCTTACCCAGAAATCCATGTTTCAAAGTCATGGAGATGCTCTGATGATCAGATGGGCTGACGACAGGGTGAGGGACTTCAGTGTAACCACATCACATACATGTATCAGCCCTCTTCCCTATGCTGGGTATCACAACTTTGACCCAGAGAAATTTCAAACTACATTTGGATTCATAAGCCCTTTTTAAAAAATCTATTATAAACTATGGTGCTTTGCTTAATTGTCAACTTCAAACAAAGTAGAATTACCTGAGGAACATTTCAGTGAGTGATTTTCTAGATTAGCTTGCCCTGTGGGTATGTCTGTGAGGGATTATACTTTTTACCTTAATTGAAGTGGGAAGACCTGCCCTTGGTATGCAACACACCATTTCATGGACAGGATCCTGGAAAGAAGTTAGCTGAACACTAGCATGCATGCATTGATTCACTGCTCTTGACTGTACAAATTATGTGACCAGCTGTTTCAAGTTCTTGCCCCCTAGTTTTCCCAGCAGTGATGGACTGTAACTGGAAATTGTGAGCCAAATAAACTGTTCCTTCTTTAAGTTACTTTGGCCAGGGTCTTTTTAATCACAGTATCAAGAAAAGAAATCAAGACAGAACCATGTTGTGTCACTTAGAAAATTGCTTACCTTTATTACCTGAAAATATCACATTTACCCAAGTCAAATACTATTCCTTGAAGAAAGCCTTTGTGACTGCTAATGTAAGCCTCACTGACTTACACTCTCCTCTGAGTCCTCTCACAGGTGCTGGGTGCTGAAGATGTACCCTAAAATTGAGTGTTGGTTTAATATGTACAAGGCCCTGGGTTCCATAGCCAATATGGAAACAAACAAAAAATATCTTATAGGACTAGTCCAGTGGATCTCCTCCTGACCCTGTGTGTTTCACTTAATTATGAAAGGTGCAATATTGTCTTTGTGGTCATACCCAGAATCTCTGGGTTCATTTCCTATTGCTGCCATAGGAAACCACACTCAATTGTTTGCTGCATCAGTTATTTTCTGTTTCTATGACAAAAACTAATCAAGGGAGAAGGGTTTGTCCATCATGGCATAGAAGGCATGGCAACAGACAGAGAAGACTTGGTGAGGAGCAGGACGTTGGATGGTCACATTGCACCTACACTCAGAAAGGCAGAGAATGAACAGGAAATGGGGCTAGGCTGCAAAGCCTCAAGACCTGCTCCTAGGATCCCACATCCTCCAGTTAGTGCCCACCTCCTTAAAGGTGCCACAAACTTTCCCTACAGCACCAAGAACTGGTGACTGAGTACTTAAACACGTGAGCCTCTGGAGAATATTTAACATTCAAACCACAAGTTTCAATAAATACCTGTGTCTTAAGTGCTCCTGGTGATAAGTTTGGGTTGGCTCAACTGATCTCTTTGCTCTTGGTCTCCTAAGGCTGAAATTAGGATCTTGGTCAACAGGGGTCTTCTTGAGAGGCTCTGGGAAGAATCACTTTCTAACTTATCCAAATTGTTGGCAGAACGTAGTTGTATGAGGTCATACTACTGACGACATCTTTTTGCTTCAATTGCAGTCCATTCTCAGCTGCAGAAAGTCTCTTTCTAAACCTTGTATATAGAGCCTGTATCCTAGCATAACTAATCCTTCTCATGTGTGCAATTCAACTCTCTTGTTGCCTCTCTGCCTCTAGCAGCAGGAAAGAAAATCACTGCTTTTTAAAAGCTTTTAAAGGATTATGTTGGCCCACTCCTTTAATATCTGTTTTAAATTTTGTAATGTTAATGACGTATGTAAAATTGCTTTTGCTAAATTCACAGTTTCTAGGGATTAGGGTGTGGATGTCTCAGGTGGGCCATTATACCATCTCCCATTGTGACAAAGAGCAAAATATACATGTCTTTTGTGAATTTTATAAAACATAATTGATGCTGTTTAGATCCACTCCCCTATCTGCACCCCTGTTAGTCCCCCTGCTAAATTTTATGTACTCTGTTATATGATCCCTGAACCTTGGGAGGTAGAAGTTTGATTTAGGTGTCCTATTCGGGAGTAAGCACTCTACAGTCCCTTATTCTCTGGTCGGTTGTGGGTCTCTATGTTAATCACCATATGATGCATAAAGAAGCTTCTCTGGTAAGAGTTGAGAGATTCATTAATCTATGGATTAAACAGTAAGTCATTAGGAGTCAGTTCAATACTATATCCATTTAGCAGAATAATAGTGTTAGGCTCTCCCATAGGGGCCTTTTCATATGTAAAAGGATAGAACTAGAAACAACCATCTGAGTGAGGTGAGCCAGACCCAGAAAGACAAAGATCATATGTTCTCATGTTCTCTCTTATAGCTGGATGCTAGCCAGCTTTTAGTTCTTAGATCTGTATGTTTCAATTAGAAAATCCAGAGAAATCAAGAAACTAATAACCAGCCATCAGGGAGGGGAGCTCCTTGGGAGAGGAGATAGAATGCAGTGATATAAAGAGGGAAAGTGGAATAAAAGAATGGAAAAGGCTAAAAGGGGCGAGGAATGGGATGGCGGAGAAGAGGAAGGAGTGTGAGGAGGGATAACTTTTAGGAAAAGCCACTGTAGAGGTGCTGAGGGAGAAGGAAGTATAAAACCAATTAAGACTGACTGAAAAAGTATGCATGAAACAGATAAAAATTCAATAAAAGGAAAATTAAAATATATATGCATATACATAATAAAAAGAAAGTAAAAGAGGTCACCTTATAACAGGTAGATACTGTTTTTTATGTCTTAATGCCTGTGGTGGTTTGAATGAGAATGTCCCCCATAGGCTTTAAGTATTCAGACATTTTGTCTCCAGTAGGTGTCACTGTTCTTGGAGGTCTTAGAAGGTGTGGCTGTGCTGGAGGAAGTACGTCATTGGGGGCGGGCTTAGTGAGTTTAACAAGCCTCGTGGTCTCCAGTCTCTTTCTCTCTGCTTCCTGTGCTCATTTCAAGATGTGACCCTCAGCTTGCTGCTCCAGCTGCCATGCCTCCCGCCACAATGGACTCTAATTCCCTGGAACCGTCAATCATAAGCTCAAATAAACTCTTCCTTTTATAAGTTCCCTTGCTCATGGTGGTTTTATCACAGCAACAGAAAAGTGACTAATATAGTTATTTGGTACCAGAGAGTGGGCTGTTGGCTGTGAAGAACCTGACCATGTGGGTGTTTGGAGAAATGTGGAAGACTTTGGAACTTTGGGCTAGAAAAGCTGTTGACGTACTTAAACAGAGCTTAACAGGCCATTCTAGTAGAAGCCTGGAAGAAAGCATGGCTGCCAAAAAAGTAGTTCCAGAGGGAAATAAAGACTTAGGCAGAACTGGTATATTCTGATAAAGAGTCTGGCAGCAGTTTTGCCCCACAGCCCAATGATTGCCTGATCTAGTTGAAAAAGCAATGGACTAATGTCTTGGCGGAGGAATTTCAAGACAGCCTAATGTAGAAGTGGTGGTGTGGCTATTAATGTGGTGAATATTGTGCAGATCTACAGTGGAAAGAGCAGATGGGGCTGAAAACTACACTAGGAAGATTAACGTGTGGGGCCAAGGCATGTGAAGGAGAGGTTCTTTTGATAAGAATATAAAGTGATTAAGGAGAGCCTAGCTATTTAACAAGTAAAACAACAGAAACAGTACCTTCAGGGCAAGACCACACCCAGCTAAGCCTCCAATTTTTTGAAAGGAAAATACTGAAAGATTTTCTACTCCAAGTCCAGGGCAGAGAAAATTTGCAATGTGGTTAAAGTAGGAGAGAGTCCATCCCGAACTTGCAGCCAATTCAGCAATTTCATTCACGTGGTGCTGGCTTTAGAGGCCACGAAGGATGCAAGAGTGAAGGGTTGGTCAATTTTTCCTCCTGGTTTCAGAGAGCCACAGAGGCCAGGCAGAGTGCAGCAGGGGCGTCCCTGAATAAAGAAGGCCCCTTATAGGCCATTGCATGAAGCTGTGAATGTGAAGCCTGGTTGGCAGCTGAGACCCCAAGAAGACATTGAGATGCCAGACCTGTGAGATATTTGCCACGGAGAGCTGCATACAGGGAGTGGTACCAGCCTAAGAAAAGAGATGTATCTTGCAAGCAAAGCTGGAAGAGCTGAGCCATCTAAGCCCTTTGGAAGTCAAGTCCCAGAAGTCGCACATGGAGCTACTGGACTTGGTGTTTGTCCTGCTGGTTTTCGGTCTTGTTTTTGTCCAGTATTTCCCACTATGTCTCTATTCCTCCCTTTTGGAATGGGAATGTGTATTTGGTTCCACTGTATGTTGGGAAGTATGTAATTTGTATTTTGTTTTATAGGAGCTTACAGTTAAGCAATTGGCCTGTGTCTCAAGAAGAGATTTGGACTACAGACTTTGAATAGATTGAGACTGGTAAAAGACTATGGGACTTTTAAGGTTGGGACTAAATGCATTTTGAATTTATATGGATGAGCCTATGGGGGCCAGGGAGTGGAAGGTGGTGGTTTGAATGAGAAGGTCCCCCATAGGCTTTATGTATTCAGACATTTTGTCTCCAGTTGGTGGCACTGTTCTTGGAGGTCTTAGAAGGTGTGGCTGTGCTGGGAAGTAGCGTTGAGGGTGCGTTGGGGCGGCTTGTGAGTTTAAAAGCCTTGTGGTCTCCAGTCTCTCTCTCTCTCTCTTCGCTCGCTCTCTCTCTCATCCTCGCTTCTCTCTCAGTCTCCCTCCTCCTCCCCATCTCTCTCTCTCTCTCTCCCCTGTGCTCATTGTGAGATGTGACCCTCAGCTTGCTGCTCCAGCCCCAGCCACCATGCCTCGCACCACAATGGACTCTAATTCCCTGGAACCATCAATCATAAGCTCAAATAAACTCTTCCTTTTATAAGTTACCTTGCTCATGGTGGTTTTATCACAGCAACAGAAAAGTGACTAAAACAATGCCCTTCATACCTGTAGCCCAAACAATATCAGCAGATTCTTTAAAACTGTCCTTACTGACTCATTAATTCAGTGATTGATAGTCATTCAGTTATAAGTTTGTGCTGTTGAACCAGAAGCTGGCAATCCACACTATGCTTGGGAAAATGGTTTTGTTAAGTGAAAAAGATAGTTGCAAACCAGCAAATGCTAAAGATATGTAGACTGGCTAGTGTTTTATCTAACCTCAAAGTGAAAAGATGGTTATATAAGGTCAGGATTTTTGTGGAAATGGAGAGTAGAAAAGGCCTATTCTCCTGAGATATGAACAGGACACCTGGATAAAACTGTCAGAGTCAGAAGCAGGTCCCTTATGTATTTGTCACAAAATCTCAAGGATATTGCAGAATAAGCAAGGGAATGAGCACAGCATGCTGAATTTTCTTAAATAATACTGCATAATGAGTTCAGAAGGGGAGACCTTCAGTCTGAAAACTGAAGTGTTTATTGCCATTCATATTCTTAAAAATAAATAGAGAAGGGCTAGGGAATTCTCATGTAGTGAAGTTCTTGCTTCACATGTATGAGGACTTATCTGAGTTTTATCCCCAGAACTCGTGTAATAAAGCTAGGTGCACTGGGGCATGCTTGTAATCCCAGTGATGACAAGATGGGAAGTGGGGACAGACAGGCCTGGAAACTCACCGGCCAGTTGTTTAGACAACTTGGCAAAGTTCCAAGCCAGTGAGAGTCCCTGCCTCAAACAATAGTTAGAAGATGCTTTACCTAGTTTCATTTATGTGGCTTTGATGAACTATCCAGACAAAAAGCCACTTAGGAGAGAAAGGATTTACTTTAGCTCACAATTTCAGTGGGCACTGTGGGAAAATCAGTGTCAGGAACTTGAAGCATCTAGTCATGTTGTAGCCACAGTCAACAGCAAAGAATAATGAATGTGCACATGCTCATCTCTGCTTCAGCCCCTCTCTACACCCCCATAATCCAGGACCCAAACCTGGGGAGTGGTGCAGGCATGCTGGGTAGGTGTTCCCACCTAGTTAAAGCAATCAAGACAATTCCCCACAGACATGCCCTCAGGCCAGCCTGATCTAGACAATCTCTCATTTAGACTTTTCTTCCAGTTCATTCTAGATTACATCAGGTTGACAATTAGAACTAACCGACACAGTGCCTGAGGTGTGACATATGATATTTTCCTTTAACCTCTGCATGTGCGTGTGTGTGTGTGTGTGCACGTGCACACAGGCACACACACTTACATACAAATAAATGGAGACTCATGTAATCTTGAGTGTCTCAGAAAAGAATTATTGTTTGTAAGCAGCAGTTGGTTTCCTTCATATTTTCCCACATTACCTGTTTCTGCAATTGCTTCCAAGACACTGAGATCAAAGAACACCATGATCACAAATGTACCAGGCACAGAACTTGTGAACAAACTCCAGTGAGACCTCCCTAAACAAGAATAAACAGAACACAGAGGCAGAACCTTTCCAATTTCCAACAGGACAGTTCTGGTTCTACTCTGTGCTATATATTTGGAGCAGTGCTTCTTTCTCTGGGTAACCTCATTGAGAAATGCATCTTCCCTTTAGCTCAACTTCATTCAAGTTCTTTCATGCAGAATGACATTGCTGTCACCTTTCAGTGTTTCAGGAAGAATTAACAAGACCAGTCTTTGTTGATGGAGGCAATTAAGAAAACAAATACAGAGTCACTTTCTTGAATGGAAAATATATGGTCATTGAATACTATTTTTTAGATTTACTTCCTTGCATGTATGGGTGCATATGTCTATGTATCTGTAGGCACATGCATTCTGGTATGTGAAGAAGCCAGAAAGGGCCATAAGATCCCCTGGAGCTGGAGTTACATGTGGTTATGAGCTGCCTTGTATGGGTGCTGGGATCCAAACTGAGGTCCTCTGCAAGAGCAAGTAGCACTCTTAACTGCTGAGCCATCTTGACAACCCCTTCATAATTAATCCAGTTATTGTGTCTCTTCTATGTATTTTCTTTGTCTATACATCATGCCAGTGTTTTTCATGGTGGAGTCCAAATGGAAAACTAGTACTAGTGTTTGAAACCTCAGTGGTACTAACTAATTATGGGGACTCCTGCATCTGCTGAGCCATATTCTTGGAAGGACATGGGGGGAATAACCTAGAAAAATAAACTAAAATGCCCCCAATAAAAGTTTGAAAACCAAAATGCAATCCAACCTCTATTTATATGACAAACAGGCAATGAGGTTATCTAAGAACACAGCCTCCTGGTCCTTTAGGAAGCCCTCAACCTCATTCAAATGGGAGGTGTGTATGATTTGAACTCCCCAAGTAGGAGTATAGAAGGCTCTTTGACTTAGCAGGCCATTTTTTTCTTAAAGATCTTAAAAAGTTTGTTATATTTTCATGTGTTTTTCATGTATGTATGTGTATGCCTGTGCATATGGTATGACACACATGTGAAGGTCAGGGAAACAACCCTTGGGAAGATGGTTCTCTCCTTCCACCATCTGGGGCTTTGGGAATCAAACTCAAGTTGTCAGGCTTGGTGGCAGCTCCCTTTTCCCATCTTTCCAGCTCTTAAAAGCAGATCGCTTCATAGTCAGTGGCTGTACCCACAGAATTGGATATAATGTGCGACTGTCGTGACATTGTGCTATTTATGATGCATGAGGTTCAGTGGATATAGCATAACAAGAAGGGATCAAACAGGACTACAGGTTCTCTGATTACTTACAGGCTAATTTGAATGATGAGATATACATACATTCAAAAGTAATGAAAATTAATAGAGTCCATAGCCAGGTATGAGCAATAGCTGTAGAAAATAGTTCAAGGAGTGGTTGGGTGAGATTGCTCAAGGAATAAAGTGCTTGCCATGCAAGCAGGAGGACCTGAGTTGAGATCCCCAGCACCCACAGAAAAGAATCTGGGAATGGCAGCATGCAGATGTAATCCCAGTGCTGGGAAGGCAGAGACAGGGGGATCCCTGAAACTCACTGGTCAGCCAGCCCAGCCTAACAGTGGACTCTAGGTTCAATTAGAGATCTGCCTCAAAATATAAGGTAGAGAACAATTGGGGAATACAACTGATATTTACTTAGGGCCTATAGATACACACATATGTGCATGCACCAACATATGAACACCCCACACACATATGAAATTACATGAAGCAGTAAGAAAGCATAGTGGGTGGATGGATAGCACAGCAGCTAGATTTTTAGAGTAATAAGTAGTAATGGTTTCAGTGGGAAATCTGGTATGCTACAGAGGAGAGAGTTCGACAGAGTTAGAGCATTCAGATGATGGAGGATGCAGGAGAAGGTGTCTTGGAATGGAGAGGACACATAAGGGATAAGAGTAGTTTGTGGGGTCAGCTTATGAACCATCTCACATACAAAACCTGAATTGTCTATATAATGTTCCTCAGGAATGAGAAGCCAGTAAACATACATGAAATTATGATCAGAGGTTTAAGACCTAAGACTGATGACAGAAAAAGATTGGAGTCAAGGGAACAGGTTAAAAGGGTAAATACCATTGTCTATATCACAGATAACAGAAGCAAGAAGCACAAATGTAAAACCAGGAATGGGGAAGGGATAGATCACAAGTATAATTGTGGAAACAGAACCAGTATCCAGCGTGTTAATGGAAAGCTTCTGCTTAGGCTACAGAAAAGAACGTAGAATTCTCAACCGCCTTGAGCCTTGAAACAGTGTATATGAAACTATGTTTAATCTTAAGTTTTCATATTAATTTTAATTTCTCCATTTCCTAAGAAATTGTTGGGACCGTTGAATGTTGCCTGCTCTGTATTGCTATATGCTCTGGACAGAGATCAGGAAGATTGTTGTAAAGCTGTAAAACAGTCTTCTGGGCATGGCATGGACCCTGCAAACATGAACTCACAACAGTGACTATCTGCACAAGACCTACAGAAGATCAAGCTAGTCAAAATTCCAGCATGGATAAGGGAGGGCCTCACCAGGCTGGCTGAAGAGTTATGGTACTTGATGTCTTCTGGGGGATGAAGAGTTAATTTTCTTTAAAAGGATGTGTTTTCTGTAAAGTTGTCCAAATACCCATGTGTACTGATTGAACTCAGTGGGCCAGAAAAAGAAGGAGGAAGGCATTAAAGAGGGTGAGAAGGAAGAGAGGAGAATATGAACTTGGGAGGGGGTTGTGTGAGGGGGGCCCCATTCATTCCTAGGACGATCCATGTCGAAAACATGCGCAGGAAAGCACACCACATGGTCACATGTTAAGGTCCAAATGCAGAGAGAGTTTTTATTTCAAAATGTCTGGTTATATAGACAGCATGACTCAACTCCCAAGGCCAAATCCTAAACCTTTTTGTCACTACATCCCACCCCATGGGTGTGGCCAGGGAGGTCCCATTGGTTTAGAATGCTACCCATCTTAACTAAATTTTCCCACAGTTGTGTGGGGGTGTGGGAGTAATTGAACAGGGAGAATTAAGGGTAGAATGATCGATGTACAGCCAGGCGTGGTAGCACATGCCTTTTATCTCAGCACTCAGGAGGCAGAGGCCAGCAGATCTCTGTGAGTTCAAGACCAGCCTGGTCTATATAGTGAGTTCCAGGCCATCTGGGGCTACAGGGAGATCCTGTCTCAAAAAATTATTATTTGGTAATTCTATACATGTATTCAATGCATTTATTTATTGGGATTAAAGGCGTGCTCCACCACACCCGGCTCAAATCGTGATCTTTAAGAAGTTAATGATGTGGTTTCTGCTCAGGGACTTTCAGAATCCTGTAGAAGCTAGAAATTTGGACCAGGGATTTTTAAAAGTCAAACAGGTGCTAAAAATTACAAGAAGGAATGTAACAGGAAAGTGTGGATTCGGGAAGAGCCCAGGTGGTTCTCCCTCTTGAATTTGAGCCAACTGAACCAGAATTGATTCTATCAAGAATTAGAAGGTTCAGTGGAAATGGGATAAACAACAAAAAAAGATTTACTGTGGAAGGGTTGTTTATGAAGTGTAGAATAGAGAAAGTCTGGGAATTTGGTCGCTGCTTGGTTCAGGAAGGTACATGCCACAGCAGTCCCAATCTGGCACTGAAGGTCTGCAGGATTCCTGGGGAGCTGCTGGATTTCAGTAAGTGTTGAAAGACCTCAGTTACTCTATCCTGGAAATATCTTCACAGACCCATGCAGAAGTGTGTTTGTTAATTGATTCCAGATGCACTCAAGCGACAGCCAGGAATAACCATCACCATGTCTTTTAATTGTTTAAACGATCTTATTAATTTTATTTTATTTGTATGAGTATATTGCCTGCATCTATGTAAGTGTGCCCATTTTGCACAGTGCCCTTGGAAGTCATAAGTGGGTGTCAGATTTCCTGGAACTGGAGTTGTGGATAGTTGTTAGCTACCACATGGCTGCTAGGAACTGAACCTGGATCCTCTGCAAAAGCAGCCAGTATTCTTAATCAGTGCGCCATTTCTCCAGCCCCATTTTCCTGTTTTGTTTTTTTTAAATTTTATTTCTTTTGGTTAGTGTGTCTGTGGGCATTCACGTACCATTATGGCATACATATGAATGTTGGAGAACAACTTGTGGAAGTTGGTTCTCTTTTTCCACCATATGAGTTCTGAGCATCAAAATCAGATGTCAGGCTTGGTGGCAGGTGCCTTTACCTGCTGAGCTATGTCGCCAACCTTTTATCTCCATGTCATTATCAGAGCAGGGACATGAGAGAACTGGAGTCTGTCTCCTGTGTGAGGATAACCCAGAAATCTCTCTACAAACAGGACGAGTATCTCCACTAGGAACCGAAATCTGCAGGACCCCTAAACCTTGAACTTCGCAGACTTCAATCCTGTAAAAAATAAATTTCTTTTTGATAAAATCATGCAGTCTATGGTATTTTTGTCATAATGGTCTCAGCTCACAAAGTCAGCAATCAAAGCACTCCCTCATTGTTAATAGAGACCAGGATAATGCAGTCACTATGGCTCCCAAATGCTATTTTCACTTGAAGAAAAGCAAAAGTAATATAAAAATTAAGCATTAAGAGTGGTGAATGCAAAGATTGAATTGAGGATATGCTGACAACATTTAATTAAATAACAAACTCTTTAAAAGCACTAATGGAAGAGTTTTACAGGATGCTTGTTACATTTTCAAAAGCACCCAGTGTGAAGCCAGGCACTATATTGGCTTTTGGATGGATTCTCCACTAATAAAAGTTGATGTGATGTTGTAGAATTGGTCTCCATGTTGCTCATAACCCTCTCTGCCCACAGCTTTGGCTGGTAACTGAGGCTTCCCTACAAACTCCAGAACACCATTTTCAGAGGCAAATCCTATCACCCTGGTAGCGTTTTCTGGTTTTATTTGATCTTGAAAAACATTTCATTATGTTTAATTTAGGGAAATGAGATTTCCTTAATTACTATCAGTAGCTGCTATTAGAGGCTCAATTACATTTGCAAATTCATTTTTAAAAGCTTTATGGTTTTCAGATAAAAAATTTCAAGATCTAACTATACCCATTAAAAGTTACCATCCCTCCCTGTGGTGCTCTGACTTCCAAGGGGAGATCTATTTTACAGTGCAAAATAAATAATGCTAGTAGCTGAAGATGAGCCTGAGTAGAGATTAGAACACTCATTTGAATAAGTTAGATATTTCATTATATGAACCAGATCTTCAGACAGGCTTATAGATTTTCTTTGAGGGTTCCTCTGTACTAAGACGTACAATGTGAAAGGTCAGGTTGTTCCTGTGAAGGAAAGTTGCTTACTGGCTGGGACTGAAGTTGATCTCTCTTTTGATGTGGGCATAGCCTCCTGGTCTCCAGTGTGATCATGTATGGCCATTCTCACACCTAAGCCATGTCTCCATAAGAGATCATAAGGTTGGGCAGGTACTCTACAGTTTATTGGCCTCTTGAATCATATCAGTGGTTTCAGAAGTGACTCTAATTTTATGTTGTCTTGAATTCCTTTTGCATGTAGTCAAATAGCTATTGGCATCCAATCTGGAATTTGCTTTTGTTATTGGTCACAATAACCTCAGTAAGTTATTCTTTCCTTTACATGCTAAGAAGAGATAAATCAGTTTGTATATGGAGATCTAAGCATTAGAGTCTACAGCAAGGTGCCCACCATGGCCATTCTTCCTCCTTGTTCACAGTCTGAATGTATTTTCCCTGTAGTACCTAGAACGCCATGCATATAGACACTTAGTGAAAGCTAGTGGTTATGACTGACTCAGCTCTCTAAGGCTACAGTGGTTATGACTGACTCAGCTCTCTAAGGCTACCGTCGAACCAGTGTTTGGTTGTCCACTTGGTGGCAATTTTGAGCTATGCCATAAAAGCTATCCTGGAACAAGAAAATACCTTTTGAAAAATTTTTGGCCTAGGTCCATTGAATTTCCTCACTATACTGCAAAGCCATCTCTGTTGTAGGGGAATATCAGCTGCCACTGACACAAAACTACAAATGCTTTTGTTGCTGTTTGTCAGGGAAGAACCACATGGTTCAAACAATTAGATATTATTGTTCTTTGAGTTCTTTCTTGCTAATAAATGGGAAAGTGATGATGCGTCTGTCTCTACCTCCCCAGTTCTGTGATCAGCTTTTTCCATGTGGCTTCGTGGGATTAAATTCAGGTTTTCATGCTTGTAGGGCAGACGCTTTACTGACTGAGCAACTCTTAGCTCCTAGAAGGCAACTGTTTTAAATCTTAAATTGTAATCTTAAACAAATATTTAATGCTTACATTAAATTAAATTTGTTTACTTATTGTATGTGTATGTGTGTCGTGCCATGGTACACGTGTGAAGGTCAGAGGACAATTGGGAAAAGTCAGTTCTTTCCATCACGTGGATCTCAGGGGCAGAGAACTTAACTTCCAGAGACTATGTGATCCCCTTCTCTGAAAGTATAGCAACTTCCTATTAAAACAATGGGGCTATATGAGAAATGGGTCTGGGACAATAGTCTTCTGGAACAAAATCATCATTGTAGTTTGTGCTTACACCTCTTCCTCATTCGCTCTAGCTGTTGGTTTTTGAAAGATTTCATCACAAGAGAACTTGCCCAAATGAGCAGCAGCCATATGTTTGACCTGCTTTGAAACTAATGAAGGACCAAGCCATGTTAATTGTTATTCTCAGAAAGCTTATGATTCAGTAGCTGTCTCGTTTAATAAAGTCTTGCTACAGTGGAGTGATCCAGCTTTAAGAACCATGTAAATATTGTAATAAGCACCAGAGCCAGTGTGATCTTTTCTAATTCTTACAGGGAGTAGTTTTTCATGCTGTCCACTCAGGAAAGTGCAATCAGCCACAGAGTTGTTTGTCAATGCCTGGGTTTATTTTTGTAAGAAAATATTGATTACCAAGTGAAAAACATTTAGTTTTAACAGCAATCAATGACTAGCAGACAAAAGGACATTTGAAGTTTGGAAATCTTTAAAATATAAGCCAAACACACAGTCTGGGGAATTATCAGTAAAAGGCAAGACCCAAGGGCTACACAAACTCTACAAATTCTAGACTGCAAGGACACTCTTCCTCTCCTCTGCTGACTCAGATGTGGTAAGGAAGAAGCCCGATTATGAAGGAAAATTGATGAACTTAGTACTTAGGGAATCATAGGAAATAAAAACTCTTGGTGGAGACAAGTTGAATTTTTCTTCTATAATATATAGTCTAAAACTAGAATTTTGCCCCTGGTGAAGGTAATACATTGTTTCCAAAACTCAGTTCAAAGGGGACACTGATATCTGGACCTGGAAACAGAGAGGGCTGGGAGGCCCATAATTCCTTTGAGGGTACACCATCAATTATCTAATGATCTTTCACTACACTCTACCTCTTCAAGACCCATGGTACCTCCGATAGTACCTCCCTGGGTATTAAGTCTTTTATGCTGTGGAGATATTCAGCATCTATATCAATATTCAATTCAATATCAAAAGATAAGCAACACTTAGGCAATCATTTATATATTATAACCAATATTCAAAATTATCTAATATTGAAATTAACTTGATATGAACGAGGTTCTTTTTCAATTAGTCACTTGAGTAACCTCTACCACTATCTGACCCAAGCAGCCAGTAACTGTAGAAAATATTCTTGCCCTACCAGGGGAAGTATCCATTCCTCTCTGAAAATGAGAATAGTTTCCAGCTAATAGCTCAACACCAAAGGGTAAGGTATGATTCTGTGTATTACAGAACCTGGTGCCTTTGTGTAGAGATGTAATCACACAGGGATAGATAACAGATTTGTTCCTGCCATACTGACAAGTACAGATATTACATGAGTTCCAGAGGTGTGAAAAGGTTTATCCTTTCTCTAAGGCACAAACTTAATTTTGTCATTGTCAATGGTGGCCATAAGATTTCATTAAACGTGGCTGAAGGTGTGTCTGGCTGTTTCATTTCTCAACAATAAGAAAACAGCTATTGGGGCTGGAGAGATGGTTTAGCACTTAAGAGAGCTGGCTGCTCTTGCAGAGGAGCTGGGTTGGGTTCCCAGCATCCACATGGTGCCTAACAGTTATCTGTAACTCCAGTTCCAGGTTATCTGATTTCTTCTCCTGGCCTCCACAGGAAGGGCACAACCTGGGCACACTTAAACATATACATAGACAAAACATTCATATATATATAAAATAAAAATAAATTTAAAAATCTGTGGAAAGGAAGACAGTAACTGAACCCCAGGTGTTCTGGAGGAACTTTAAAAAAAATCTAGAAAGGAAATAAAAGCAAATCACTTCCTGGAAAATGTACATAGGATTGACTCCTTGCCAACTGTAAATCTTGATTAGGACTCCACAAACTATGGCAAGGCAGTCCCCTCACTGCTCATTTTTAATTTTCTGAGATAGCATCTCATTCTATATCCCAGACTGGCATCTCAGTTCACATCAATTCATACTCAGCCTTCCAAGCACACACATTCTTGTCAATTATTTGGTTGGAATACACATCCACATTCATTCCTTTACCATTTGTATCTACTTTCATGATACAATGGCACACATTAATTTCAATGGAGACAACAACCTGTAGAGTTTAGAGTATTCACATATAAAATTAAAGAATAAGAATAAGTCTTAAAAAAGCGAAGGCCTGCTTTAAAACTTACTTTTTACTATTATGATTTCCTGAAAGAGGCAAAATATCGTGGGAAATATTTTAAAGATGCTAATGTAATAATAATGAAAACGTGTTATGATCTTGCCTTCACTTTCCTATCTTCAGGGCACAATTCTACTTTTTTATTAATTTTTTTTTATTTTATGTGTATAAATGTACTGTCTGCATGCAACTTTGTGCACCCATGTCATGCAATGGCTCGGAGGTCAGAAGAGGGTGTCGGATTCCCCTGGAACTGGAGTTCTCCTGGAATTGGAGTTTCAGACGGTTCTCGGCCGCCATGTGGGTGCTGGGGATCGAACCCGGGTCCTCTGTAAGAGCGGTCAGCGCTCTTAGCCGCTAGGCCATCTCTCCAGCCCCGGCACAGTTCTACTTTTGAGCTCATTTGTATGCATATGTATATACATAATATGTATAATATATATTTAATATCTAAATATTATATACCATATAAAGGTGCAAAGAAAGTAATTTATAAACGCAGTTGAACATATACATCTTTATGGCCCAGAGAGTCCACAAAGTTCTTGATAATCTTGTCTTCTAGCAGCCTATGGAGAGTGACTTGAAGGAGTTGATTTCATCTCTATGCCTAGCTGGAGAGATCTGGGATATGTGAGATCCCCAGAGACAAATAAATGCCTTTTAGGACTTCTTTGCTCTTAATGGTCTAAAGCACTTCTCTAAGACTTCTGTGTCCCTTTGATTATAAGTTCTGCAGGAAGGGGAAGGCATTAATGTATCCATGTGGAAAGATAATTCCTGTTTTGTTCAGTCCAGTCTTGCAGAAGGTTCAGGTAGAAACTGCTTGTGAATGAGAGAGCTAAATATTCATTCAGTAGTAGGAACTGGAAAAAAAGCTAGAAATTATGGGGCTGGAGAGATGGCCTAGCGGTTAAGAGCACCGACTGCTCTTACAGAGGACCCGGGTTCGATCCCCAGCACCCACATGGCGGCCAAGAACTGTCTGAAACTCCAATTCCAGGAGAACTCCAGCTCCAGGGGAATCCGAGACCCTCTTCTGACCTCCGCGGCATTGCATGACACGGGTGCACAGACTTACATGCAGACAGTACATTCATACACATACAGAAATAAAAAAAAAAAAGAAATTATGAAGCAGGTCTCTCTCAGTGTGTATCTTGACATGTGCTTAATGTACTCACAGTAGGCCTGTAGTCATACTGTGTGCATTTCTTCTGACATTTTCCTACATTGATATCATTGACTAAGTGTCAAGTGGACTTCAGAAGATCCACTCATGGGGCTCAGGATATGTCTCTGTTGGTAAAGTGTTTGGTTCACTATCATGAAGACGAGCTTTCGGTCCCCCAAATCCACAGTTAAAGAACCTGCCCCATGCCAGGTTCGGTGGAACACACTTTAATCCCAGTACTTTGGAGGCATAGGTAGGTGGATCTCTATGAGATTGAGGCCAGCCTGATCTACATTGTGAGTTCTAGGATACCTGAAGCTACAGAGAGACCTCCCTAAAACTTATACCAAATTCCAGCACTGGGGAGGCACAGGCAGGCAGATGTGGTAGATGCCCTGTGCTCTCTGGCCAGTAGGGAGGTAGTTCTAGGCCACTGAGCAACTCTGTTTGAAAGGATGACGTGAAGAGTGGTTGAGGGAGACACTGGACTTCAAACCCTGTCCCCTATAAGCATATGAACATACATGTATACACACATGCACATATACACAAAGAGCCACTCAATTGGTCTTGTTAAATATCTCATTTCTATTTTTGGTATATGAACGGAGTCTACTCTGTTCACATGCCAGTTTTTAATGATTTATTTATAAAAATGGATTTCTGTTACAAAGCTTACCCCTCAGAATAGCACAAACTCTATTCAATAAGCGATGCTTTCACTTCATCTTAACTTTGATGATTATACGAAATGAAATGCCAGACATTGAAATCAAGCTTATGATTGTTCCATTATGGTCCTTTAAATGATCTAGCTGACCTTTTCATGGTAAAATGTGAAAGATTGTATTCCTAACAAGCATGAGGCAAACTGCTGGAAATCACGTTTAAACAATGTCAAGTTTCTCCTATAACCTATATGCTCTAAGGCTTTGTAAACACTAGGCTGGTTGTTCCCAAGACTTTGTTTGAAGAAACAGTTTTGTGTATAGAAAAATCTGTACAAAACAATGGGAAGTGTGAAGGCCATCTGGAATGTTCTCCAGATGAATAAAAATCATTTGTGGGAAATTAATATTAATTACTGGGATCCTGAAAGCCACTTTCTATCAGACTTAGATGCTTCAGCAGTAACTTGTACAGTCAGATGTTGACATTATAATTATTCTCTTATTTTAGAGGAGTGAATAATTAGCGTAGCAAACACTCTAATTTCCTATACACATAATTACACCCATTCACTGAGGAAAGACAGGAATATAAAGAATTCTAGTCTAAATAGTTTTTTTTTAAACCTCTCACCAATTGATGAAACCAAGGAGGCTGAACAGAAAGAACAGCAAAATGTCTGATCTGAATAAATGGGATTACAGATTCTTTGGAAGGCAAGTCCCCCAAGAAATGAAATTTTTGAGTTAATAATTAATGAGTGAAAGTCACTGCTCAGGCAAGAGGAATATCAAAGTGAGATCACAGACTACAGGGGGAGGTCAACAGAAAGGGGACAAAGACTACAGAGTAAAAGGTTTGATGTTTCTGAACCAAAGAAAATCTTATATCATCCTCAGCATCAGGATTACGACTACAAGTGGTTATGGGCTTCCAAATAAAGGCAAAGTAGTGGGAGGTCAAGAAGATTAAGCTGTACATAAGACTTATTGAGTGCTTTGGAATGATCAGAACATGTTCAGATGGTTCTTCACCAAATACAAGACTGAACAGCCATCTTAACCAAACCAAAGTAAGAGAGGGGGACATAATTATGTATGAAATCCTTGAGAAATGATACAATGACATGTAATTTTTTTGATTCCTTGCATTATTTTTTTAGTTTTCGCATATATATTATTGTTGTTAAACCTTTTCATATATCATTTCTCAGTCCAATTTAGACTCATTTCCCCTTCCATGCCCCCCACCCCACCTGAGTTCATGCATTCTGCCATACATATCTTATATCTTTTTTTCTGAGTCTTTCCAAAGTTTTTTCAAAGCAGAGATTATTGTTTTGGGGAGAAATTCATTGTTTCAGTTGGTTCTTTGTCCCAGTTCTTTTGTTGTTGTTGTTTCCTCCAACTTCTATTGCTTCAACATATGCATATATATATATATATATGTATGTCTTACCTATACTAAAATTATGTCATCTGAAAACAAACTGTATGTTATTTCCAAATCATATTTAAGGTTTCACATTTTCCACTTTAATTTTATATTACTCTAAAATATGCATGCATACCCTCCACCCATATACCAAGATTCCAAAGTCTAAAAAAAGTGTTAGGTTAATTCTAGAACCTGTTAAGGGATTCACATTATAAGAGCACAGTTGCTTTCAGGTAAAGAAGAATATAACATTAATGTTGCTCAGTTTCCCTTACGACTAGGTACTTGGTGCTAGCATCCACAAATGAGGGATATTATTCATTGTTTTTCTGGGACTGTGTTACTTCACTTAATATAATATCTTCTAGTTCTATCCATTTACTTGAAAAGTTCATGGTGTCATCTTTCTTTACCACTGCATAGAACTCCACTGTGTAGATGTACCATATTCTCTCTATCCACTCATTGGTTGAGGGGCACTTGGGTTGGTTCCAACTCTTTGCTATTGTGAAGAGAGCTGCAATAAACATGTCTGATAATGTATGTCTGTGGTAAGATGAGTCTTGTGGGTATATACCCAGGAGTGGTATGACTGGGTCAAGTGGTAAGCTAATTTTAAGTCTTTTAAGGGTCCTCCACACTGCTTTCCATAGTGGTTGTACAAGTTTACATTCCCATCAGCAGTGGATGAGTGTTCCCCTTTCCCTTCAACCTCACCAGCATTTGGTATAATTTGTTTTCTTGATCCTA
Source organism: Rhizomys pruinosus (assembly GCA_009823505.1). Lineage (NCBI taxonomy): Eukaryota > Metazoa > Chordata > Mammalia > Rodentia > Spalacidae > Rhizomys > Rhizomys pruinosus. Next base: position 2,694,335 of record VZQC01015082.1, read on the forward strand.
GCTAGCCTTATTGGAATGAGATGATATCTTAAAGTGGTTTTAATTTGCATTTCCTTAATTAATAGTGATGTTGAACACTTTTTAAGATGTTTCTTAGCCATCTTTATTTCCTCGCTTGTGAAGTCTCTGTTCAGACATGTAATTTTTTAAAAAGTTGAATATTAAGAGTATCAAAGAGTGGGGCTTTGAGGGATGGCACAGTAGTTGAGATCACTTGTTGCTCTTGCAGAGGACCTGGGTTTGGTTCCCAGGACCCGCATGATATGGCTAACAACTGTTCTTAATTCCAGTTCCAGAAGATCAGACAACTTCTTCTGACCTCTGTGTATTGCATGACATGCAGGCATAGCACTCATATACATAAAATGAAATAATAAACAGAAACTATTAAGAGTAACAGAGAGAATGTATAAGACTCAGAAAATACTGAGGAAAGAATGTGAGAGTGAGAGGAAGGGGTAGATGTTATGGAATGTTATTTTGTGGGCAGAACATGGACTTTGCACTCTTTAACTCATAGTAACTGTGATTGCCTGTAAAAAAAAAAAACCTACATAAATTGAGCTGAGTAAGATTTCCTTGTTGAGGAAGGAGGGGCTCTCAAGGCTCAACTCTTTCCTGAGGATTGAGGATCTATATCAGGGAGGGGCATTTTCTTTAGTGGTTTAGCCTCTGATTAAGTGGCCCATACTCCAGTAAGTAACTCCTCATCTATGCACATATAGGCATCCTTAATAAAATTCAATGAGTAATATAAAAAGACATGAAAGTATAAAGGGGTTATCTGAGAAAAGGAAGGGAGTGGTGGGAAGGGAAACGACATGAACATGATCAAAATTTATTTATGAAAGTGTCATAATAAACTATTATGCACAATTAAAATGTGCTGATACAAAAAGTTAAGAGGAAGAAACACTGTAGTACATCAAGATTTAGAAGGTATGATATGTGTTATCCTTAACAGGGATTCCTAAAATTCAAGATTGGAAGATAGAGAACAAAATACCTTTGGATCCTGTGTAATAAGGAACAAAGAGAAAAACAGAGTGTCTTCAGGTTTGATATGGGAGCCAAATAAGCTACAAGCAGACTACATCCATTCTTCATTGATCATATTGATCATTGTGGGGTACAGTCAGAAAAGGAACAGAGTGGTGATGGAATGAAAGAAGCAATAATAAGACTGAAACCACTTGAAAAATGTTTGAGAGCACAGAAATTCAAGTCGAATTTGCTGAGAAACTAACAGCTGATCCCTTTATGTATGAAACATATTGACCCTCAGCAAATAAAAGGAATTTAAGAAGAATTCAATCAATTATGGAGGTACTTAATAAAATTGATCTCCAAGAACTCCCAAGAGGATAGAATAATTAATACCTACTGGCGATTGTGGTTGTCATGTCAATTAACATGACAACAGAGAAAGCTCTGCCACCAGGGTAGAGGAATGCATCATTGGCTTTTTATAAAAGAGCCCACTGGTCAAGGAAATGAACCTCTTTGCTAAGTTAGGCTGAGAAATGGGTCTTTGTACCAAATAAACTCAAAAGACTAGTATGTTAAAGTATGTATCTGAATTAGGAAGCTGGTTATAGATACCATGTTTATTAGTAAAGGACTTTACTTCATTGATCAGTCCTATAGTATTAGATATTAAGTGACTTATGAAGAAAAATGGTTTTCTGGAAGTTTACTGAGGTCAGAAAGGCAGGGAATGAGAAACCTTCATAGAATGGCTCTTTTCAAGTCATGAGTGACAGTCATAAACGACACAAGCCAGTCTTGCTTTCTCACAGTAGTTCTTGCTTCTGGAATTCACAGCAATGATGAATTCTCTTGCCCTAGTATCAATTAGCTTTGGTTATTCTCCTTCAAATCCACCCTATAGAGTCTGATCCATCACTGTCCTTCACCATATACAGTAAAGCACCAACCTTTTAATATTGCTTTGCTTGCTTGCTTCTGGCCAACCCCCCCCCCTCCAAAAAAAAAACAAAAAAAAAACCTACTATGTCACTCACCCAATTGTCCCAAACTACAAGTCAGTCTCCTTCAATCATTATCATATCATTATCATAGGACACCCATGTCCTGAATGACCCTGACTCCAGCATATGTGTACTCATACATACCATCATTAAAGGATTATGCCTCATTTCTTGATAGCCTTGGTATCATTATTAATTATGATTTTCTTGTTATTGTTATGGTTATTTTCACAAGTGCATAGAATATGAGATTTGGAGGGAAGCTTAGCTCTTTAGACATGCTTCCAAGGAGAATAAGTATATTTCACTTGTATATTACTTTTCTTGCTTCTAAGGAGAATAAATATTTTTCACCAGTATATTACTTTTCTTGCTGTGATAAAACACCAGAAAAGAAACTGTTTAAGGAAGGAAAGGTTTATTTTGGCTCAGAGTTTGAGGGTACAGTTCATGATGACAGGGAGGTCACAGCAGCAGAATTATGGGACAGCTGGTTGTATAGTGTATGCAGTCAGGAAGCAGAGAGAGATGGATATAGTGTATGCAGTCAGGAAGCAGAGAGAGATGGATGCTGGGGCTCAGTTCACTTTCTTCTTTTTATTTAGTCCAGGACACCGGCACACAGATGGTGCTGCCCACATTTAGGGCAGGTCTTCCCACTTCAGTGAACTCAGTCTAGCAACTCCTTCACAGATATACACAGGGTTTGCCTCCTAGGAGATCTCAACTTGAGAATAAAGAGAACCATCTCTAAGACGACACAGCAAGTCCGTGGGAGAACCACTGTGACAAGCTGTAAGATTAATCTCGCGTCTTCTTTTCCACGTGAATCAAGATGCTTGTACTGATATATTTTGCTTAAGAAAAGTTATTCATATGATATGACTCACCTGTGGCTTTTCTTGGAGGACTCCAGCTTGCCACTGAGGACATTTTGCTTGCGGTCCAGATCCATCCAATTGCTCATCTGTCCTCTTTACCCTTGAAATGTCTTCCCTCCCTACTCTACACGGTGCCTTCCTCTCTGTTATCTGATTCACCTTTTCTTTCTCTTCTCACTTTTTTTAGACCACGTTCTGCATCCCTTTTTTAGTCAGAATGAAAGCTTTGTCTCTTTCAGGCGATGTTATCAGCACTGCAGATACATCCTGTGTTGTTTTTATCAGAGCATCACAAAATCTGATGCTGATTCTTCTGTTACAGCCAACACTACGGGTTTTAAAAAAAATCAATGCCTGAGTTCTTTATCTGTTCTCAGCTTCTAGGATGACCGAATCTTTCATAACTAATGGGGATATTGAATTCGGAGGGCTTTATGGGGAAAAATACACTGCAATTTTTGTGAAAACCAGAAATGGGACTGCAATTAGATGTTATAAGTACAGCTTAATTTAGATCCATTTGACATTGGTTTGATAGAAATTGGTAGAGAGTTTTTAAATTAAAAACTAGCTTTTATGTGAATATAGTTTCAGTTTTGCACCAGTGTCTCTAGATTATATAATTCTCTCTCTCCTCTGTGTGTGTATGTGCATGCACATGCACGTGGGTGTGCATATGTGGATGCAAATGTATATGGAGGCCAGAGGATACCTTCAGCTGTTTTTCTTCGGGTATTGTCCACCTTGCTTTTTGACTGAGACTCTCACTGGTGTGGCACTTGCTGATTGGCTGTGTACACTGGCCACTGAACCGCAGCTGTCATTCTATCTCTGCCTCACAGACAACTGACTTCTTTGTTTGTTTTTTTTGTTTGTTTGTTTGTTTGTTTTTCCTGGAACTTACTCTGGCCTTGAACTCACAAAGATCCGCCTGCTTCTGCCTCCCAAGTGCTAGGATTAAAGGCATGCGCCACCATGCCCGGCCAACTGACTTCTTTTTACATGGATCCTGAAGGATCAAGCTCTTGTCCTTCCTCTTACCATACAAGCACTGTAGTGACTTAGCCATTTCTTCCCTCTGCTTATGGACGTTTAAGGAAAAAAGTCAATTTCTTCCCTCTGCTTATGGACGTTTAAGGAGAAAAGTCAATCATCAGTTTTAGATTCTCGAAGAGTGAGAGAATTAAAAGGGTTACTCTGGGCCTCTGTGATTCTTAGGATGTTTCAGGTTACGTTAGAAGTTGATTGGTGAACACATGGGAATACCTTCAGTGTTCTGAACACAAATGAGCAAGACTATACAGATATAGAAATTCCAAATTTCTGATTTGGCTTCAAAGTTGGGCTCTCCGATTGCTTCATTGAGTCTCTCTGGTCTGAGAACTCCGGAGCAAGCCTGTGCTTGAAAAATCCGATTATTTGAGGGGCAAAGCACTGTGTACCCAGGACTCGGCCAGCTCGTGATAGTCTGTTTCTTTTTTTTTTTTATTTAAGGAAGATCATTGCTTTTTCTTTTAATTTTATTTATTTACTTTTATGTGTATGAATGTACTGTCTGCATGCAGGTTTGTGCACCCGTGTCATGCAATGCCGCAGAGGTCAGAAGAGGCCGTCGGATTCCCCTGGAACTGGAGTTAAAGATGGTTCTCAGCCACCATGTGGGTGCTGGGGATTGAACCCAGGTCCTCTGCAAGAGCAGTTGGCACTCTTAACCACTAGGCCATCTCTCCAGCCCCAGTCTATTTCTTTTTCAGTCATCTTTTTGTTCCTTTGTTAAATTTGAGGAAAATGCTTTGTGTTTGAAAAATAGGTGTGTGTGTGTGTGTGTATGTGTGTGTGTGTGTGTGTGTGTGTGTGTGTATGTGTGTGTTTATTACTGTCAAACTCTGATAGACTTGTTGGAATGCTGTTGGAGTATGGTTGAGTAAATAACTTCCACCTTCACAGTTTTAATTAGAACCTTCTGTGTGACGTGTGTTTCTCGATTTGAAAAAACTTCAACAAATTGAATCAAAAAGATTATTCATGTGGAAAAGAAAGATTCTCCTATTAGGTATCAGGCACTTCAGTATAACAGTACATGAAACCTACAATGCTTTGTTTTGTTTTTGGAGATAGTGTCCTGTAAGCCAGGCTTGCCTCAAACTCCTTATGTAGCCAAAGATGAACTTAAACTTCTGAAGTTCCTTCCTTCATGTGCCAAGTGTTAGGATTACTGGAGTGTGCCATCACATCCGGTTTGCACTGTGCTGGGGATTGAACCCGGGGCCTGCACTGTGCTAGGCGAGCTACATCCGGAGTCCCTACTGTTTAATTTTGAAATAAGGAAGTTTGCTATTTGCTTTGCAAAACTTGACTTCCTTCATAGCATATTTTTTAAAACTGCCTCACACATGGCGTTTCTGTTCCGGCCCACCTCTCTCTGGAATCAAAGTGCATTCTTCCAAAGGAAGGACAACTTATCCATATTCCTTTTATATAATAAGTCATTGTACAAAAGAATATTTGTTGTATATAATCATTGATAAAGGGTTATTATTTCATTATGGTAAAAAATATACAATTTAAAATTCACCATTTAAACCAGTTCTTTGCAGAGAATTGCCTACCAACACATGTTCCTCCCACAAACACCTTTTCTGTCTTTTCTAAAGCTTGAGATGTCATGTTCCAAAATGACAGGATAAAGACTTGATTCAGATTTGTCCTGATGTCAATAAAAGTGACTGATTTTCAGGGCTCAAAAGGTATTGTTAGGATTTAGCAAAAAGCCAGCTCCAAATTCAGTAAGCAAATATACTTCCTGTATTACCATGCATTAGATAATGTGCTTAAACACAAAGTCCATTTACACAGAAGAGATAGTCCTGATTTCAAACAAGTTTTTATCCAGTTGGAGATTCCTGAAAAAAAAAATGGAAGAGCAGTGATCATGGAGATGCCATAGGAACTCAGGACTGGAATGAAATATGAAGCAAGTGAGGAAAGTTCTGGAAGGAAACTGTTGAAATCTGAGCCTGGGAGGAGCTCTTGACTTTCCATTGGGGAATATCAGATAGTTGTGTGTGTGTGTGTGTGTGTGTGTGTGTGTGTGTGCGCGCGCGCGCGTGTGTGTGTGTGTGTCTGTGTGTCTGTGTGTGTTCATTCGTGTGTATGCATGCTGTTGACCTGCTCTGTCACTCTCTGCCTCTCTCCCTTGAGACAAGAGCTCTCACTGAAACTGGAGTTAAGGTGGTGACCAGTGATCCCCCGTCTACACGCCTCCCAAAGCACTGAACAATTGGCTTATTTGGCACATCTGGCTTATTATGTGGGTGCTGGTTGTTCAAACTCAGATCCTCAAGTTTGAGCAGCAATGACGCTTCCCCGCAGATCCAGGTTCCCAGCCCACAGAGGGCCTTTTAAATATGAGCAAGAATGTGGTTAAAGGCCAAGAGGGAGGAAGATGGATAAGTATTTTCAGAGTATTATGATATGCTTTTAGATTACAGTCTAATGTCTCTTCATGGTCCTTGGGATAACTGTTCCTCATAATTTAGAGCTGGAGAAATTTCATCATTGTTCCTATTTGTATGTCTCTTGCAAATGCTTAATGTTTCACCATGCATTTCTGTGATGCAGTTACTGCTTTGATTAATCTCCACATGGAGATCCTGGCTTCTCTCCTTCCCCACTTAGGAGCTCATGAGCCTCATGGTGAACCATCGCATATTTGGGGCTTATGGAATTGTATAATAAAGAATTGCCACAGAGTCTTAGGTTAAGTAACATGAACCACAGCAACATGGAGTCAGCCTCTGTTGCTAATTATGTTTTTGATTAAATACCTTCTCAAGTCATTGCTTTGTGCTTTTCACAGCATGAGAAGCTGATACATGAGTTGGAAGAGGAGCGACACTTGCGTCTTCAGAGTGAGAAGCGGTTGCTGGAGGTGACCCTTGAGTCAGAGTGCAACAGGATCCAGATGCATAGCCTGCAGCAACGGTTCTCCAGGTACCTTTTTCCACTGAGTATGATGTTTCTGGGTGCTGTCCCTCTCTGCACCAGTCACACCTAGATCGCCCTTCTAGTATCCAAGGTTTTATTTTGTTTGGAAAGCTTCGCAGCCATTCTGATCTATTCTGGCTGAACTAACCTATTTACAGGTGAACCAATTTTCTATTTGTAGCTCATAGTTGAGATTTGTTAAAACTAGTTGTCTTTCTTCCCTGGTAGCTTCCCACAGTCTCTTTCTATGAGATAGGGATAGGTCTATGGCCATGTCCTGTTTATTGTCAGCTAGCATGGTAGGATATGTTTGTCACCGCAATACCATTATTATAGCACAGTAGTGTGAATATAATCATTTGTCAAGTTCTTACTCTTATGAGTAGCTGAAATAAAGTGCGCTTTTAAAAATTATTTTAATTTTAGATTTTTAACTTTTTGAGAAGTGTACTTTTATATTATTTCTACCCCTCCTGCTCCCCAGTTCAACTCTGGTTCTAAGTACATGTGTTTAGAGATGACCACTTGGATTTAGGTAACCTATCAGGGAGTTTGTCCCTGTAGAAAACTCATTCTCCTACTCTTAGCACCTATTGGCTGGCTGTAGCTCTTCATCTTGAGGTGGAACCTTGTGAAGTTTTCCCCATCAATGATGGCATATCAACTGGAGTCATTATGCAGGTTTTGTTTAGGAAGCCATATTGTTGAGCTTTCTTTGGTACAGCTCCCCTTTCATGTTTAGAAGACACTATCTAGTAGCAAGTGTCCTGGGGTCTTCCGACTCTTATAATCTTTCTACCCACTCTTCCATGATGTTTCCTGAGCCTTAGGTGTAGGGGCTGAATTGTAGTTGTATTGCTTAGGACTGGGAACAACACTATCACATATTCTCTGCATTTTGAGCAGTGTGTGTCTCTGTAATAGTCTCCATTTATTGCAAAAGCAGCTCCTTTGAGGAGGAGTGAAAGCTACATTTTTCTGTGGGTATAAGAACAGGCATTTAGAAAGGAAAAAAGAAGAAGAAAAAGAAAAAAAAAGAAATGATATTGGTTTAGTAAAGTGGCAGTAATATATTCTCCTTTAGGGCTTATGAACTCTCTAGATACTTTTAGTTGCTGTTCCTTTCTTTTAAAAAGATAACTAAAATTTGAAAGGAGGATTTTGAAAAAGTGGTTCTTCTTATATTTAATCCCACATACTCAGGGCCTTTGAACTGCAGTTAGTTAATATCAGGCCAGGTTGTTGTTCAATTTATTAACATTAACATTAATGGAGAAAATACAAATTGTGCATTAGAGACCTGTGTCCTGTTACAGATCCGCTGTAAGGACTATTTGCTTTCATTTGTGTAGTTCACCATTTATATAAGAAAAATAATTCATTTTGATTTTATATCTTGAAATCATCCTAGGCTGTGTCATGCTTGAGAAGTTGCCGTAGAGTGTTTGTGAGCACAGTGTAGAGTCTTGTGTTCCCCCTCAGCGCTGAGATTTATGTGACTATGTTATTGGTGATGAATAATAACAGAACTTCTTCATTATGAAGCTTTTCATGGTAACAGCTTAATTTTAATTTATTCATGTGTATGTTTGAATCTGGGCACACAAATGGCATAGCACGTGTGTGAATCAGAGGGCACCTTTGGGTGTTGTTGGAACTGTGGATGAGAGGACTCCCTGGGTATTTGTTGGTCCTTGCTTCCCACATGGTTTCAGAGTCTTTCTTTGCCTTGGAAGCACCAGGATAACTAGCCTGCAAGTTCCCAGAATCCCACTGGCCCCCTTTCATCTTTTCATAGGAGCACAGGGAATCCAGACAAATGTGCTCAGCATCAGGCATCATGTGGGTTCTATGGATTTGAATTCAGGTCCTGGTATTTGTGTGACAGTCGCTTTACCTACTAAGTCATCCTCAGCTCCACCTTGAATTTTTATATGTGCTGTAAAGAGAGAGAGACTTAAATTGAGCCCCAAGATCATTCCATGGCTACTCATGAACTTCATTTGCATGTTTCTTCAAAGAACATAGCAGGGAAAATTAATGACTCATTTGTGTTCACTATCATAGTTAAATATCCTGTCCAACTGCTCAAACCCATGAAAGTACTCAGGTGCTATAGAAAACCACCAATCAATATTTCAACATATCCATGTCCCACCCCTCAAGAATATATAATTCATACCACCTTACCTACAATTCCTCACCCCTTTTATGTGAACTCTCACTTTGTATATACTAACTGGCAACAACAGAGGCCCCCTCCAAACTAACTTTACAAGAAGACTTGTTGTGAATACTTCTCATTTTAATGATATAGAAAGGAAGGGGGCAGGGCTCACTCTTCACACTGTCTAGTTGAGATGTCTCTATATTCAAGCTATTGATTTCCATGATGGGAGACACAAAGCACTGTAAATTATTTTCATATGATGCTAGGTGATGCTAGGTCACTGGTTGTAAATCAAATGACAATCATGTACAGATTTGAGTTATACAACAGCCAATCTCTATTCTGGGCTGAAAGAGAAGATAATTATATGTACAATAAATAGTGGTTGGTTTTCCATATTGCTTTTCTGAGGATATTTTCCCATCATAATCAATTTTCTTATGTAGGGCTTCAATGAAACTGAAAAGTTCAAGTGCAATTATAGTCAGAAATCAACTGGGGGATGGGGCATGTATAACAGATAATTATTACATAATAATTTGAGAATATCATTGAACTATTTTTATGGCCTTTTACCATTCAAACTTTAGTTTGGAAGGTATTGACAGCAGTGGTTATTTATACAGTCCTATTATTTTAAGTTTTTATAAATTTCTCAGAATTGAAAAACATGCATATAATCCATCATCTTAGGATGCAATTGGCACCTGAATGGCCATAGAAATCATTATATAGTAATCCAAACTATTATATTGAATTTTAAGGTTTTAAAAGATTTATTTTACATTTAATTATGTAATTGTGTGTGTGTATGTGTGTGTGCATGTGGTGTGTGTCTGTGTGTATCTGTGTGTGTGAGCATGTGGGTACAAGTACTTCCAGATGCAGGAGGGTATCTGAACTCCAGAGCTGGAGTTATAGGTAGTTGTGAGATCCCTGACATGGGAAGTGCTGGGGTCCCATGAACAGAACAGTCTTTTGCAAGACTAGCAAGTGATCTTAACCACTGAGCCACCTTTCCATCCCTGAACTTAAAACCTTTACCTTCATAAATACTATCCTATTTCCTCCTGGGTTGACTAGTTCACTTTATGTGCAATAATAACTGGGGATGGGTATTTAAAAATCAAGTTAGTAAGCTACTTTCTCAAGGAATTTGGAGTGTCTTACAGTAGTAAGTAAATTTATGAGAGACCTGACAAAAGAAAGACAGGAAATAAAGACCACAAAATGAGACTGTGAGGGTAACTATAGTCATAGCCCTACATGGTTTCTAAGAATGGAAATTTAATTTAGCTCTGATATTCATGGCTGGCAGGTATAAAAGGAAAACATCTGAAGTAGGTTACATTTGTCTAATCACCTAAGCCTCCTACTCCTGGCTCAAGAAGTGAGCTCACAGTAGAATATAGACAGAGACCCCTTCAATAGTCATCACCAAAGGATACATCTGATAAAGGTTCACAGTGTGTAAGCAGAGTAATGAAACTGCTTCTGATGTCTCGCATATCAGAACAGTGAAGCAGTTTCTGAATTTCTTAACATATTCCTAACCTAGGAATACTGGTTCATGTCTGAGGGATCTGATATAACAAAAACCATTCTTGTGGTTTAGTTTCCAAACTCAAGGCAACAATTGTACTGCAATTTCATGAGAGAATCTGCATGGACACATCTTTCTTCTTAATTTCCATATGTATGGGAGTATTTGCATGTGTGTGGGTGTGCTTGTATGCAGTACACCTGTATGTGCATGCATTGACATGTGGAAGCAGAGGTTGATATTGGGTGTCTTCCTCTATTCTTTTCTATTTACTGAGACAGGAAATCTCTCACTGAATCCAGAGCACACCCCAGTTGGCTAGTCTGGCTGGCCAGCTGGCCCTAGGATACCCTGTATTCTCCTGTGATGAGTGAGGTAGAGAACCCTTCCAATATTTATACGGACTCTGGGGAACAAATTTGGGTTCATAAGCTCGCACTGAGCAATAACCCTCCCATCCACACTCTGAGCCTTCAGCGCAGAAGCATAAGACTCTAATGCCTGAGTCATCCTATAAGTATTTCTTGGTTTATCTGACAGCAGAGTAGACCCATGTGTCTTTAAGCAGAACTCAGGAGCCTCAGGCTAGCTTCATGGATAAACTGAGGCAGCAGAGAGAGAAATGCATAAAGAAGAAAGAAGCTTGGTAGGGGTATGTGGGAAGGAGATAGAGTTCAGGTGTCAGAGTGAATGAGTCAGGAGAAGCAGTCCAGGGCTCAGTTTGATATATTTTCAGCTGACCTTTGAACTTCACAGATTTCAAACAAAAACATTTGTGCTTATCTGTCCTAATGAATAGTGGGATCAATTGATAATAAAAATCCATGAAAATAGGCCGAGTGTGGTGGCGCATGCTTTTAATCCCAGCACTCCAGAGGCAGAGGCAGGCAGATCTCTGTGAGTTCAAGTCCAGCATGATCTACAAAGTGAGTTCCAGGATAGCTGGGGCTGTGGGGAGAGCCTGTCTCAAAAAAAAAAAAAAATCCATGAAAATATATGAACGGGTGCTTCTCTTTGGTTCCCCCAAATCTTGAGCTACAGACATCCTTCCTCACATGTGGTTCAAGGTGGTGAATGGCACTCTGGGCAATTCCAAAAATGGTTATATAGTCAGAGGTTTGGTGCCAACTTTAAACTATAACGCATCAGAAATTATGGGGCTGGAAAAAAGACTCAGAAGTTCTGAACCCTTGCTGTGCCTGCAGAAGACCATCATCCACCTTGGGCTAATCAAAACCACCTATAACTCCAGCATCAGGGGATCTTGCGCCCTCTTCTGGCCTTTATGGGTATCTGCATACCTGTGCTCATAAACTAATACACAGACATACACACATATACATAAAAAGTCTTTTAAAAAAGATAATCATTTGCATTGTTGATGATTCAGACAGGCATAGCACTCTTGATCCCAACAGTTGCAACATTTATCAAGTAATATTTAATTTATTAAGTATATAGAAGAGGAACAAAAATGCTTTCAAATTAAGCCTTTCTTACAGGTGAGGGAGCTCTTAGAAATGGAAGTTTTTAGAGGCAGGTGATGGTATTATGCCCCATTATTGATGATATAATTCAAAGATGTTTCTCAAATGTGATTGTGGTTTAGCCTGGTGGTATACATGGTTGGCCATATTTAATGAGAGATTAATTACTCCTATAGCCACCTGAAATTTCTCCCCTCCCTTTTAGCTGCTCTTTCAGTGTGTGCTTATCCAGCCAGCCATGCTTGGTGGTGTAGACTGAACTTAGGGCACTGATTTCCCTCCTAGGTAAAGTGGATGAGGGGTTAACACCCCGCCTCATTATCTCACCTCAGATTAATGAAACATCTGTGCCTCAGCTAGATTCACCTGGAGGAGCACTTTCGGGAACATTATCTCCAATCTGGATGAGATATATTAAGTTTAAAGAAGTGTTGTTTTTTTTTTTAAAGAATATATCTGTGAAGAAAGAAGCAACTCCACAGAACACAAATTTCAGTCAAACCATATGTGATTTGCACATGTATGGACTTGGTTCCTTAAGAAACAGTCTAGTGAATTCAGAAATTATTCCTGAAATCTACCATTCTTTTTAAAAATCTGTGTGTGCTTTGGTATGTGTATTTGTATAAATGTACATGTATGCATAGTGCCTGTGTTCTGTAAAGCTCAGAGGACAACCTCTAGTGTCTGTCATCACCTTCTACTTTGTTTGAGCCAGGGGTCTCTCATTCACTGCTCCTTGCTTCTGGCTAGCTGGCCCATGAACTTATGGAGACTCTCTGTCTCCCATCTTACTATAGGAACACTAAGATTATAGACACATCCTGTCACCACACCTTTACCTGAGTTCCAGAGACCCAGACTTATATCCTCAGTCATGAGCAACAAGCACTTTACCCACTGAGCCATCTCTCTGGCCTGAAAGCTACATGCCTTATTACCAATAACCACTATTATTATGTTCATAATAAGAACAAAGAAAAATGCAGAATCCAGATAAAGAGGTCTTACTTACATATATGAATAAAACACATATTTGTGGAAAGAGCCATGGGCGAAAAAAATAAATGATTCAGGATATTCAGACTTGATTATTTGTTAATGGGTTAGCATGCTGAGACATGAATAGTCAGATGAAATCAGTAATTGCACAGAGATAATAGTAATGTCTATTTTTATTGCATAACAGCTCCGTGCTACAATGTTTGTTGCTTTAAATTAAAAGTGGTCTGGCGGACTTAACCACCTGGCAGGCATATTTTATGAACCATTTCCTGTCAGTAAACAGTATCACACCCAAAGTATCAGGAACCAGTGTTTCTCTGCAGCCTTGGAACATTCCCATGTATATATAGCACTGTGCATCAAAGCAAGGGGACCAGGTATCCTCTGTCCCTCCTCATTCCTTAGAATTGGTGAAAGTCACCTATATAAAGTTCAGGCTCTCATTCCCTACACTCTGCTTCTTCACACCTGCTCTGACCTTCCCTGGAGTCGTTGTCTGCTATCTTGAAGCTATTTCTTTGCTTACTGTATTGGAGAATTTCTTATCACAGTTGACTGCTACGCTTAAGTGCAATTGGCTGGATGCTGAACTTTAAGGGGCTGTAAATGGAGTTGGTTTTACCACTTACCTCTTCAAGGGTTATTGTTCCCATTATCAGCCCTCCAGAATTTATAGAATCCTCTGGTTCGCTTTTGCTGCCCATTTGGAAGCTGTAGAAACCTAGCGTGTAAGTGGGTAGGAGGCAGATAATACAACCTTAAATGTTCTACCCTTGTACTCTGTATCAGCCAGGCATATTAAAAGAATGCATTTGGGGCTAGAGAAATGGCTTAGTGGTTAAGAGTACTTCCTGCTCTTCCAGATGACTTGAGTTTGGTTTCTAGCACCTACATCTGGCTGCTAACAACCACTTACAACTCCAGATCTCTGGTGATCTGGCACCCCCTTCAGGCCTCCGCGAGCACCCACATGAACATGTTCATACATACTTGCTCGAGAGATGAAAATAATTTTTAAAAAGATCATGTTCTCTGCATCTTTTGGAATGAAACATAAGCTGAGAAGAGCTGTCCACTGACCTTCCTATCCAAGACCCTTTGTAAGTGTTAAGTCAGCTCTGAGCCCAGCTCTCCTGAATGCCGTGTTTCTTCTGATACATGTAGAGGGTACTTTTTTTTTTACTTTTGTGAACTTTAAGTCAGCTATGAGCCTGGCCCTTCTGAATTCCTTGTTCCTTCTAATAAGTAGAGGGGGCAATCTTCTTTTCTGCCTTGATCTCCTGGAGGTCTTGGGCAGGCAACCAGAGCTGCTGTGAGCTGGTGTGTGGTATCATGTTCAGAAGACATCATTTCACAGCTCTCCTCCCCTCTCTCTATCTCTTACCTTTCTTGACCACTCTTCCATAATGTGCTAGAGGGCGATTTTCTGTTAGTTTCTATTGCCACAAACTTAACTATATTTCAGTCTGAGACTTTTCATAAAAACTGGAGCCCCCTCATGTGCTGCTCTGTGTAAATAAACCAGAGGTTTTAAATTGTTGAGAAGCATCGGTTGAAGGGTAGATTTCCTTTGGATTTTAATAGATGGAAGAAATGATTTTCAATGGAATCTTATAAAAGTACCTGGAAAACATAGCATGTGTTATATTTTCATGCCAAGAATTTGTACCTTAGTGATCTACTTTGCAAACTTTCATTCCAGTAAAGAAAAGGCAGCAGTGAGCAAATGTATGGAAAACTAGAAAGAAAAGCCATTTACAGTAGCCTGTCTGACTACTAACAAATCTGGAACATTCTGCTAGTCCTTTGTACATTTTATTTCTGCCTAAGGAATGTTAACATTGCAGTCTGTTTCTTCTTAAGTTCATTAAAAATTCTATGATACATTGGGCCATGGGGCTAAGGAGATGGCTCAGTAGGTAAAGTGCTTACAGTGCAAGCAAAAGCACATTGGTTCAGTTCTCAGACCTCATGTAAAAAGCTAGGTGTGGCCAGGCGTGGTGGTGCACATCTTTAATCCTAGCACTCGGGAGGCGAGGCAGAGGCAGGCGGATCTTTGAGTGAGTTCAAGGCCAGCCTGGTCTACAGAGTGAGTTCCAGGACAGCTGAGGCTACAGGGAGAACCTGTCTCGAAAAGACCAAAAAAAAAAAAAAAAAAAAGCTAGGTGTGGTGGCACCTGCGGATAATGTCTGTGCTGGGGATGTGGAGACATGGAGGACCTGGAGCTCCCTAGCCAGTCAGCCTAGCCTGCTTAGCAGTGAAAGGCTCCTAAAAGATCCTGTGGTCTTCAAAAACTGAGGTGGATGCCTCTTGAGGAAAGATACCCAAGATTGATGTGTGTGTGTGTGTGTGTGTGTGTGTGTGTGTGTGTGTGAGAGAGAGAGAGAGAGAGAGAGAGAGAGAGAGAGAGAGAGAGAGAGAGCTCTATAGAGAGCGTGGAAGTCCCATTGTCTGCAGGCATTCCTGTAGCATTCGTAGTATCATCCGCAGTGTGGCTCTCTCTGCAAAGGCACTGTTCTGTCCCATGGCTTATCCTGGGGCTAGTGTTGTGTCCCAGTCCCACTTATAACTTGCTTAATAACTCTGGTTAAGTCATTCAACCTCTGTAAAATCTGGAAAGTAACTTGCATTATAGTTTTATAATCCTTTTTATGCTCTTTAGAAGACAGTGAGCTAGAAATGAAATGCATTTATTTATTGGGTGAAATAATAATTTCATAGTCATGACCAGGCCTTTGAAGTTTCTAGTCATGGTTTCTCATATTGAGGTGCTTGGGTAGACTGTCTTAAGGGCTTAGTCGCAATGTAGCTCTGTGGGCTGGGATTATGACTGATTTGGAACTTACTGGGGAACTCTATATCAGAAAACTGTCATACTGAATGAAAATTTTCTTTTGAGGCCAAATGAAGTTAAATACCAAGGAACCAGAGCAACAAAAGGAAGTTGAGATACTTGGCAATGAACACAACCATTACTGTTCTGCACTCTGATGCCTGCTGCAGGCTTGATTTGAACCTGTTTGAGAAAAACCCTTAGGAGAGAAAACTTTACAGTGGCATCAACTGCTTCCATGTGTAAACAATTTATTGGAACACATAGAGCAGTAATGAGGCTAGGAGATGGCTCAGTAGGTAAAGTGGTCGACTTCCAAGCATGAAAAACTGAGGTGATCCTCAGAACCCGTGTGAAAAAAGCCATGTGTGGTGGCGGCATGTGCTTGTACCATAGTGTAGACAATGCAGAACAGGTGATCCCTAGAGCTTCCAGCCCAGATAGCCCAGCCACATTGATGTGTTCCAGATAAAATAAGAGCCTATCTCACAGAAACAGGGTGGACAATGTACTGAGGAAAACCCCTCCAGGTACATGCACACACACGCACACACACTCACAATTACTGGTGATTTGTCTTCCTTCCATGTGTTTTCACTTTTACCATGTTACTCTATCCACCTCAAAACCCTTTAATTAGGGAAACAAGTTTAGGTTAGATTCACTTGTGCGGTGCACAATTTGGTAAGTTTTAAGAAACATTTACCGTCTTGCCATCAGTACCATAATCAAACTGTGGAATCTTCCCACTTTCTTTTTTTTTGTATTCTTTTAAAAACTTTTTTGTTATTAAACTTTTTCCATAATTCAGACATAGTTTCTCAATCCAGTTTAGAGTCACTTCCCTTTCCATGTCCCCCACCCTACCCAAGTCCCTGCACTCTGCCATACATGTCCTGCATCTTTTTCTGACTCTTTCCAGAATTTTTTCCAGTTCTTTTGTTGTTGTTGTTCTTTCCAACTTGTATTGCTTCAGTATATATACATATAAATACATAGTTATATACATACATACATACATACACATATCACTTGAATTGGAGGACTTTTAAAAAGTTCACATTCTTGATTACTTTCCTCTCTACACCCCAAGCCCAGGGCAAATGCAGATATGAGTTTGGGTTTTCCAAAACAGCTTATAAATAAAGTTATAAATTATTTCATACCAGCTGCTTCTGTTACTCCACAGGGCTCTTTGGAGATGCCTTGGTGTTGTGTTTCCCAGTGGTCTATTTCTCCTTACTGCTGGGAAGTGTCCATGTATAGCTGGACTCTGTTTTGCTGCCCATTCACTTGTAAGTGGACGGGTGGGTCTCCTCCAGTTCTGAATGAATAGAAATTTATAATGTTTAGCATAGACACTCTTGAAACAAATATTTCTTTCTTCACTTCATATGAGAGTGCCAAAGCAGATGCATCATTTTGCATGTCTCCCTAGGAATGTGCAGCTTTAGTCCTATATACCAAGACATGCTTGTTGCAAAATAAAGCATACAAACATGGGGCTGGAGAGATGGCTTAGCAGTTAAGAGCATTCACTGCTCTTGCAGTGATCACCCCTATAACTAACACTGGGACAAGAAAGAAAGCTCGGGGATAAGGTTGAAGCTTATTTGGTAGAGTGCTTACATAGGATGCATAAAGCCCTAGGTTCAATCCTTAGTACCACCAATAAAATGAGAGAGGAGAGAAAGAAAGAATGGGAAGTGAAACCATATCAGACACCCAGGTGCCTCTTCCTAATTTGAGCTTTATCTGGAGTAGCTGCTCTGTTTTATAGTAGTTTATTATTTAATATGCAACACAGGATGCTTTAATTTAATCTTGGCCATTCGTTATAAACAAACCTCTAAGTTACCCTCCATCCCTTTCTTTTCCTTTAGATATATCTGGCTTTTTCAAAAAGATTTTTTTATTTTTTATATTTTTTTATGTGTATGACTATAATGTCTGCATGCAGGTTGGTGCACCCATGTCATGCAGTGCCACAGAGGTCAGAAGAGGGTGTCAGATTAAAATGATAATAATAATAATAATAGATTTATTTTTTTTTATTTATGTGTTTCTGTGAGGGGTGTGAGCTGTTTCTCAACCCCGAGAGTTACCTGTTGGAGATCTGACTCTAAGATTCTTTCAGCCTAAATTCTGTTGTTTACTCCTGAATCTGTCCAACCTCTTCCTCTACCATTATATTTCCTGGATATTGGAAGCTGTTTTTTGTTTTTAACCCAATATTCTAGTCTGTGTCTTTTAAATTATTTTTATTGAAGTTCTGTGCATTTCATACAACATTTCTCAATCCAGTTTAGAGTCATTCCTCCTTCCATGGCCCCACCCCACCAAGCTCTCATGCATTCTGCCATACATGTTTTGCATCTTTTTACATTGCTACTAATAGCGGTCTAGGGAAAGAGTAAAATATGGGTGCCTATACCAGTAACATACCTCATTTCTCATTCTTTAAGATGTCTTTCATACTGCTGTCAATACCTTATCATGATATGCAGTAGATATTTGTTGATTAAGGAATAGATGAATGAATGAGTGAGTCCATATGGGAATGAATGAAAGTTTTCACTGCAGTAGAATGATGTTGTCAGGATTGTACTTTGAAGGACTTCAACATATGGAAGAAATTTATGACTGGTATGTTTATGACAGAAATTTGCTTCTAAGAGAGGTTGTAGAAAGGGCATTTCTGGGGACTCTTTAAAACTTTGATAATAGTCATCACTCTTTGAGTTATAAAGTGTGATGGCCTGGGAGGATGAAGACCTAGCTTCTTCCTGTTTCCAGGCTTCAATGATAGAGTGCTCACCTATAAAAGATTAGTTGTGTAATTTAGAATACTCTTTGGTTTCTGCAGGGCACTAAATGGATTTGGTGCACTGAAAGTTTAGTTCCCATAGGGCAAAGTTTACTTTCAGAGGGTGTTTTATGACCACTAGAGAACAATTCTGCTCTCCTCCCTCTCTGGTTACATATATACAGGCAGTAGTCCAAGGGGGTGTTGCCTGACGTGCTGATTGCCTCTTTGTTCTGTAGTCATTGCATTTAAAGAGTGGTACTCACAGAGTGTTTATGGTAAACACTTTCAACTGTTTTTAAGATCTCTTTCTTTAGCTTGTGAGGAAAAATAAGTAGATATGGTTCTTCTGTCTATATGTCTACTGCTAGTAAAGAAATGGGCTTTTAGGGATGTTCAGGGAGAATAGAACAGGAAACTGTGCTGAAGCTTATGGGTTTGTAAGGGAAGAAGAGCCTTGCAGTTTTCATTCGCTTGTGTTTGAGAGTCCTTGACGTTTCTCTGGGACTTTTAACAGTGGTAGCATGTGATAGGATGTACTTTCTCAAGATGGAAGTCTGACTGTCTTTTCCCTTATTTAATTCCTATAACATTGAAAGCTGCTATATTATAGTGTTTTTTTTCTTTTTCTTTTTTAATATAGTACCTTTACTGATGTTTTGTGCATTTCATACATCATTTTTCAGTTCAATTTATACATATTCCCCTTTCCCTTCTCCCACCCCACTCCAGTTCATGCATTCTCCTGTACATGTCCTGCATCTTTCTCTCAGTCTTTTTAAAGTTTTTATCTGCAGAAGTTTATTGTTTTGGGCAGAATTTAACTGTATCAATCCGTTCTTTGACCCAGTCCTTAGGTTGTTGTTGTTCCTTCCCATTTGTATTGCTCCAAAATATGCCTAAATAAAGGTCATATATGTACCAGAATCATGTCCTCCAGGAATAAACTGTATATTAACTCTGAAATATGTTTAGCAATTCACATTTTTCCCTTTAGTTTTATATTATTCTAAAATATGAATATATACCTTCCACCCATGTATGTTAATTACCATGCCTGAAAATAAGTTGTAAGTTAATTCTAGGGCCCATTAAGAAATTCACATTATAACAGCACAGTTGCTTTCAGATAGAAAGAAATATAACAATAATGTTGCTCAGCTTGCCTTTCAATCCACAAATGAGGGAAACCGTACACGGTTTGTTTTTTTGGGGGGGGACTGTGTTCACTTAGCATAATGGCTTCGAGTTCATATAGAAATGAACGTGTTTCTCTCTCTCTCTCTCTCTCTCTCTCTCTTTCTCTCTCTCATTCTCTCATTCTCTCATTTTATTTTTGAGATAGGGTACCACAGGTTGGCTTTGAACTTGTGATCTTCCTGGTGATGGTGGACTCAATGTTTTTGAAGATCTCCACTGCTACAAAATTATAGCTAATCAAGGGGCTGGAGAGATTGCTCAGTGGTTACAGAGAATTTACTGGCCACTCTTGCAGAAGACCCAAGTTCAGTTCCTACATGGCAGCTAAAAAATTAGAATAAGATATTTGCTACAAGGCAAATAGGAAAAAAAAGTGATAAGAAGCAGTCTGAACTGAGCATGGTTTCATCTCAGGTGAACATTAAATGGTAGGCAGATGGGGAATGTTGGCTTAAGAATTTCAAATCAGGTGCCCCAGAACAAAGTTAGACCTTCAGGTGTCACAGGTTAGGAGACTGGAGTGCAGGTTCCTTTCATCCCTGACCTGGGCTGAGGAGATGCCTGCATCTGGTCTGCCTCATTCCCTTCCATCTCAGGCAGTTAAAAAAAATCCCCAGCCTACTTCTGCAGTTTTGCTCTTATGAATATCTCAATCACGCAAGTCAATCTTACTTTGTACTATTTTCTGAAGCCCAGCGGTCACCTTTGATGTCAGAAACACTTTAAGAATTGATTTCTATTCCCTCAGCCATTCACATTATTGTCAAGAGTGTCCCTGGTGAAGTAGTAATATATTTAGTATACTTCCCATATGCACGACACACATAGCACTTACAAGTCTATTGCCTTTTCAGAGACAATCACCACAGCCTGTGATGTGTTATCAAGACATAGAGGTCTTTCTAATAGAGTATAATGGCTTCTGGATTCTGCAGGCCCAGGCTATCTTAGCAGACTCTCCTTAGCAGAGAGTTGAACAGTGCACTAGTAGGGTAAAAGTCACCGTCTCCATGACTCTAACGCCCAGCTCAGCAGGCCTTAGGCCTTGGTGGCAACACTTCTCCTGAAAATGTCCATTAATTAATAAAGTCTGAGGAGGTGACAAGTTCAGTCTCAGTGCACAGAGAGGGACATGTTACATGTACAAAACTGCAATAATTTCCACATATATATGTGTGTGTGTGATTTGTGTATGCACATGCATATACTTGGGTTCACATGTATGTGTGTGTATTATGCATGTAGATACCAGAAGTCAACCTCAGGCATTTTTTGAGGCAGAGTCTCTCATCAGCCTTCAACTTGCTTGAGCTAAAGTGGCTAGCCAGAGAATCCCACCCTGTCTCTGCTTTCCCAGTGCTGGAATTATAAGTACGTACTGCCATGCCTGGATATTTTTTACGTGGGTTCTGGGGATTAGAACAAACGGAGGTCCTCATGCATGCAAGACAAGTTTTTTACCATTCTGGTTGGCCCTAGTTGTCAACTTGACACAGCCTACAGATGAAGAAGTCTCAGTTGAGGGATCATCCAGATCAGACTGGCCTGTGGCTTTGTCTATGGAGCATTGTCTTGATTGATGATGGATATGGGAGGGCCCAGCCTACAGCAGGATATACCATCCCTAGGCAAGTGGGCTAGAGAGCAGGCCAGAAAGTGATCCAGCCTGCAGCATCCTTCACTGTTCCTGTTGTACTTCCTCATCTGGGAGTGAGTTCCCTAGCTGGAGGTAGTACTTCATGGAATAGCAAGCCTTCAGGCTCCTGCCTTGAGTTCCTGCCATGACTTTTCTCAATGATGGACTACTATGACCTGGAAGTGAAAGATGAAATAAACCCTTTCCTCCCCCTAATTGCTTTTGGTTAGAGAGTTTTATTACAGCAACAGAATGACACTAGGGCATTTACCAACTGAGGTATGATCCTAGCCCCTGGAAAGGACCTTTATATAAAAGGTGCAAGCAATTTATATTGTTTTCTAATTTATTTTTATGAACACTTAAAGAAAATTAATGATGAGCTAGATGCTACTATAGATAACTGGGAATTAAGTTTGGAATGAAACAGATGGTTGTTCCTTCCTTGGGGAGGAGAGAACTATAGTAGTACATATAATTTACTTTTTGGAGGCTGGACTCAAACTCATTTATGTAGCTGAGGTTGGCTTTGAATTTTTGATCCTTCTACTCTACTTCCTGAGTGTTGAGATTACAGACATGCATGACCATGCCGAGTCCATGCAGTGATGGGGTTGAACACAGGGCTTTGTGCATACAACACATGGATTGTACCAATGGAGCTACTTCTCCAACCCTATGCAATTTAATTTTGATAACACTCATCCATGGAAGACATTTTTAGAGTCACTCTTTTCCAGATAAAGGAACTAAGGTTCATATTGGTTCAGATGGCTTGTTTGCATATGACTTGAATATGCTATACACATGGTTTAATCTTGGAGAGCCTGGGTCTTAACCATTATTTTCTATTGTTTCCTGTTTTTGTTAGCTGTGCAAGAATAAGGTGTATTGACCTTGGGGTGGGCCAGGTGATTTTCAGTGTTCTTTTTTGTAAAATTTTCAGTGTTCTTAAAGCATGTCATGTCCTTGCTTATAGTCCTAGGAGGAACTATTAACATCTATATTTTATAGGGAAGGAAAATAAGGGCAGAGAGGTTGAACACCTTCCAGAAGGTCACACAGCCATTCATTTGGCTGAGTCAGGATTCAGTCAGGTTTGCCAGTCCCTTAAGGTCCATTCATGTCTTATTGCACCCTACAAAAATTAATGTGTTAAGGATCTTAAAAACTCAGTGCTTCCTCCAGCACAACTTTACTGTCAGCAAGTATAGGGTTTATTTTTAAATATGTACAACCAAAGTGAAAATGTTGAGTGTCATTGAGAATGGAAAGTCTATCTGTAAGGTACAGTTTCTGTGATTGACAATTTGTCTCATTTTGTCTAAGTATTGAAACATTGAAACATTGTTTCAGATATTTTTTTCTGACTCCTACAAAGCATGTAAATTCATCTGATCAAATATCAGTGTTCCTTTTTGCCAGAAAGTCTTAACAAACTCCTCAGAATTGGTGAAATTGACCATCAGTTAAATTCGAAGTAAACATTAGATGTATATTTTCATCTAATCAACAACTTTGCAAACAATGTTTAGTTTTATCTTATGTAAAATATTTCAATCAATATTTTCTTATTTTCATGTAGAATAAAACCATTCTACATTTCATGTAGAATAAAAATTTCTCAAGGAGATAAACATCTTATATGGGGAAGGGTTTATACATATATACATATACTTTTTGTAGGTATATATGTTTATGTATTCTATAAACATGTCTTCATATAAATACATATAAATATGTAGAGATAGCATACGTATTACAAATAGAGTGCTGTATGTTACTAAGTAGGAATTGGATATATGCATTAGTATGTACATGCATAACAACAAAAATAATATAAAGAAATGTATTTGTAATGATAAAGAGAAATACAATTCATTATATATAGAGAGATGTCACAATGAACCAAGAATGAAATTTTTATTTTGGTGAATGAATATCATTTTGAAGATTTCATTTTAGGAATATATACATATTTTGTACAATGATAACTTAATGTATGATTCCAAAATTACCGAAAATTCCAGGCAAGTTTAGTTGATGGAAAACATTTTCTCATCATGATGAGAAAAATCATTTTAAGTGACTTAAGGTTACAAAACTTTTTAGTGTATTTCTAGCAGAGTATATATTAGTGCTGAAAATAAGTAAAAATCTAGTTGTTTCCAGTAGTCATCGCATTGGATGTTGTGTAACTGCATACTGAAACTATTGTTAAAAGGATCCAAGATCCAATTTTGAAAATCTTCTACAATTCAAGAAAAAATGGCTCAACTTATTGCTAAATAAGAGTTAGTATAGTGTTTAGAAATAAGCCACTGAGTAAAATCCTCTCAATCATAGTGACACAAAAGACCTCCAGAACTGAAAAACAAAACAAAATTATATATAAAAAAACAACATTCACAATGCTAGGAAATTACCCAGAGCACACCTAAAGCTTTAGAGAGTGCTAGGGAATAAACTTACTATTATCTAAACTGATAAGGTGAAAAGAGAGAATCAAGCATTTATTCTGTATTAAGAACTGTAACTAAAGTGGGCATGGTAATGTATACCTTTAATCCCAGCCCTCTGGAGGCAGAGGCAAGCAGATCTCTGTGAGTTCAAGGCCAGCTTGGTCTACATAGCAAGCTCTACACCAGCTGGGACTAAAGGAAGACTCTGTCTCAAAAAAACAAAACAAACAAAAAAAAACTATAACTAAATAAAAATAAAATAAATTAAAAAATTTAAAATAGCTATAACTAAATCTCCAATAAGAAAAAAATATCTCTTTATGAGATTTGTTAATACCAAAGAGAGGATAATACATAAGGAATATATGAAGATATAGATTACACCTCTAAATGAAAGAACGCATTAGTCCAGGGATAATTAATGATCATTAATACAATAATGTGAGGTGTTGACTGGTGCTGTGTCTACTGATGGAGGAGGCCAGGACCGCCTGTGAAGTAGGTGAAGGTCCCACCATGGTGGACTTGTATCCTTGAACTGCGAGTCCAAAAAAAACCTTCAGTTCATTGTTTTGTCAGGTATTTTGTCATCATAATGAGAAAAATAATTAATGTACTGACTTTATATCTGAACTCTACAATATGACTGCTACTCTGAGCAGTGCGCAGCCACCATTTAGGACAAGTTGACATTGTTCCCATTGGAGAAACTTGTCAACTGAGTTCAGCTAGAATAGCTCTGCTGCCCTGTACATCACTAGGGGACAGGCTTCATTCCTTCCATTTGCTGAGCATGTAAGGCCAGCAGTAGACTGCATGAAACATCTGTCCCTGGGTCATCTCTACCAGAAATGAGACAATCAGTCTTGGGCCGGTCCTCTCCACCATAGTGACCTTGGGCCCAATTTAGAGGCATCTGGACATGTGTAGGAGGCAAATTATAGCATCGTTCCTACAGCAATTTTATATTAAACCAAATGGCTGTTGCTCAGCTGTCTACACAAAGGCTTGGATGGGGTTCAAATGCTTCTGGGTCTCGCTGCAGATGGTGAAGCCATTCTTGTGCATGATGGCTGACAGTTTCAGCAGAAAGTTAGCATCAGAAACAGAGCTATTAATTATGTTGTTAATCCATCCCTTCCATAGATATTTATAGTGACTTTATTAGTCCAGATACTGTGTGTGTGTGTGTGTGTCTGTGTGTGTGTGTGTCTGTGTGCATGTCTGTGTGTGTATTTTCTTTTGGTCCTTCAGTTAACCAGTGGACATAACAGCATCAAATGTATTGTGAAGATGAGAAAAGCTACTCAGAGAACAAGAATATGAGATCAGTAAGAAAAATCACACAACGTTACACATTTTTTTTTACTTTTTATCTTTTTACTAACATCTCAAGTTTCATACCTGAAGTACAATTTCTCAGGACTTACTATTTATATATTTCTGGTTATACTTTCCTTTTGGATGTTAAAGGCCACACAGTTAGCCCAGATTAATGTTCCACTTCTAAAGTTTTATGCACTTCATTTGTGTGTGTGTGTGTGTGTGTGTGTGTGTGTGTGTGTGTGTATATGTGTGCAGGTGCACATGTCAGGTAACTTTCCATGTCATTTTTGGAGGCAAGGTCTCTCAATAAACCTGAAGTTGGCTGATTTGAATAGCTAGTTGCCCAAGCCTCAGGGGTCTTCTTGTCCCTGCCTTCTCAACCTCCATTAACCAGCTATAGGTTCTCTTGGGGGCTGGGGCCTTGTGGTACCTCCCCCCCGCCCCCAGCACAGCACAAAATGTGTGGACGCAGGCCTTTTCCTCCTTGTCTCACCTGGTGTGTGCTATAGATTGAATCCTGTATGCTGGTGTTTGTACAATAGAGTCCTGGCATCCAGTGACTTAATTTGTAAACAGGCCCTTCCAGAGGGTAATTAAGGAAAGTGAGGTTCTAAGTGTAAGGCTAATAGAGAACTCTTTCCCTTATAACAAGATTGGATTCCAGAACATTCTCTCTTCAAGGTAATTAAAGAAAGGTCACCTGAGGACACAGGGAGAAAGCTATAATCAGTGATCCAGAAAGAGAAGCCTTGTCAGACCCCACCATGGCAGGGTACTCTCTGCCTTAGCAGATTCCCTCCATTGTCTCCTGAAGCATTCACTTACCCAGCACCAGGGACAGTGGCTCAAGCCAGGGTCCTTTCTCAGCTAGGGCCTTGCTTTATCATTCTTGTTCATTTGGGAAGTAATCATGAGTCAGCTTTTTAAAGTAAGTCATTTGAAATCTTTGATATTTTAGCATATGCATGTTTGTGGGCGTGCATGTGTTCATGTGTCTATAGGTGCACATATGTATTCATGCATGTGGCGACTGGAGGTCATCCTCTGCTTTTGCTCCTTTTTTAAAAAATGTTTTATTACACTTATTTATCTATGTATTTATATATATGTGTGCAAACATACATGTGTATGCCTGCCACAGTGTGTGTATGAAGGTTATAGGACAACTTGTGTGAGTTGTAGCTTCCTCCATGTTGGTACCAGGTATCAACCTCAAGTCATAGGGCTTGGTGACAAGTGCTTCACCCACTGAGTCACCTCCTACTCCACCTTATTTCCTTAGACAGGATCTCTCACTTTTACCTGGTGCTCAGCCATTGGTCTAAGCTCTGTGGCCAGTGAGCCCCAGGGAACCACCTGTGTCCTCCTCCCTAGCTCTAGGATTACAAGAACCATGGCATCTGGGGATCCAACTAAGGTCCTCGTGCTTGTGTCTGAGTAATCTTCCCATCCCCAAACTTCATTACTTTATTAGCAACAGTGACTTGAGGCACTTTGCAAAGAGTTGAGAGTGATGTGCTACAAAGAGCTATCTCAGAAGTCCAGGAGATGTAGGGGTTGTGTGACAGTTAAGCATGTAATAGGCTGGTGCATGGAGACCCACTGAGAGGCTGTTGGGAGGGGCAAAGAATGATGGGAATCTTGGTTACTGCAAGGCTGGCAGAGGATGAATAATGAGCTGTGCCCCCTGACTGCATCTCCCCTTTTACTCTGAAACATTCTTGTCTCCAGTCCAAGAAAATGAGTAATTTATGTCAGCTAGGAGGAAAATCAGAATAATTTATTTACTTGAATGCCTGTGTTTCTGCATGTTCCTCTGGTGACTTAGTTCAATAATTGAGTTCATGTTGACTTTATATTTTCTGAGTTCATTTGAAACTCCCCTATCATGTTTTAATAGAAGTGTTTTACTACTTAGTTTTACATTTATTTTTTTCCAGTAAAATTTGGTCCCTTTGAGAATGCCAAGTGGAATCAAATCTTGATACTCCATTTCTTTAATCATTAGACTTCAAAAGAATGTTAATATTAAAAACAAAATCAAAAACTATAGCCATGTTTGCCTGGAAGATCTTAACTAAAACTAGATCTTATGCTATTAAAAACTATAAATTAAAATAATGCTGAATCATGAATTTAGCTCCTACTAGTATACCGCTTCCTTTGTCCTTGACCAGGAACGTCAGTTTGTATAAGCCTGTTTACATCCGTAGGCATGTATAAGATATAATTTTAATTTAAAAAATATTAAATTTATTTACTGTGTATGAATAGGGAGGTGAGTCACAGTGCTCCCATGGAAGTTGGAGGACAACTTGTGGGAGTCAGCTCTCTCTACACTGTCAGTCCTGAAATTTGAATTCAGGTCATTAGTCTTCACGGCAGGTGGCTTTACCTGCTGAGCATCTCACTGGCCAAGGCTATAGTTTTATAATCCTCTTTAGAGAAAATATGACTGATATGCTTGCAAGCTGCCTATCTTTAATTTATCATTGGTGGTAATTCACACCATTTGGGTTTTCAGTAGCACGTAGTATGATTTCCAAACTGCTAGGGAGAATTTTGTTTCTGGGAATCCTGCAGCTCACATCCCTTGACCAGAGCCTAATGTCTGGCTGTTTAACTCTGAGATGCATTGCAACTAAGTAATTTGTCCCTTAATTCTATAAAGCATGTTTATCCTGAGATGCATGAGGAGTATCTATTGTTTAAATTGATGTTTGTGTAATGTGAAGGCTTTGTTAAATGAAGCAGACATTTTATACAACCTCAACACCTGTTTGGTAGAATTGGTTCTTTTAGAAATCAAAGTAAGAGTAAATGGTTGGACCTTAACAAAACATGAAAAGGAAAAAAAGATAAAAATGAGGATGAATACAGAGTTGATAAAACTCATTTTGCATTTATTTGCAGTATCTAAGAAAGGGAAGGAACCAACATGTCTGTTGACAAATTAATGGATCAGGAACAGTGTGTGTATGCAGTGTGCTATCCATCAGCTCTACAGGAGGATGTTCCACTCCTTAACAGCTGTGGGGACAAGCCTAGAGGATGTCAAATGAAATAAGCTGAGCACAGAGAGACAAATACTGTATGAGTTCACTTCCGTGTGAAGTATTAAAGACATGAAGAATGAGTACAAATACAAAGTAGAACTGAAAGTTCCCAAGGGCTGGGAGACATGGGAAGATATTGGTCAGTATCATTTGCCCAAGATGAGCAAGTTGTGGAGACAGGTGAGAAGGGATGATGACTGCGGGTAGGCTTTTTGAAAATAATACAGGCCATGATTTCCCTCAACTAGTAAAGACGGGATGGAGAGCTAGCACAGGTAAAAGGCTTGCTGTAAAAGCATGAGGTCCTGAGTTCAGTCTCTAAATCTGAAACAAACAAATAAAGGCAGAGCAAGGTGCTTGTAGATGGGCAAGCAGAGACAGGAAAATCCCTGGCGCTCAGTGGCCAGGGAGCCCTGCCTACTTTCCAAGTGCCAGACCCTCTGGATAGCACCTGAGGCTGACCGCAGGCTTCACATCCACCTACACACACACACAAACACACACACACACACACACACACACACACACACACACACACACACAAAACTTATACATCTAGGCAAAGGCTAGGAGGGTTGATTACAATGTCCGTGGGAACTTCCTTTCTTGCCTTGCTTCCTGTGAAGTGACCATGTTTGAGCCCAGGGCATGAAGGAGACTAAAGAGATACACACGTTTCCTTGTCTCCCATGACTGTCTCAGGAATGCAGTTATTCACAGTAAAGAGCAACTCTTCCTCAGCGCACACACAGAAGAATCCTGCCATTTTCTGCTGTCCCTTTTCACACAGTGTTGCCGGGCTTTATGGGGGATTCCCATTGTTTTAGAGTTATTTGTATGAATAGAGTTATTTCTGAATGTCTGTGGTATACAGTTTTCAAGCTTCCTTGATAAAGACAGAATGATGAACACTGTCTAGTTAATTATATAAAATAAACCCATGGATCCCAGAAAACAGGAAACTCAGATTATCTTCAGGTTAAATTAGCAGAGTTATAAAGCTAACATCTTCTGTAAAGTCTCAATAAAAGAAGAGTGGGCTTGAATTATAACAGACGGTTTTGACTGTAAATAATATGCCCTCCTCATAGTAAAGTTGGTTGAATAGTAGAGGCCACTGGAAAGAGATTCATTCTTTTCTTTCAATGACAGAAGAGGTTACATCATTTTCTTGCCTACAGCCAAAGAGAAGGACCAGATAATGCTTAAAGGTTATTTTCTACCTTAGAAGAATACTGCTTGTAGATGGGCAGAAATAAGAAAAGGGTGAAATGATTCCCAACAAAGCCATTTAGATGAAGCCCTAACAGATTTTTTTAAAGGTCTATTTCCTCTGCTAGATTGGAGCTTGCCAAGGGCTCTATCTATTTATATCAGTGTCTGGGGAACACGGCATGGGACCAGAGTGATTGTGGGTGCTCAGTAACTGTCTGCCTAGAGGGCCTCATCATGGACTGGCCAGCATGGCTGATTTAGAGGGCACTCAAGGGCACTTTTTCCATTCTGTACAGATGATCCTCTCATAAAACTCTAGGGAAATTCAGCACATGAGCATATGTATTGACTGACATTAAATTTACACATCAGTTACATGTCTCACAGTGTTGTGGTGAAGCTCTTTTAAATAGTAAGCTCTGGGATTGGGAAGATGCCTGGGTTGGTATAGTGCTTGTCACACAACCAGGAAGACCTGAGTCAGATCCCCAGCAGGCACATCAGAAGCCACTGTGTCATTCAGCACTGAGGACACAGACACAGAGATGACTGGAGTTCCTGGAGGTATTCTAGCTGAAACTCATGAGCCCTCAGTTTGGTTAGAGACTATCTCAAAAATAAAGGTAAGAGTGGGATTGAGGAAGACACCAAATATGGATCCCTGGCCTACACACATACACACACACACACACACACACACAAACACACACACACACACATCCACACACACAAAACAGAGCTCTGGTTATTTAATAAAAATAACTGGTTTCTGTCTCTCCAATATTAGATAGAGGCAGGGGTAGGATACACAGACTGCTTCTATATATGGACCAGTACCAGAAAGCCTGATATTTGGAGAGAAAAAGGGAGATATTGTCAAACACTGTAAACTGTGCTCCTGTTTTCATGGACTGTAGACTGGTTTCATCATCTCCAGCCCCATGAACAAGCAAGTGAATGACCTTGAACTATTCCTTCAGTGTCTCTGTGTCTCAGCTTCCTCTTTCCCCAAAGAAACTCTTGGGTCCTTCTCACTGGAAAAACTTCAGACTTCCAAAGCAGCTGTTTTCACAGTTCTGCTCTCTCTCTCAGTCGTCTGACCTCATCATAGTTTGGAAACAGCCCTTTTTACAGTCACACAAGTTCGGCCCCACTAGCTTCCCGCAGGCTTCCAGAAGAAAAGGGTCACCACTTAGAAGCCTCCAGATCACTCTTCTCAGTTTTCTAAAACCAGGTAACCTTAACTCAAGGTCTGCATCAGTGTGAAGAGAGGAGTTCTCTCTCCTCTGGAGAGGAAGGAAAAAAGAAGCACTAAAAATAAAATAATAAATAATGGATTTGCCCCAAGTAATTGTTCACTGAGTAGGTGCTTCCAGCTTGATATCCACCAGAATATATGGAAGGGAAATAAAAATAAAATAAAATAGATGCAGTCAATAAAAAAATACCAATTTTAGAATGTCAAAGATGAACTAGGGCAAACTTAAACAATGGATGACATATTAGATTCTACTATCCATTGCAAATGTTCTTTGAGCAATTTTACTTGACTTCATTAATGTAGGCTACCAAATTAGATCACCTTTGGCACAAATAATATGTTTTTATCAAATATGCACAGGAGGTAAAGATTTGTTTGAACATGTGTTCTTGCTTTGTTGTTTTACAATCTAAGTTATTAGTGCAGTCTGGTGTTTTAGGCATTCAGACTTAAACTTCAACTAGTTTTATTTGTATTATCTGAAGAAGAGAATGACAAACTGTTATAAAGGGCAAAGGAGTAAATGTTTTAGGCTTTGCATATTGTGAGATAAAATAGACATCTACATAACAGTATAGGAAAATATTTCTATAGAATTCTTTTATTGATGACATTCCATGTTTTGGCAGTTTTTAAAATTGTAGCTTTAAAAAATAAAACACACTATTGAGAAGGATAAAATTATTTCAGAGCAATAGGGAATAACATTTTATTTAACTGGAGCTCAGAATTATATTCCTTATCATCTATATTGACCATAAATGCTCATCTGTTAATGGTGATTATAATGCAATTTTATGTATTGCATTTTTGAAACTGTGTTTTCGCACACATAGTTCTCTTTAATGCCATTGCTATTTCATAATCACATGATTTTAACTGAACATATTCATTTCTTGGAAAGCATGTATAGATGTCCTCTGCTTTTGTTATCACTTCATATACATACAAATGTTTATAAATATACATAGATACGTCAAAAAAAGTTGAACTAGCTTTAAGCATCTCTGTTCACTGGCTGATTGTTAAGAACAGAAAACTAAGTCCTATGAGGGTCTACGTATTCACATGCAGTTTCCAATAAGACAATACATATTTTAGTTGTGATTAATAAGAGTCTAAGAGAAACACATAGGACTAAAGGTGCATACATTAGAAAATACAACGTGATTTCATTAGAAAATTAGGTGATACAGTGCTCAAGCCCTTCAGCTCAGAGAAAATTGCCCCCAAGGGGAAGCCTGCGTCTTGTTAATAGTGAGACAGAGGAAGTGTGATCAAGACACATGGCAGGCAGGCTATGAAATCATTAATAGCTCTTCAGCTGTGGTCTTCAAGACAAAGGTTAATAGTAAGAGGATGCTAATACAGTAGCAGTTAATGAGCACATGTGTGAGTCCCCATCTGCAGGAAGCAGGTTGAGGCACACTCCAATAATTGAATGTGTTAAAATCATTGAGGTCTGATGACATTCACTTAAGAGTCCTAAAGGAAACGGCTGAAAGAGCACATGAGAGAGCAGAATGATCTTTGAGTGTTTAGGAAGGATGCGTGCTGGATGGAAAAGGTAAACTTGTTGCTTAAGAAGATAAATACATAAAAAGGCCAGGGGAAACGGTAGATAGGAAGAGCAATAGAAAGGCTCACAGGCTCATGCCTTGAAGGGAATTAAGGAGAATAAAGAAGAAATGAGATCTAAATGGAAATGATGCCCAGGGGCATTGTTGCTGCCCTGTGCAGCCAATGCATCAGTGCTGTGCACTGTGGGCACGCGCATGACTCTCTGAAGCTGACACCTCAGGCTGGCTCACTAGATCTGGTTGCTCAGGACAAAACTGGAAGCTTCACATTCTCAAGAAATGAAATTCCCATGCCACCAGTACCACCTTTCTTTTCCAGTTCAGTGGTGGGGAAACAGGAAATGAGGTGCAACTGGGGACTTGGCGACAATTATGCTGTCAGCAGGTAGCAGTTCCAGGGTGTGTAGGTGTAACTCTTGTTCTGCTCAGTGTCTGACTAAAGATGGGCCTCCGGCTCTCTAGCTAGTTTCTTTGTGAAGGACTCACACTGTAGACAGGGTTTTTTTCTTCTTTAGTATTTAGTTTTGGGTGCATGCCTTTAATCCTAGCCCTTGGCAGGCAGAGGCAGGTGGATCTTTGTGAGTTCAAGGCCAGCCTGGTCTACAGAGTGTGTTCCAGGACAGCTGGGGCTACAGGGAGACCCTGTCTCGAAAAGACAAAAAAAAAAAAAAAAAAAAAAAAAAAGATTTGGTTTTCAAGTGAAGAAGATAAGAACCCTCTATTGGCTTGGCGGGGTCAACTGTTATCACAAAATACTGAAAGATTTTTTCAAAGGTTGTAAACAGTTGAAAAGGAGAGAAAAAGGACATGATCAAAAATACAGTGAGACCCTGAGTTCTGATCCCCAGCACCCACATGCAGAATCTGTAAGTGGCCACTCTCATTCCATTAACACCAGTTATCATTTGTATGGTGAGGGTGGTCGGGGGGGGGGGGGGGTGGGGGACAGGACCCAAGAGGATCACTGGAGTTTGCTGGCTTCCAGCCTAACTCCAGGTTCATTTCAGTGGCCAGCATGCACATTCTGCTTTTTCTCTTTTCATTGTCACAATAGCTCAGGAGTTCATCACCATTATAATCATGTCTTGTACCTGCAGAATCTAGAAGAGACGGGGACACTGTCTTTGCTCTGTTACTCTCCAGCTTATTCCCCTGAGACAGGGTCTCTTGGTGAACCTGGAGGAGCTAAGGTGACAACCAGCACTCCTATGTCCTCCCGTTGATCGTTGATCCTTCTGTCTCCACCCCTCACAGCTGGGGTTACAGGCCTGACTGTGTGTGTGCCGGCATCTGAACTCAGGTCCTTGTGTTTGCTCATCAAATGTTCCTGCCTACTTAACCATCTCTCCAGCTTCCAAAACCTCTTTTTTAACCATTACCCTACTTAGCTTTGAGGAAATAGTATTCAAAAAGTAGCCGTAAAAGGAAATGGTGAAAAATGAGTCAGAACTTCTGAGGATGAAGATAACTTACAGCGTTCATTCATGTGGAAAAGTGATGGAAGGAAAACATAATAACCAACAAATATGTAAAAATATGTAATGAGATTGCTAGCAGGCGATATCCATCACTCCCACTGGGACAAAATGAAAAGAAATGAGCTTTTAGCACCATAGAAATAGGACGAAGTAGCAGCTATGAGTCACAAATGATAGTAGAGCAGGGCTGAGCCAGACCCATCAATTTTCACATGGGGCATGGAGGTTCAGAGAAGGTGGCATTTCTAAAGTCATTCATTGGGTCTATAACATTGCAGGAACTTGAATCCAGTTCTCTGCAAGCCCAGTTTTAAGTATGCACCACATCTGAGGCTTGTGATTGTGAGTGTGGGAGGCTCTATGAGACCTCATGTCACAGTGTATACATCCATCTCTGCCTGTGTTCACATGACTCACTGACCTATCATTTAAAAATGGTCCATTTAGTGATGCCAGAATCAAAGTTGTCATATAGCAGCAGACATGTGGATAATTGGTTTGGGGCTTAGACATATGAAATTCCCTGGACGTTGGGATTGAGATTCCTGAATAAGAGAAGACAAATAATAGCAGTGTGAAAAATAGTTGTCAGACATTATGGGCTGGAAATGGCTTAGTGGGTGAAGGCACTCAGTACCAAGCCTGATGGCCTGAGTTGGATCCCTGGCACCCAGATGGTAGAAGGAGAAAACTGACTTCTGCAAGTCGTAGTCTGACCTCAACATGGGTGTGGTGGCATGTGCCCCTTCAATGTAAAATAAATAAACAAAATTAAATTAAAATTAAAAAAATATTTGTTGGAAATTTATCAACCAAACAGCCTCCTCCCTCCCTCCCTTCTTTCTCTCTCTCCTTCCTTCCCTCTTTCCTTCATTCTTTTCCCTCTTAAGTTTTCTCTTATATTATTTCCTTGAGCTCTGGAATATATTAAAACAAAGAAAAGATAAGTCAAGACTTGGCATGATTCATTTGTAATGACCCAATGACATTTTCTCCTACAATTATTGAATGCTTTTCAATTATTATGGTTTTTGTCTTTTTGAGACAGGTCTCCCTTTAGTCCCAGCTGGCCTGGAGCTCAGTTTATAGACCAGGCTGGCCTTGAACTCACAGAGATCGACCTGGCTCTGCCTCCCGAGTGCTGGGATTAAAGGCATGTGTCAAGATCTGTTTCTATTTCACTACCCAGCCTTCATTTTCTTTCTCCAGAATCTCTCTTTTTTCTCAAATATAATTTCAGAATCAGGTGTGCTCTAAGGGGCCTGGCTGAGTGGCTGTGGTGACTGGGATCCTAGCTCATGGAGTTGACCTCCTTATGGTAAACTCCCTGGAAACCATTTCCCCTGAACAGTGTTCCCAGCTACCTCCACACAGGCCCCCAAGTAAGGTACGGAATTCGCAGAGTAACAATTTTGCAGCTGCACCCACACACATCCTCTGAATTCACCAGCCTGCATTTCTGGATGCCACATGTGTTGCTTTAGTATTTGTTGTTTTTCTTTTCCTATTGAAAAGATTAATTTTATTTTCTTAAATCACCATTTGTTTATCATATTTGTATGCCAAAAATCCACAAGGAAATGTAAAAAGCATAGCTTTAATCTCATTTCTATTCTGGAATAATCATGCTGAAGAAGGATTTTCAGGTGGAACTCTGTTTTCCCAGCTACAGAAAAGAGTTCATCTGACCTGCAGAAACAGAAAGCATTACTCCTAATTTGATCAGAAGAGAAATAAAATTTGGGAATAGAATTCATATGAAGTTTAAAATAAATGTGATGCCTTTTTGCAAGTTTCCAATAAGCAATAAGAATCTGTTATCCTGTTGCTACAATGCAATGTTTATATTTTCAATTCAAGTGCTCATAGTTCAAAAATAAAGAGTGAACAGAAATGAGGTGCTACTCTGCCTGGAGTCTGGGGTCCCACTGCCTAAGCTCTATCCCTGTTCAATGCAGCTCCCATAGCCTACCCTTAAATGAGTTTCTTTAACTCTTTGAAAATGTTTCACTATGTAAAATGGACCAACAATTTGGCCATTGGGTAGAGTAAATAAAACAATGTATATATTTTACCTGGTGCATTGTAACAAGAACTAGGAACACTACAGCGCTGGTCCCTGAGGGCCAGGTGATAATCAGTTGCTAACTGCTGGTAGTTGAAATAGGATTCTACAGCAGCCAGTAGATCAAGCAGCAGGTAGTCTCTATTTGTCATCCTTTGGGAGCTCTTCTTGACTTGAATTCCCCCCTTCCTCTTTCTCTTTCCGTGTGTGCATGAATGCAATGTGCATGTGTGCAATGTCTACGTCTGTATGTGAAAGCCAGAGGGACAGACAAGCTTGGCTTTTGCTTCCTTAGCCACCATCACTTTTTGTTTTAGAGTCTCTCACTGGCCTGGAGAATGTGATGCCTTTTTTGCAAATTTCCAGTAATAAGAATCTGTCATCCTGGGGCTGGAGAGATGGCTCAGTGGTTAAGAGCACCTACTGCTCTTGCAGAGGACTTGGGTTCAATTCCCAGCACCCACCTGATGGCTAAGATCTGTCTTTAACTCCAGTTCCAGGGGAATCCAACACCCTCCATGGCATTGCACAACACGAGTGCACCAACCTACGTGCAGACAGTACACTCATACACATAAAAAAATAAAATAAAAAAAGAAAATATATCTAAAGAAAAAAAGAATCTGTCATCCTGCTGCTACAATGGAATTTTTATATCACCAAGTAGGCCTTTCTCTGCCTCCCTCACACTGGGTTTTCAAACCAACACCATCACACCATCTCTTTTATATGGATTCTTTGAGATCACACTTGGGTGCTGGTACATGCAAGGCAAGTACTTCATTGACAGTTTTCTCCCCAACTCAAAAGTCATCCTTGTCTCCTTTTCCTCCTCCTCCTCCTCCTCCTCCTCCTCCTCCTCCTCCTTCTTCTTCTTTTGTCTTTTTGAGACAGGGTCTCCCTGTAACTTCAGCAGACCAGGCTGGCCTTGAACTCACAGAGATCTGCCTGCCTCTGCCTCCCAAGTTCTAGGATTAAAGGCGTGCACCACCACGCCTGCCAAAAGTCTTCTTTTAAGTAGATCATCAGACATAAGCCCGTGGGCCATCAGGAGCAAATCTTCATCTACCCATTAGCCTTAGCCTTAAACTTTCCCAGATTCACTTCAGAGGGACAGAGACCCTGAGCATCTGCTTGAATGCATGGTCCATTGGTTTGCTTTGTACAGGATCAGGCTGCAAATGCTTTATGATTGCTGGCACATGATCGTCGTTACGGTTACTCTCCCTGCTGTAGGGCACTCCTACAAAGAATAGCAGAGCACAACTTTATAACAAGCCACTCAGGGGGCAACATGCATTTGTATCCAGGCTGTGGTGGGCTAGCTCTCACTCTGGGAATTAGGTGGATATGGAAGATGGCTATGGGTGAAGGAATGGTTTAAGAGAAAGTGTCAATTATAGATTAAGGAAGTGGGGGGGGTGCAAAACAGCATAATTTTGGAAGCCTGATCAAATGAAAGCTTTTTGTTTGTTGTGGGTGGTAACTATACTAGCTACCTGATCTTTGTAGGCATTTAGGGAACTTTATAAAAATAAAGATACTTAAGATATGATTATGGTTGTATAGGTTATCATTGAATTCAGACAAATTTAGCAGGAATCAACAGCTAATCAGTGTCAATGACCTCACTAATCAGTGTCCAAATGCCTTCACAGTATACCTGCATTACTGAGTCAATGGACAAGGGAGCGGGGGTTCAATATAGAGGTAAGTTAGCAACTGCGCTGGATAGCTTTAGTTATTAACTTGACACACCTGCATTGAGGGAGCCTCAATTGGGGAACTGCTTCCATTGGACTGGCCTGTGGCCAAGTCTGTGAGGCATTTTCTTCCTTCTTGAGTGATGTGGGAGGGCCCAGCCCACTGAGGGTACTACCACCCCTGGGCAGGTTGTTTTGTAATGTAAACTCATACAGCCACTATGGAAAGCAGTGTGGAGAACCCTTGGAAGACTCAATGCAAAGCTGTATCTTTTCTTTCTCAGCCATTAAGTTGGTGACATTTCGTCCTGTTGGAACAAACATATCTTTTCCCGTGGTTAGTTTTAAAATTTGAATTGCAAGGTTTTTGACAAAAAGGTTTCATGTCTGTCTGTATCCCCCCCCCTTTTTTTTTTAACCCACGAGTCTAAAGAAAGACAACATCATGAACTTTGCAGGTAAATGGATGGAACTAGAAGATATTATGTTGAGTGAAGTAAGACAGTCCCAGAAAAACAAGCAACGAATGGTATCCCTCATCTGTGGATGCTGGCCCCAATAACCTACTTGTAAACATTTCTTGCTGGGAGTGATGCATAATGGAAAACAACAACAACACCAACAACAGAAAAGACTGCATCAAAGAACTGACTGAAATGGTGAATCTGGTGGGGCTTGGGAGGGGGGTTGGGAGTGGGGCAGGGGTCTAGATTCTATTTGTATCATAATCTTATACAAAAAATTATGTAAAACAATAAATTTAAAAAAGGAAAATATATTTTAATATGTTAAAAATATATTAAAATATATAGGTTCTAAGACAATACAAAGGAAGACAGTCAAACCAATAATAATATGTTGGTTTACATGTCAAATGATTAATACTTAAATGCAGTCATATAAATAAAAAATGCATTATGATTAAAAAAAAAAAAAGAAAGCAGGCTGAGTACGGGCCAGAAAACCAAGCCAGTAAGCAGTGTTCCTCCAGATTCATTCCCTGAGTTCTTACCCTGGGCTCCTAAGTGATGAACTGTGACCTGGGGAATATAACCAAATAAATCCTTTCCTCTCCAAGTGGGTTATTGGTCAGAGTGTTTTGTCACAATAGAAGGCAATGTAGAAGAGCAACATTCTGAAGAGTTCAAAATGCTTCAGAGTGTCTTATTTTATTTCTTTAATATTATTATATTTTTCTTTAATTTTTTATTGCACTTTTGTGCATTTCATATATTTCTTATTCAAATTTAGACCCATTTCCCCTTCCACCCCTACCCCTCCAGAGATCATGCATTCTACCATATATGTCTTACCTCTTTTTCTCAGTCTTTTAAAAAATTTTTAATGCGGAAGTTTACTGTTTGGGGCAGATCTTCACTATTTCAGTCAGTTCACTGAACAGGTCTTTTGTTGTTGTTGTTCCCTTTAATTTTATATTACTCAAGAATGCATGTATACACTCCACAAATATACCAAAATTACAATGTCTGAAAATAAACTATAGGTTAATACCAAAACATGTTTAGGGATTCACCTTTTAACAGTAGAGTTGCATGCAGTTAAAAAGAAATATTACTTTACATTCCTAAATTACATAGAAAGTTGATGTATGTTTTTTTTTAAATTCCAAAACATGTTTAGGGATTCAGATTTTGACAATAGAGTTGTATGCAGGTAAAAAAAAAATATTACTTTACATACCTACATTGCCTACTAAATTGATGAGTAACATCAGGTATTATATTTAGTAAAAAGAAAAAAGAAAAAAGAATTATTCAGTTTGCCTTAAAAATAGGGATTTGAGAGGAGGAATTAGAGATGGCCGAGAAACATCTTAAGAACTGTTCAACATCTAAGTTGGGATACCTGCAGGAGGAGAGGCGATAAGTCCCTGCTGCCGAAGACCTGACGTTAACATGGGAGGGATGTATTGAGACAGCACATGCAAGTGTACAGATGGCCTCTGGAATGCCAGAGAGTGTTACCAAAGGCCACTAAACCAATAAAGCAAATACGGGTCTCCCTGAGTCAAGCAAGACTCCACCGTCAGCACCAGCTACACCTCACCTGCCTGGAAATACTGTGCAGCAGAGGCAGCCATGTGCCTGTATATCCCAAGTCTAATTGGCTATTGGCTCTCTCCTTGGAGGTATAACCCATGGCTGATGCCACAAGCTTACATCCTTTACAGGTTAGGAGATGTTATAAGCCACAGTAAGACCCTGTCATATTTAACAGGGGGGGAAATGTAATTCATGGATTAACATATCATCCAAACATATGTGTCTATGCCAAAGTAACCTACCATAACTATTAGTGCTGCATAAATACCTATATATCTAATTGCTTGTGCTTCATTAGTAGGATCAAAAGGTTACTCCTGGACAAACTGTCAGCCCATGAAAGGAAACAGCCAGAATTGACCAGAGTCCAAGTCAACAGCTCCAGAGAGAGTGGACTGTTTTACTTCTCATCCACCTGTGCCCCTTTTCTAAGCCTAGGGAACAACCTGCAGAAGAGGGGGTGTGGTAGAATGTAAAGGCTCTGATTGGGGTGAATGGTGAAACTACAGCGATGTAGTCTGGACACTCATTTGATCAACTTGATTGAACAAACAACATGTCACCCCCCACTGGATGGTGGGGCTGTGGGGGTTTGGACACAACAGCCTGTAGATTGGTTTTGCACGA
Source organism: Rhizomys pruinosus (assembly GCA_009823505.1). Lineage (NCBI taxonomy): Eukaryota > Metazoa > Chordata > Mammalia > Rodentia > Spalacidae > Rhizomys > Rhizomys pruinosus. The sequence goes on from VZQC01015082.1 coordinate 2,734,711, forward strand.
AGAATGCTTGCACTCATGGATTATCACTTATAGCTAAAAAAGGAAAAAAAAACAGAGAAAGATGCAAGACAGTTATGGCAGAATACATGATCTGGGATGGGGTGGGGGTGAGGGGGAAGGGAAAGGGAAAAATGCCTGATCTGAATTGGAAAATGATGTACGAAATGCACAAAGCATCAATAAAAAAATTAAATTAAAAAAATGTAATTTAACTCGAACATAATAGTAAATAAAAGTCCTCTTATTAAAAAAAATAGGGATTTGGTGCTAGGATCCACAAATAAGGGACACCATATGTCATTTGTTTTTCTGGGACTGTGTTACTTCACTTAGCATAAAGGCTTCTAGTTCCATCCATTTACCTGAAAAGTTCATGATGTTGTCTTTCTTTACTGCTGCATAGAATCCCAAATATTATTTTAAATAATGAAAACAAGTTTAAAAATATTGACTCTTGGGCTGGCAAGATGGCATAGTGTATCAAGGCACTTGCTGAGAGGACCGATGGCCTGAGATTGATTGCCTGCATGGTACAGAGAATCAGTTCCTGAAAGCTATCCTCTGACATCCGTAAGCATGACATGGGACTGGAACATGCTTACACACACACACACGCACACACACACACACACACACACACACACACACACACACTGAGAGAGAGTACACACACAGAGAGAAATAATTGTATTAAATTTTAAAGTGTATACTATTTCATTGATTATTTGAGAATTTCATAGAGAGCATTTGATCCTATCCAGATCCTCTCACACACCTCCTCTAGGATCTACCCCCACCCACTCATCCTTTTTGCAGAAACATAATCACAGGAAGTAAACGGTAAATAACAGATGAAATAAAAACTTGAAACTGATTGTTTTTGAATCAGTTCAAATCAGTTTTATGTAAGTTCATTTTCTCTCTTTAATAGCTTGGACTTTGCATTCATTTAAAGATTCCCCTTGGACTATCACAGTAGTTTTCAGAACCACAATATCTTGTCCAGTACTGTGCATACTTAGCAACTAATGCTCAATAAGCATCGAAGAGTATGGAAAAACTTATCATCTTCTATGAATGCTTAACACCCATTTCCAGGTACAAGATTAATTCTCTAAGGTATTGCCAAATGTAGGGCTAACAAATTGCTCCTAAGTTTCCTCATGGGAAATATTTGCAAGTACTTTATACTTAAGCATTTTACATAAACTGTTAAACACCAGATTTCAATTGTTTGTTCATATGTTTCTAAAATCCTTAAAAAAAAAAAACAACCTGACAATCGAATAACAACTATTACACCCAAACTGCTAATGTGTTTCGTTTCTTTTTCCTGGTTGTCACAAGCCCGTGGTCTGAATCTCATGAATTATCACTAGAGGGGATTATTATGACTGTTTTAATTATGGCCAAGTGTCTTTAATCACAGGGCTGCATTATTTAAATATGACATGATGCTTAAAACATCATCTGTCATCATTTATTTCAGATGAGTGGTTCACCCAATTTGATATTTCTTTCGAGCACTATTTACTCACTAATAAAGTTGACCTTTCATAGAATATTTGTATAAGAATTTTACTCAGCAGCCATTTGCAATAAGTTTAATTAGAAAGTTGTTTTTGAAGCATAAGTCAAAAAATCATGGGAAGAAATGTCAGTCCTTTGGGATAAGTGGCCAGTCATTTTCATTCTGTCAGTCATCACTGTGGTCTCCATCACTATGGAGCCATTCTGTCCTAATATGAATGTAATAGCTAATTCCACAGCAATTCAGTGCTAATTTAGCAACAATTACTGTCCACTTGTTATAAAGTGAAGCCATGATCCCTAATGCAATTATTTTAATGCAGTTTGGTCAGATCCTATAGCATCATTGTGGAGACTTTAAATAGATGTGAGTGATTATAAGCACATTACCCAGGAAATCGTCTCCTTGAGGTGTTTATCCCAGTGTTCAGAATGTGCTCCTCTTTCTGTTTTTTGAACTAGTTCTCATTTATGTCAGTGCTTATCTTGGATTTGAGTTACACTTTGAGGAAAACTTTGGAGGAGGCAACAATAGAAAGGTTGCCAAAGGTCTGTGACTTCTCAGGAAGTGTGTTAGATGGGACATGAAAGCTTCACCTGCCTTCCTGGTATTGCCCATTATAAAACATGGTCTCTACAACACAGGCTCTAAAGATAAGTCCCCTAAGAAGTTATAACAGCTTCGGTGTGCTTCAGATGATATGCCTGTGTGTGTGTGTGTGTGTGTGTGTGTGTGTGTGTGTATGTGTGTGCATGTCTGCATGTTGGTGTCCTTACTACACACTTGCATGCCTCTGTGTAGAAGACAGAGGTCAGTGTCAGGTGTCTTCCTCCATCACTCCTTGTGCTGGTTATTTTGGTCATTTGACACACTCTGGAGTCACCTGGGAAGAGTCCCCATGAAAGACTGCATAGATCAGGTTAGCCTGTGGGGATGTCTGTGGGGGAACCGTCTTGATGGCCCTGAGTGATATGTAAGACAATATCCAGAAGTGAGTGAGCAGCTCTGTTCCCTGCTTTGGAAATCTGGGCTGTGTAAGAACAGAAAAAGTTAATTGTGTGTTAAGCATGCCTGCATCCACTTCTCTTTCTCCTTGACTGTGCATGTGATGTGACTAGCTGTTTTAAGTCCCTGCCTTGACAGTCATGTAACAATCTGGACATTGTCTGGCCAGTGAGCCTCAGGAATCCATCTCTTCACCTTCTCAGTGCTAGAATTACCAATACACGTTTCTGTGCCTGGCTTTTTACATAAGTTCTGGGGGTCAAACTCCAGCCCTCAGGTTTACATGGCAAGCATTCTACCAACTGAACCATCTCTGTAGCCCAGTATATGCTTTTCAATCTTTATTTCTGTGCATCTCCTAGCCTTCAGGTCACTGCGTACCACTTTGTTCTGCCATTGTGGATAGACACATGTGCCCACACTGGGAAGTAGGAGTGCATTCTTGCTGTGAGATCACCTTTGTGTGCGTAACTTCCATTCCTCTAAAGGCTCTCAATGTACACACCTACACACCCACCAAATGTTGAGGGAATTCACAATTCCCTTCCTTCCTTATCAAATCCTCTTCCCAGTAAAGTATTTAGATAATGAGGTAAACATTAAGGAGCAAATTACTTACATTACTTAAAAATCTTATATTTTCTGAAGAGTTTTGTTTTTTTAAATTTTCATTTTTTGTTGATGCTTTGTGTATTTCATATATCATTTTCCAATTCAGTTCAGGCATATTTCCCTTTCCCTTCCCCCCACGCCACCCCACCCCACCCCATCCCAGATCATGCATTCTGCCATTACTGTCCTGCATCTTTCTCTCAGTTTTTTTTCATTTTTAAACAATAAGTAATAATTTATGAGTACAAACATCCTTCATGTAAAACCAATTTTCAAGCAGTTGTGCCCAAACCCACATAGCCCATGGGTCCCACCATCAGAGTTTTGCTTTTTGACATAGGCAAGAATTCATAAACAGAAGAGAGTAAATTGTGGTGACAAAACTTTAGGATTCTATAAAGAATTTTAGGGGTATTTTTGTCTGCATAAGAGTCCCTGAGGTCAGGCTGAGAATCCTCACCAATTTTGTAGTAACAGAACTTTCAGCTACAGAGATGTGAACAAGAGAGAGGTTTTTGAGCATCTCAGATGAGACTGACTCACGGGTGATTAGGGCCCCAGCACGACACGCTGTGCTCTCCACAGCCCATCTCTGGAGTCTCCGAAGCTGGCTTTACCTCTCTGTGTCTTCAGGGAGTGGAAAAGAGACTGTAGGTGGGAGGCTTACATTACCAAGCTAGTCAACACAGCATCACGCCAAGTTCCATAGTCTGTAGTTCAATCGTAGTCACAACCCTAGTCCTGGTTCCATGAAAGGTAGCTAGGTACCCAGCTAGAGTTGTATTACTTTAGGAAAAGATCAAGACTAATAACTGTCTCACCTGAAGGCTATATAGAAAGCCTCAGTCTTCAACAAATATCTATGATGTCACTCCTAATAAACATAGTCTAAGTATTGTTGAACTGCTCAGCCTCCTATCTATTCTGACATTGACTTTTGAATGGATAACATTATTCATGAAGCCAGGTGTCTCTACTTCTTAGCATGATTATCCTTGAACATCAGAGTCTTTCAGGACCTGAGTTCAGAAGTGTTACATAAGTGTTTTCTCTATATTTATCAATGGGAAAATTCACAGGTGAGCCCTGATTCAAACACTCAGGAAGTAATGATAGGAAGGTAGACTTGTATAGTCATGGAAGTTGTTGGCAGCCATCTTTAGAAATGGTGTGCTGCATGTATATGGAATACACATATATTGAAGACTCACTGTTGTGGTTTGAATGAGCAGTGTCCTCCTCCATAGACCTATATATTTGAGCACTTGGTCCCCACATGGTGGGGCTGTTTGGTAGGTTGTGGAACCTCTAGGAAGTAGAGCCTTGTTAGAGACAGTACCTCTCTTAGTGGAGGCTTTGATTGTAACCTGGACATATTTCCTGTTCCCACAGCCATGACTTCCCTGCCCGGATAGATGGTATGCCCTCCAGAACTGGAGGCCAAATAGACTTTCTGTATCCAAAGTTGCTTCTGTAAAGGTATTCTATCATAACAGAAAAGTCACTAGTACAATTACTCCTTTTATTTATCTATTATTTTACTGTGCCAAAAATCAAACCCAGGACTCACATATGCTAGGCAAGTATACATTCGCAGCTCACACTTAGTCTTAAATAAATTAATTGCAGTTCTTTTAAAAGAACTGAAAAAAAAAACTCTGGAAAGACTCAGAAAAAGATGCAGGACATGTATGGTAGAGTGCAGGGACTCAGGTGGGGTGGAGGGGTCATGGAAGGGGAAGTGACTCTAGATTTGATTGAGAAATGATGTATGACTTATGGAAAAAGTTTAATAACAATAAAAATTGAAAAACAAAAACAATAAAATTGCATTGTGATCTGTGGCATTCGTGTTCTACTTCCATGTTATAACTACAAATTTAGGGAATTGAAACACATGCATATATGTTCATCATAGTCTTAAAAGCTAGAAGTCAGACTGGGTTCAGCTGAGTACTCAGTTTAGGGTCTTACTGAAGCTCAAATCAAGGTTTCAGTTAAGGTACAGTCTTACCTAAGGGGTCAGGGAAGATTTTGTTTCTCAGCTCCTTAAAGTTGTGGCAGTAACTGCAAATGTGGCACATTTGGTATAGTATTTGCTAACGACAAAAATCTCTGGATTCCATCCCCAGCATTTATAGATTGGGTGTGGTGGCACACACCTGTAATCTCAGCACTTGTGAGGAGGAGGCAGGAAGATTAGAAGTTCAAGATCATCATTGGCTATGTAGTGAGTGTAAAGCCAAGCTTGAATGGATAAGAAGCAAAAACATAATATGCGGTAAAATTGATGTATTTTGTGATTCTAGTGCTGAGGCCCCATGTTCAGCTGCCGAGGCGACGAGGTCACTCAACCTCTGGAGCCACCTGCATGTTTTAATACAGTCACTTCCAGCTTCAGTGCTGGTAATGGTACATTGAATTCTTCTGCTTTGAATCTCTCTGATTCCCCATCTTCTCCCACCTGGAGAAAGCATTTCTTTTGAAGGGCCTGTGATTACATTAGGCCCACTTGGATACTCTGTTTTGTGATTAATTCAAATTCAACTCATTAATTATATTTACAAAATTCTTTTTGACACATAATATAATCAAAGCCTAATATCACATCAAATCCCGAGTTTCAGGTATCAGATAAGAATGTTTAGGGTAGCATTTTGGGATCCTGTCTACTATGTATATAAATATACAACAAAACTAACAGCAAGTACACATGAATATACACAGAAATATACTTGATATGATTTCATGAGTTCAGTATCTCTTATCTAAAATGTTTGGGCCACAAAGTGGTATGGATTTGGGAATTTTTATTTTGGATTTTATAATATCTGCATGCATATGAGACATCTTGAGGCTAAACTCAGTATCTCTTATATGGGGTGGGGTGGTTTGTGTGTCGGCACCTTGTATGTATTTGTACGGAGGACTATGGCTGACATCCAGTATCTTCCTCTATTGCTTTCCACCTTATTATTTGGGACAGAGTCTCCCAGGGAACCTAGAACTCACCAATTTGTCCAGGCTGCCTAACTAGAAAATTCCAGGAATTCACCTGCCTTCACCTCACAAGCACTGGACTTACAAGTGCATGTCACCATCCCTGGCTATTTTATGTAGGTACTGAGGATCAAACTCAGGTCCTCATGCTCACGTGGAAAGAGCCCAAGCCATTTCCTGAGCCCTAAAATCTGGGATTTATTATGAAATTCATTCACAAGTCACATACATTTTATATACATAGCTGCAACGTAATACTGTATAGCATTTTAACATACTCTTGTTTTGACTGAGACCCATCACATGAGGTCATGTGTGGAGTTTCTGCTTGTGGGTCCATGTCACACTCAGAAGGTGTTAGATTTTTGAGCCCTTTAAATTCTTTGCATTAAAAATGCTGTGCTTATACTAAGTTAATAGAGATTCCCTCTGGGGAGTAGACGAGAATTTGGAAGCCAGGAAGTATTTAGCCTTAATAGGAATGTTTTAATTCCTCAACATGGGAAATTTTGTTACTTCATTAATATAATCATAAAGTAATAAAAGTGTTAAAATAGGATTTGTGAGGCCAGACACCCCAACTTGCTATCTGGTACTAACCATGTCTCCATGAAAGTATAATTCTTCTCTCCTGTATACTTTTCATTTGATATCTGTGTGATTGTCCCAGGACTTACCTAATGCAACTACATCTATCTAATTCATCAGTGCCTTATCCAGGGCCAATAGTTACAGACATATAGTTGTTATAATATTAAAATATAGTCTGGGGATGTTTCTCAGTTGGTAGAGTGCACAAAAACCCGAGTTGGATCCTCAGTATCTCAAATACCAGGTCTCTATGATGTACACCTCTAATCTTGGCACCTAGGAGGTAGAGGTAGGGGGACAATAGTTCAAGGTCATCTTTGTTTACAAAGGGAGTTTGACCGCAGGCTGGGATCCATGAGGCACTGTCTCAATAAATAAACAAATAAACAAAAATAAAATATTTCCACTATGAATGGCAAGCAGCCACTCTCTCAAGGCCCCTGAGTCTCCTGCAGTCAATTCAAAGTCCTTCCCACTCCTGTGGCATTTGGAACACTGCTCTTCCCTATGCCTGTGGTCCTTTTGCAAGCTAGAAAGAAAGAGCTGCCTGGAGTGGTGGTCAGGCTCCAGGGCAAAAGCCTCTGTGTCCTCCTGGTGAGGAGATACCATCTTCACCTCCTCTGTGGTTATTCATTGTACAGTGTATTTCTTCCCTAGTCTAGATTCAAGAATTATAAATTCATAAGGCATGACCACAGTCTTGTCCCTCCTCTTTTATCAGACAGTCAATGGGCAGGAACCATAACTATTTTCTTTGCATACTCTAACCACCACTGTTATGTGTCCTGCCCTCTGGGACTAGCCACGTAGAAACCACCTGCTACTCCCCTGTGCACTCTTGACTAGCCATATGGAAACCAGCGCTACAAGTCCAGTCCATTATCACTAGCCCTGTGGAAACCATTGATAAGATATTTATAAGTTCTGTGGAAGGAGGAAAGCAAACGCTTCATATCCATTAAAGCCAAGGTTTCTGGACATATCATCATGATATGTTAGTTACAAAAACCTTAGGGAGAGGTTGAGGAGATGGGTCAGCCTTTAACATACTTGCTACATAAGTGTGTAAGCATGAGGACATAAGTTCAGATTGCCAGGGGCCATTAAAAAATGACAGGAACCTAGAGAAGTGGTTTGGTGGGCATGCGTCCTTGTTGTGAAAGCATGAAGACCTGAGTTTGGATCCTAACACTTGTAAAAAGCTGCATGTGGCTGCACACAGCTCTAATTTAGTGCTGTGTGTACCAGAGCAAGGGCTTGTTATCTCCCACCTGACTACAGGGTTAGTGAGAGACCCTGTCTCAAAGTTATAAGGAGAGTGATAGAACTTCCATTCTCTGCTTGCTCAGACACACATTTGCATGTACTACACAAACATCTATCTACATATATACACATGCTCACATATACACATACATACACAAAATCCAGGCAGAACAATGTGTATCTGTATCCACAGACATGAATGGGCAGGAACAATTAGCTCTTTAGGTCTCACTGGGCAGCAAGCTTAGAAAATCTGGCAAGTCCCGGGCTCTAGTAAGGAGGCCCTGTTTCATTAAGCAAGGTGGAGGGGCTGAGAAGATAGCTCAGCACTTGACTCTCTTGCAGAGGAGCAAAGTTTGCTTCCCAGCACCCATGTCAGGCAGCTCACAACCACCTGTAACTCCTGCTCCAGAGGATGCAGTGCCATCTCTGGCCTCGATGGGCACCAGCATGCAGGTGTACACAACACCTCTAACCATATACATAAATAAATAATAGAGTAAAATCTTTAAAATATATAAGGTGGATAGCCATTAAAGAAGACAATGGAGGTTGAATTTTGGTCTCCATAACATGTACACACACATGCACATGCACATATGAACATGTACATATAATAAACACATAAAAAAAACCCAAAATCCTTGTAGAGGGAATTATTTGTCTCCTTGGTATAATATTTTACTGATGATAAATTTCACACAGAAATTATTGAAAGATATCATTTTTATAAGTAGTGATGTGGGAAAGTTTTGGCAATCACTGTGGCATTCAGGTACAGCTATTCAAAAAATCAAAAGGATTTTGCATTTAAAGCTAAACCACACAGCAAAATGCCTGAATAATCTCCAAGGAAAATAAGATTTTCTATGTGACAGAAAAATGCCTAATTTTTAGTGCTAAATTATGGATATCACATAGGTAGGGCATTCAATTTTATTTTTAGCCCTTTAAATATTTTATTTTTATTTCTAATTATGTGTACATGGGGGGTGGTGCATGTGAGTTCAGTATCCACAGAGGCCAGAGAGGGCATTGAATCCCCAGGAACTGTAGTTAGGAGAGTCTGTAAGCCTCTTGACCTGGGTTCTGGGAACTGAACTCTCAGGTCCTTCACAATAGCAGCAAGTACTCTTGCATACTGAGTCATGTCTCCAGCCCTTGCTTTTATTTATTTTTTTTAATTGAATGAGTAAATTCATTGTAACCTTCACCAGCACAAACTTTACTTATGGTAATAGCCATGTTTACTGAATACTCACCATATCCTAGGCAGTATCTTAATAAACATTTTATATGCAGTATGTAATTTAATCTTCATAGCACTATGAGGCAGGAATTGTTATTATATTTTTCCATTTTTGTAGATGAGGAAACTAATGTACAGATAGAGTTAGTTCTTAAGTAAAATCACCACCAAGGACACATTTCTAGAGAGAGGCAAGAGCAACTCCTGGTACATGGGAACTTCCCCTCAGCACTCACTCCCTGTTTTTGAACTCAGGTCCTCATGCTTATACAGAAGTCCCTTTACCCACTGAGCTATTTCCCTAGTGAGATGAAATAGCATGGGCAAAAGCCATTAAACATACCAGTAGTACACTGTAAATACCAATTTTCCATGGCTGTTATTAAGAAAGCACCACAGACAGCAAGCTTGTGTTTACAGAACACACAATGGCAATGTGTCTTGTGCAGTTCTGGAGTCTAAAGTCTTTAAGCAAGGTCTTGGCAAGGTCCAGCTCCCCTAGAAAGTTCCAAGGAAGAATCTTTCCTCGTTTCTTCCTGACAATCTTTGGCTTGTATCTAGAATAACTGGCTTTCTGTTTTTATCTTCCCATAGCCAAATTCCCATGTGTGTGTGTGTATGTATGAATGTGTCTCTGTGTATCCCTTTCCTTATCATTATGCTAGTTACAGAATTTCAATTGTACCTCACATTGTATGATTTTAATATTAATTCGCTGCTATTTGCAAAGATTCTTTTTCTAAATGAATTCATTTTTCTTTTTTTAAATTTTTATTGATGCTTGTGTATTTCATACATCATTTTCCAATTCAGTTCAGGCATATATCCCCTTCCCTTCCCCCCACCCCACCCATACCCATCCCAGATCATGCATTCTGTCGTAACTTTTCTGCACCTTTCTCTGTTTTTTTTTTTTTTGTTTTGTTTTGTTTTCATTTTTTTTAACAATAAGTGATAATTTGTAAGTACAAGCATCCTTCATGTAAACCCAATGTGCAAGCAGGATTTGGGTGCCCAAACCCATAAGCTCATGGGTCCCACCACCACGGGGGGGGGGGGCTTGTATGTTCAATCAAGTTGATCAAATGAGTGTCCAGTCTATATTGTTGTAGTTTCACCATTCACCCCAATCGCAGCCCTTACATTCTACCGTGACCCCTCTTCCACAGATTGTTCCCTAGGCTTAGAAAAGGGGCACAGGTGGATGAGAAGCAAAACAGTCTACTTTCTCTGGAGCTGTTGTCTTGGTCTCTAGTCATGCCTGGACAAGCTGGCAGCCCATGAAAGAAAACAGCCTGAATTCATATTTTTCTATATAGACAAAGAATTTGGGGGGATATACAAAATTCAAATCCTCAAAGAGCCATGAACTGTTTACATTCAAACATTAAGTATAGAGTCAGAAGTTGGGGTGATCTGAGCATTGAAATATGTAGGAGAATCTGCTCATTAAAACGTGCATACTTGGGAACAAATCCCTTATAATTACTGCTGTGAAGGTGGACAAAACACATTCCTTTAGCCCAAATGCTGAAACTGATTTTATCTAGATGTTCACTCAGTGTATTTTCTAAGTTTCTAAGAGGCTGGAATGATGGCTCAGCAAATAAGCACGTGTATTTTTATTGTAAAGGACCAGAGTTCAGTTCCCAACACCCACATCAGTGATCTCATAACCCCTGTAACTTCAGCTCCAGGGGCTCGGACACCCTCTTCTGACTTCCTCAGGCAGTTACACACATGTGCATGTACCCACATACAGAGATGTGGACACATAGGGAGACACTGGCAGTCCTTCTTCCTTGAACACTCTCTAACTTTATGTTTAAATTTTAATTATTTAAAATTAAAATAAACTTTGATTTGCTGGACATCGTGCCAAGCCCTATGGAAATAACCGAGGAAACAGCCCCTTCTTTGGAGGCTCTTGCATTGTAATGAGAAAACCATACTCTAGAATCACAGAAGTGTATGTTTAATTTTAAATTGAGATAGATTCTCAGCAGAGTGGAAATGAATCTCTCTTGGCTCATGTAAAGGAATCTCACCCAAAGAAGTTAGACAAAGTTTCCACAGCATGGGAGACCATGAGCTAGGATGGGTAGGCTGAGTATTACCTGGCAAGGCCAAAGTATGGGTAGAGGCTGTGTGGAGTATCTGGAAGAGAGAGGGTTTGTCACCTGCCCTTCCCAATGTCTAACAACTCTCAGAACACACAGAAGTATTACAGGGAAGCAAATTCTGACCTTCCCTCTGCCTTAGCCAGTGACTGACTCAACAGGTATATCACTTGTACTTATTTACTGTAACAATTTACTGCAGGCTTTAAAAGAGAGAATTTTTCTTCTCAAAGTTAGGGAGGCCAGAAGGTCAAATTTAAGATGTTTGCAGTTTTACTCCTGTTACATCAGTTCTTTATGTCTTGAAGTTTGAAGCAGTGACGAGCAGTCCTCAGCAGTGGCTCTGTCACAATACTCCTCTCCATAGTTGCCTTGACATCAGTTCTTCTGTGTACCATCTCCTTTCCTCTGTTGTTTGTTCTAGATCTCTTATTTTTCTTGTAAGTATATTTGTCCATGGTTTAGAGCACACTTGGGTAATTCTTGATTTCTTCCTTGTCTTGAGATTCATAAATTAGCACAACTTCAGGGACACTGAGATTGCTTAGTAATTAAAGAGTGTACTGCTTTTGCAGAGGACCTGAATTCAATTCTAGCACCCATTGGCCACCGACAACTGCCTGTAACTCCAGTCCCAGGGGTCCAACATCTTTTGGTCTCTGTGGCACTTGCCCTCATGTGCGCCATTTAAGCCAAATAACCCCCTTTCTCTTTACGTTTGTTATTTTTTCAGAGTGTTTTGTCAGCACAATTGAAGGCAAACTAGAACACCTTGTCTCAGAAAATAAGATGGACAGAAATCAAAGACACCTGACATCATGTCTGGTCCCCTTCACACAGATGCACACACATGCATATGTTCTCAGGTATATATACACCTGACATCACGTCTGGTCCCCCACACAGATGTACACACATGCATATGTACTCAGGTATATACTTGCATACACGCAAACACGTACCCCTCTACAGACATAAAATCTACCCAGGAAAACTAAGATCCCAAAGAGTATGAGAACTTGACTTCATAGGTAGATTACACAGAGGAATGTTCTTGATTAGGAAAGTACTACCTGTTGAGGCTATCATGAGAGATCCTGCTGATACTCGTTATCCCGGTGAGCATGAGTCTGTTCATGGATTTTATTGTGTTTAAGTCAGAAAAGACAGTTGTCCTTCAGTGCACAGAAATGATTTTCCAATAAAAATAGCCTCAGATTATGTTGGGCAGTCATGAATTACCAGACTCAGCCTAATTTTATATAGAGACAGAAAATATACATTTATTTTTTAAAAGAATTTATTTTTAATTGTGTGTGTGTGTGTGTGTGTGTGTGTGTGTGTGTGTGTGTGTGTGTGACTATAAGTGCAGGTGCCCATACAAGTCAGAAGAGGGCACCAGATCCTCTGGAGATGGAGGTGCAGGCAGTCCTGAGCCACCTGACATGCATGCTGGGTTTCTGCAAGAGCAAGTGATTTCAAACACGGAGCCATCTCTACAGCCCACAAAATGTACTTTTCATAGTCTCAATAGATAGACTTTTCCTAAAAACATAGGTCCCTTATAAACCTGAGACATTTTGTATTTTTTTGTTTTTTTTTTTAATTTTATTTATTTTGTATGTGTATGAATGTACTGTCTGCATGTAGGTTTGCGCACCCGTGTTGTGCAATGCTGCGGAGGTCAGAAGAGGGCATCAGATTCCCCTGGAACTGGAGTTAAAGATGGCTCTCAGCTGCCATGTGGGTGCTGGGGATCGAACCCGGGTCCTCTGCAAGAGCAGTCAGTGCTCTTAACTGCTAGACCATCTCTCCAGCCCCGCCATTTTGTTTTATTCAGATCTTAAGAAGAATGTTTTGATCATTTTGGTAAACTTTACTTGTTCTTTGTATGATTAAGTTCTAATAGAAAACTCCTTTTTGATCTATTCATCCACTCTTGCAGTTGTCATAATATAACTCAGTAAAAGATACTGGAGATTGACTGACACATTTGGAGATTAAAAACATTATTTTTAATGTATATTTTATTGAATTTTGTGCATTTCATATAATACATCTGAATCATATTTAGACATCTGCACCACCCATGTCCCCATCAGACTTCATGCGTCCTGTCATATATGTTAAGGCATATCTAGTTAAGTTTGTATTATTTTTAATCATATGTGTGTCTGGAGATTCATATACACATGGGTGCAAGTAAGTATGGATACCAGAAGAGGGTGTGAGATCCCCTGAACTTGGAGTTACAGATGGCTATGAGTCACATGTGGGTGCTGGGATATGAAGTCAGATCCTCTGCAAGGTGGATGTAGCCCTTAACCACTGAGCCACCTCTCCTACTCCCAAGTAACACATTTAGAATCAAGCATAGTTAAATTAGTGGAGACATCTGACCCTCCAATGGACCTCATTAAATAAAAATATTTCCTGTCTGGGCATGGTGGTGCATACATTTTTTTTTTTTTTGAAAAGGAAGTCGGGTTTACTTCAGGTATGGTGGCTGGCCTGACCATGTCAGGATTAGGATTAGGATGACTAGCATTAGAATGTCCCCAGAATGGCAGTTTTATACCCAGGCACACAAGGAAGTGAGTGTACAAGGAGGTGGGGATGAGGAGATCAGGGATTAGGACAAAGGTGGATCTGTGGCTGGTATCAGAAGAAGCATCTTGAGATAAACTGAGGTTTGTGACTGGTATCAGTAGGAGGCTGATTGCAGGATATGCCAGCAATTTTCTCCAAACTTCTACCTCAGTTGGTTTCCTGGAAAATCCCTGATATAGGTGGCCTTGTGACTTCACATTCTACCCTTTGGTGTCATAGCTGCTTAGTGCTGATGGGGTACAATGAAGAGGTGTTAATGACACAGGAGGGTTAGATGCTTTACAACTGGGTGTAACTGTTGTCAGCAGGGATGCGTTTGTATTTGTCTGAAGGGAGAGCAAGCAAAAACTGATTAAAACTGGTACAGGTGAGTTGTTGGGTATGGCCTTGCAAACACCAAACATGGTGGTGGTGGTGGTGGTGCGTACTTTTAATTCTAGTACTCACATATCAGAAGCAGGTGGATCTCTGTGTTATGGAAGCCAGACTGGTCTCCATAGGGAGTTCAAGGCCAGCTGGGGATACAGGGAGAACCTGTCTCCAAAAATGATTCCCATATTTTCAGCCAGGGTTTGTGTGTGTGCAAATAATTTTCATAAGCCACATGATAAAACCTCTCCAGTACATAAGTTGCTTACTGAAAATCATTTACTTCAGCGTTCTTGTTCTTTTTCTGATTGTGATTGTATTCTGAAAGGTTTCCATGTAACCAGTTTTTGGCTTCTTAACCTTCTCTCATATTTCCGTTCATCTTTTATTTCCCACTGAAGACAATGTTCTCCTAAGTTTTTGAGCACTAAACTCAGTCTGAAAACCTCAGTAGGTCCTGGCATTTGAAGATAAGAGATCTCTTTTCTTTGGTAATTTTCTCCACAGTTGCATGCCAAACTCATGATAATTTTGAAAGGTGTACCAGGCTCCGGTCATTTGTGAGAACATAACACTTCTTCAGATCTTTTCACTGAAAGTCTCTAAATTGTCTCTGTGTGCTCTCTTGGTGAGTTTCCTCTAATTATTATATGCAGTTAACTCTAACCTTTTATTATTCACCCAAATACTACATTTGATTTTAGTCAGCTCTTACCTCTGTTTTTCTTATGTTCTTATTTTTCTTATATGGAACTTAAAGTTCTTTAATATTTTTTTTTTCTAGTGCTGGGGACCAAATCCAGAAACTTACTCCAATGAGGCAAGTGCTCTAATAATGAGCTATAATATTCCTAGCTGTCTTGGATAATTTTAAAATATGAAATTATTCATTATAATTAGAGGAGCATCATACACACATACAAACACAGTAATTATTATACCTGAATTTTTTGCTTAATTCATTCTATGTTCTAAGACAGCCTTTCTCAAAACATATTATTTTATTTTTTTATTTTTATTTTTTGGTCTTTTCAAGACAGGGTCTCCCTGTAGCCCCAGCTGACCTGGAATTTGCTCTGTAGACCAGGCTGGCCTTGAACTCACCAAGACCCGCCTGCCTCTGCCTCCCAAGTGCTAGGATTAAAGGCGTGCGCCACCATGCCCAGCTAAAACATTATTTTATTACAAAGGACATTGTAGTTTTCTCTATATTATATTTAGTGGCCATGTGGATTTTGTGTCATAATGTTGTAGGTAAATTATGTTATCTATTAATTTCATTTGAGACCTAGTAAAAGTAGCATTGCATAATATTTGTAATAGAATGGAATGTTGTATATGATAGAGTTGAATCCCCAGAAGTAATGTGACACAATTTAAAATTTAAAATTCAAGATGATACCCATAATAAGACAAAGATGGAAAGCAACCTTCTTTCACTGGGAATTTGGATGTGGAGGTATGATAAGGAATGTCCCAGGAGAATTAAGAGAATGTAGGAGAAGTGATCCCCTGGGTGATAAAGTGCTTACTGTGCAAGCATGAGTACCTGAATTCAGATTTCCAGAACCCATGTAAAATGCTGGGCATGGCAGGGCATGGTGGGGCATGCTTGTAATTCCAGTGGTGAAGAAATGGAGATATGTAGATCCCTGGAGCTTACTGGTCAGCCAGTCTAGCCAAACAGGTGAGTACCAGGCAACTGAGAGATCCTATCTCAAAAAACTAAGGCGGAGAATTGTTGTGAAAGATGCTCAGCATTGACCTCTGGCATCTATGTGCACGCACACACACACACACACGGGGGAGGGGAGAGAGAGAGAGAGAGAGAGAGAGAGAGAGAGAGGAGAGAGAGAAGCACTTGCCCAGGTAAGAGCACCTAGATTAGAGACAGAGATCTTGATTTTGACTCGAAGATTCATGAGGGATTTGGGGCTTAAAGAACAATTCTGCCCCATCTTAAGGAAAAAAACGAGGCATGTCTGGGAAGTGAGAGAATGAAGACCAAATTCTGGACCCCGTAGAAATGTTCAAAATTGTTTTGGAAAGCAGGGGTTAAAGTGCACCTTTGTAAAGAGGTTATGTTCACCACAAAGCACAGGCTATAGCTATTTTCATTTGAGACTGTGCATTTGGAATTCTAAGGACCAAGTGCTTAATGTATTCATGACATGTCAGTACAAAGAACCTTCAGTTAACCTTTGAGTTGGGGTAAAAATAAAGCAGCAAATTTGTCACACAAACAAGTTATTGTAAAGGGGCATTTAAGAGCAAGATGGGAATACAGAAAGGTAATGTAAGGGAGGTTTTGCAGAAGGAACATAGAGTCCATGTGTGTTCAGCCCACTTGTGTTTTCCCCAATAGACTGGATGCCACATGTGGAGCATGAGCCTACCTGTTTCATTTAGTATGTACAAAAGGCAAAGACCCTGGAACAGAGCAGTTACTCAACAAATAATTGTTAACAAAAGGAATGACTTGGCTTGGAGCTCCTGCCCATGTCTCTTAGACAGCTATTCCTAGTTTTAATGCTCTGATACTCTAAGAATTATTAACATGAGAAATAATGAGGTTAGCTCCAGTTGTATACTATTTTCATTACAAAGTCTTTCCAGAGCTATAAACAGCAGAGATGGGCATATCAGACACTACTGTCAAAATAAATGGCTAGTGTACTCTGAGGCAGAAATGTTTGGGAGAAATAACCAAGCAAGTGTCAGAGCCTATGTCCTGTTAGAATACAGATTAGATCATTAAGAAGTGACACATTCCATCCACTTATCAGCATTTGCATACAGTGAAGTCTATTAATTGAATGAGTACAGAGAACACTGATGCATGGGAGGCTCACTTCTCTGTCTTTATCAATAAATTCTACCTTTAATCCTGAGGATGGATCGAAAAACAGAAGCAGTGATTTTTTTTCAGATTGTTCTTTTTGGTCTTTGCATTCCTTTGTATCTGCATTTGTAAATTTCACTAGTAACTTTGCTTAGATTTAGAACGCTCCAGGGAGTCACACATTAGGTCTGAACTCATTCATAAGAGCAAATGAGAATAAATAGGTGAGAAAGTTCCAGAAAGCTCTCTTGCTAGCAGAAGGAAAACAAAAAGCAGAGCTGGGAATCAAATAAAGTAGCAGTTTGCTCATTGAGACTCTTAATTAAATGTAGAGACTAGTATATCTCAAAATGAAGTGTTATAAGAGACTGGATGGTTGAGAATCCTCCTTGTTTCTACCTATTATAATCCACAATTAAAAAAAAAAAAAAGACGATTGTACAGTTGTCCCAGCAAGCTTGGAGCACATTGTATAAACCAGGTTGGTCTTGATCTCACAGAGATTAGCCTGCCTCTGTCCCACAGATGCTGTTATACCAGAGAAATCCTGGATCCATGCCTAGAATCTGATGCAATTATAAGTAAGTTTGTTCACTAGGAACTGAAGATATGTCCCATAACAGTTGTATCAGTAACAAAGGATATACAGTAATAGAAAACTAGGGCCAGTGTATTAGTCACTTTTCTGTTGCTGTGATAAAACACCATGACCAAAGGAACTTATAAAAGGAAGAGTTTATGGGCTGGAGAGATGGCCTAGCGGTTAAGAGTGCCGACCGCTCTTACAGAGGACCCAGGTTCGATCCCCAGCACCCACATGACGGCCGAGAACCATCTGAAACTCCAGTTCCAGGAGAACTCCAGTTCCAGGGGAATCCGAGACCCTCTTCTGACCTCCGTGGCATTGCACGACACGGGTGCACAGACTTGCATGCAGACAGTACATTCATACACATACAGAAATAAATAAAATTTAAAAAAAAGTTAAAAGAAAAAAAGGAAGAGTTTATTTGAGCTTATGATTGACGGTTCCAGGGTCCATTGTGGTGGGAGGCATGGCGGCTGGAGAGGCATGGTGGCTGGAGCAGCAAGCCAAGGGTCACATCTCGCAAAGAGCACAGGAAGCAGAGAGAGAGCAACTGTAGACCACGAGGCTTGTTAAAACTCGCTAAGCCTGCCCCCAGTGACACACTTCCCCAAGCATGGCCACACCTTCTAAGACCTCCAAAAACAGTGCCACCAACTGGAGACAAATGTCTGAATACCTAGAGCCTATGGGGGACACTCATTCAAACCACCACAGCCATGAGAAGCTTTAGAATGAAAGGCTGCCTGCCAAATGACTGGAGCTCCATCCCTGGGCCCCACGTGGTAGAAGGAGAGTGCCAACTCCTGAAAGTTGTCCTCTACCTGCACATGATGCGTGAATACACACACACACACACACACACACACATGTTCATACATGTTAATTTAAAAAATACAAAGGTACCCTTATCTGTGGCTTTGCTTTCTATTGCTTCAGTCATCTTTGATCAACAAGGATCTAAAAATAATAAATGAAAAATTTCAGATACCAACAATTCATGAATCTTAAATGGTAAGTTTTAAGTCCTTTCACAAGATTTCATGCAATCCTGCCCGATTCTAGCTGGTATATGAATCTCCCCTTTGTGTAATGTATCCATGATCTATATATTACCTGATTAATAGTCAGTTGATATTTGTCTGAGTGGTCAGACTAACTACTGGACAGCTCAGTGCCTTTTCAAGTCACATGTATTTTACTTAATAATATTCCCCAAGTGCAGGAAAACTGATATAAAGGAGGCACCACTTCATAAGACATGGAGAGTCAGGTCAATTCTGGCAGCATTAATGGAGATATGGGAGAAAACAATACTGACCAGGTTCAGTATTCTTCCTTCCCAGCATGCACCGGGAGTCTTAGGTCACATTCCAAAGGATAAGTAGGGATAACATATATTGACCCAGTGTATTGTGCTGTTTCCCCCTTAAACTCCACTATTGTCCCTTTTCTTAAATCTTCTCCCTCCTATTAATCCCCTTTGTCCACTAAAGAGTTTTTCATCTACTTTCATGTTGTAATGAATTCATGATTTCATGTGCTTATGTGGCATAGACACATAATATATATTTTCAGACATAAAGAACAAGGTCATGTGACTTTAAGGAACATTGGCAAACATGGAAATAATCATATTAGTGAAGTGAGCCAATCTCAGAAAGACAAATGTTATAATTTTTTTTCTAACTTGTGGGCTAAAACCATTTCTACTAAAATCAGGAACAAGAGAAGGGTACCTGCTTTTCCACTCATATTCAAAATAGTACATGGTGCCTTAACTAGAGCAATAAAATAAGGAAATAAATGGGTAGAAATAAGAAAGGATGAAATCAATGTATCCTTCTTTGCAGATGTTATAATTTTATACATGAGACTCTAAGGTCTCTGCCAGAAAATCACTAGCGCTGATAAGAACCTTCAGCAAATTAGAAGGATAGAAAATTAACATTAAAAAGTAGATAGCCTTCCCATATATCTATAAATATGTTTGTTTTATATAGCATAACATTAACATATGAAAATAGCTTAAAACTCTTTAAATCAAAAGTACCTTTTTCTCTAGGATCTATGACCATTCCAGCCATGTGAATTTGGCTATGTTTAAAGTTCCATACATGAGTTCCTTCCAATTTAGTGGGTCTTAATTCCAATAGGACAGCTGCTGATGACCCCTAAGATAAAAGTGCCTCCAATGTACCAACTGCAGTAGTTTGCTGGGCTAGGCTTTATATCTGGGTAAGGCCCATTGATTGGTTCTTCTCCCTTGGCACCTTGTTTACCATCCTCTATTATCATGAGACCTAATCTTGAGGTCAGTTCTAGGTTGGTTGTTCCAAGTTGTATGCCCAGAGTATGGCCTGTCTTCAGCAATAGGGTCTTGCCTTCAAATTCTGGGAAGCAATTAGGGCTGTGGCAATAGCCTGTGTTACTTTGGGAGTCTCTTAGACTACCCTGAGCCACAACTTGAAGAGTGGTTTCTCCTGCCTTGTACTGTTTTTTTTTTTGTTGTTGTTGTTGTTTTTGTTATATAGCCTTCAGCTATACACATGCAGTTGTGTATTTTTGGAATGCATATTTTTCAGTAGGGTTTTAAACTAATACATTCCCTCTGTTTTTTCATATAATTTAAGCATTATCTATTCTCTGACTCCTTCAGTTTATCCTTCCCCACCTAAAATACCCCCCTTTGCCCATTTCCCTCTGAATATCTCCTGTCGCCTACTATCCCTTTCTTTTGAGCTCCTTTCCCTTTATCTAATGATTCCTTTCCATTTACTTGGCTCTTCCAGTTACATCAGTATGTATTGTCACATCTAGGGATTTGGAGCTAAGATCTACAAATGAGGAAGAACATGTAGCCAATGTGTAGAGAACAAGAGACTATAGAGTACTTATCCCTGAATAGGACACATAATTTCAAACCTCTGCCTCTCAAAGTTTAGGGATCCTAGCAGAAGAAGAGGCAGAAAGATTCCAAGAGCCAGAGGGGATGGAGGACCACAAAGAAACAGAGTCTTCCAGACAGCTGGCCAGTTATTCATATAAACTCACAGCAGTGGTGACAGCAAACATAAGCCATATTCA
Source organism: Rhizomys pruinosus (assembly GCA_009823505.1). Classification (NCBI taxonomy): domain Eukaryota; kingdom Metazoa; phylum Chordata; class Mammalia; order Rodentia; family Spalacidae; genus Rhizomys; species Rhizomys pruinosus. The sequence continues at coordinate 2,755,579 of VZQC01015082.1, forward strand.
AGCTTAAACCAGACAAAATCCCAGCCTAGACATGGGGAAGTGGGTGAGGCATCCCAACCCAAGAACTTCGGGCAATTGATGGCTGCTGGGAAGAGGAGAGACAGTGTCCTACAGGGATGTACTCTTGGTGGGCCCAATGGATAGACCCACACTGAAGGGGATTTGCGAACAGCAATCAGACTCTATAGCCCATATATGTTGTAATTTCTTTTTTTTAATTTTTAAATATATTTTAATTGTTATTAAACTTTTTCATATATCATACATCATTTCTCAATCCAATTTAGAGTCATTTCCCTTTCCATGTTCCCCACCCCACCTGAGTTCATGCACTCTGCCATACATGTCTTGCATCTTTTTCTGAGTCTTCCATAGTTTTTTTCAACTTGTAATATATACATATATATATATATACATTATATATATGTATACACACATACATACATATATATTTATATACATATATACATACATATACATACATGAATTGGAGGATTTTCTTTTCTTTTCTTTCTTTCTTTTTTAGGCTAAAAAATGTCATGTTTTCCTTAAGGAAGTGTGTGAAGGCTCCTCCTTGGCAAGCCCAAGTGCTCCTCCTTGGCTGCTCTTGTGCTGCACACTGGGGACTTTCCTTGCCATGGTCACTCAAATGAGGTCTAGTAAGAACCACATCCTGTCTTGATCTTCCTGTACTGGCCTCAATGATACAGACTGGGTAGTCTATAATCTGAAGAGACTGAATCCCCAGTAGGTGCTCAGTCCACAAACTGGATGTTTCAGCAGTCCCCATCTAGCATTAAAGGTTTGGAGGATTCTTTTTTTTTTTTTTTTAATTTTTATTTTATTTTATTTATTTCGGTATGTGTATCAATGTACTGTCTGCATGCAGGTCTGTGCACCCGTGTCGTGCAATGCCGCAGAGGTCAGAAGAGGGTCTCGGATTCCCCTGGAACTGGAGTTCTCCTGGAATTGGAGTCTCAGACGGCTCTCAGCCGCCATGTGGGTGCTGGGGATCGAACCCAGGTCCTCTGCAAGAGCGGTCGGCGCTCTTAACCGCTAGGCCATCTCTCCAGCCCCAGGTTTGGAGGATTCTTGGAGAGACATGAGTCTTCAGTCCATATTGGAGGGTTAAAAAGCTGTGTCTCATGTCTTTGATGGATGGCAAAAGCAGTGGCAGCCCCAGAGTAGATGCACTTGCCAGTAAGAATTGAAGACAGGCAAAATAACAGTGCTCTCTCTTTTTTTTTCCCTTTTGTCTTTTTACTAAGATCTCAAGTTTTATACCTGAAGTACAATTTCTCTGGCCTTACTGATTATTTATTTCTGGCCATACTTTCCTTCTGGATGCTTTTCATTTACCAGTTCCATCCACTCTAGGACAAAGTCAGTTCTTACTAGACTAGGCTTCCCTTTTTGAAGCATGAGCAGACTTTCCTCTTTATAGACTGGACAGGGGCTGAAATCCCATTAGTGGATCTCCAAGAAGACTGATGACTCACATTTGCAGGACATTTCAAGGGATGCCCCCATGCATAATCCCCTGGGACTTAGTTGACCTCTAAGGGCAAGGAACAAAGTTTTATCCCTTAGTTCCCTTGGCCAAACTGGTATGGGTGTTAAGTATGGTCATTAAGCACCCAGAAAGGCTAAGTTACACCAACCTGATACATTGCATCTATACTAAAATTATGTCATCTGGAAACAAACTGTATGTTATTTCCATATCATATTTCTTGATTTGCATTTTTCTGTTTTGATTTTATATTACTCTAAAATATGCATACATAACTGCCATCCATATACCAAAAATCCAAAGTCTGAAAATAAATGGTAGGTTAATTCCATAACACGTCTAGGGATTTACAGTATAAAAGCACAGTTTTTTTTCAGATCACCTTACAACTAGGTACTTGGTGTTAGCATCCACTGATGAGGGAACCATTCATCGTTTGTTTTTCTGGGACTGTCTTACTTCACTTAATATAATATCTTCTAATTCCATCCATTTACCTCCAAATTTTATGATGTCATCTTTCTTTTCCACTGCATAGAACTCCATTGTGTAGTTGTACCACATTTTCTCTATCCACTTGTCAGTTGAGGGGCACTTGGGTTGGTTCCAGCTCTTTGCTATTGTAAAGAGAGCTGCAATAAACATGGCCATGCATGTATCTCTGCAGTAGGATGAGTACGGTGGGTATATGCTCAGGAGTGGTATGGCTGGATCAGGTGGTAGGCTCATTTTGACTCTTTCAAGGGTTCTCCACACTACTTTCCATAGCAGTTATATAAGTTTGCACTCCCACCAGCAGTGGATGAATTCTCTGTTAAATTCTGCACCATCTCTATAATTTTGCTGAAAGAAGTAGGTGCCCAATGTTCATTTGGAGAGCTTCATATCTCCCTATTTTTACTCATCAGCAGTGCTGGTTTTCTGCACTAGTTTCTGCTAAAGAGAGTGTCTCTGTGACTGCTCTCAATGCCGCTGCACTTGTCTCCTCAATCAGAGTGAGCTGCCACTTGGCATCCCCTTTGCACTCTCCCATCTCCTTACCCTGGTCTGTTTTTTTGTATAGCCAACTATATATCAATTATATTTATTTTTAAATAATTTGTTTTAAAAAACAACTCAGGGGCTAGAAAGTTTGTTCAGCAGTTAAGAGTGACTGCTCCTCTAAAGGAGGACCTAAGCTTGGTTCCTAGCACCTGTATCAGGCAGCTGACCATCACCTGTAACTCTATCTCAGGGGTTCTTGTACCATGTCTTGCCTCCAAAGTCACCTGTACATTTTCATACACTCATATTCATATATGCACATAAATAAAAAAAAATCTTTAATACCCACAAGATATACCTGTGTGGTCCACAATGATTAAAATATAAAAGCTATCCCTTTGCATAAACGTTTTGACAACCTCTTTAGTTTAGATTACATTTGAATATACTTTGAATATACAAAATTTTCTCCCTACTTAAGGAGATAAAGTCCATCTACATGAGAGATGCTTTGAAACTTGTGAGAGGAGAAGATAAACAAGTCCTAGTAATGTTACTTAACCGTATGGATGCTGTATGCTAAAGTCATGGAGAGTGATTGTAGATCTTTTGACATCAGTTAGAAAATATTGCTGTATTGATTTCAGGTGAAGGACAAGGGTGAGATTAGTGCTTTCATAACTGAAGTTCACGGGCAAGTGCTGTTCACCTGTGCCTGGGTTTGGTATATTAAGGATGAGATTCAAGGGCTGGGGATATAGCTTACTTTTAGTGCTTGCCTGGCATGCCTGAAGCCCTAGGTTCAATATCCTGCCTGAAAAAACAAAGTGCAATTCAGAGCCAAGGGAAGATACTTACAAGCATTTACTTATGGTATCAGTTTATTTTTGTAATAAAACCCACCAAGGATGTGTTAGTTATGTTTTACAGATGTAGAAATTGAGATTCTATAGGTATCAATAAGGCCTCATTGTCATATAGTTAGGACTCAGAATGTAGGAGCAGAAAGCGACCTGACTCTACCCATGATAGGCTTTCTGTACTGACAATGTCTTGTTTATGTGTACAGTCACTGCATCTGGTGCTGTTCCAGTAAATGTTGACAGTGGATTCCAAAGTAAAACTATACCATATGCATTCTGTTCTCTTTGCTATTACATTCAAGGCCACTTCCAGGCATTCATACTATTCCAATACTTCCTCCTGCACTTTCATTTTTTGTCACTCAGCCACCCTGGATGACAATCTGGCCTGAGAATATACTGTGTTCTTTCAATCTCCCATGCATTATTGAATATCACTCCTTCTAGTGATGCCTTAACCACCATCCTGTGCCCCAAAGATCTTATTCTTCCTTTAGACATTGTCCTAGTGGCCAACTCCTCCTCAGGGTTATCTCAGACTCCTCAGGCTCCTTGAAGTCACTAGTGTTGTTCTTTTATATTTGAGAGTCATGTGTGAAGCTCTCCGAACTTTCTTCTTCAGTTGACTATGAATATGTAGAATAAAAATGAAAGGCCGGGGCTGTTTTCCTTCACTACCAGTGACTTAGTGATCAGGAGAAGTACAAACGGAGAATAAATTCATGAACACATGAATAAATGAATGAAAGCTGAGGGCTATGTTCTTTTATTGTTTTAAATAATAATTTAATTTGGGGGGCTTTTATTGTTTTTTTCTGTATTTCAGACATTTTTCAATTCAGTTTAGGCATGTTCTTATTTAGGTGAAAAGCCCTCTTGTTACAATCCACTCTGTGTTCTCTGTACCCCGTGTTCACCACAACTTACTACTACTCTCTAATTCCTGTCTACTCTGGTATGGTTTCCATAATCATTTGTTATTTTTCTTTTTTATATTTTATTGTATACTTATTTTTTATGTGTAGGAGTATATTGCCTGCATGTGTGTAAGTGCACCTGTGCTGTGCAAGCCCATGGAGGTCAGAAGAAGGCGTCTTATGGGGGCTGGAGAGATGGCTCAGCGATTAAGAGCACCAACTGCTCTTGCAGAGGACCTGGGTTCGATTCCCAGCACCCACATGGCAGCTAAGAACCATCTTTAACTCCAGTTGCAGGGGAATCTGACACTCTCTTCTGACCTCTGCAGCATTGCACAACACGGGTGCACCTACTTACATGCAGACAGTACACTCATACACATAAAATAATAAATTTTAAAAAATTAAAAAAGAAGACATCTTAGCCCCTGAAACTGAAGTTAGGGACAGTTGTTAGCCATAATGTGGGAGCTGAGAATCAAACCTCAGTCCTCTGCAAAAGCAGTCAATTCTCTTAACTGCTGAGCCATCTCTTTAGCCCCATGTTAGTTCTCTTAAAATTTTATTTTATTTAAAAAATGTGTGTCTATGTGTGTGTGTGTGTGTGTGTGTGTGTGTGTGTGTGTGTATCTGTCTGTCTGTTTGTCTATCTGCATGTGAATGTAGGTACTCTTGGAGATCAGAAGAGGACATTGAATCCTCTGGTGCTAGAGATAGTTGTAAGCTATTGATGCTGGGTATTGGGAACTGAACTCAGATTCTCTGCAAGCACAGTGACTCTGCAAGTCACTTTTCTGTTGCTGAGATAAAAACCACCATGACCAAGGGAACTTATAAAAGGAAGAGTTTATTTGAGCTTATGATTGACGGTTCCAGGGAATTAGAGTCCATTGCGGTGGGAGGCATGTTGGCAGAAGCTGAAGCAGAAAGCCAAGGTTCACATCTTCCAATGAGCACAGGAAGGAGAGAGAGAGAGAGAAAGAGAGAGAGAGAGAGAGAGAGAAAGAGAGAGAGAGAGAGAGAGAGAGAGAGAGAGAGAGAGAGAGAGAGAGAGAGAGAGAGAGAGAGAGAGAGAGACTGGAGACTGCAAGGCTTGTTAAACTCACTAAGCCCTCCCCCAGTGACATACTTCCCCCAGAATTGGCCATACCTTCTAAGATCTCCCAGAACAGTGCCACTAACTGGAGACAAAATGTCTGAATACTTAAAGCCTATGAGGGATAGTCTCATTCAAACCACCACACACAGTATGTTATTAACCATGGAACCATCTCTCCATCTTCAGAAAATTACTACTTTTAACAAAAGGACAAGGCCAATTGTAGTTTCTATGGGCTCTAATTATAAGGACACTAACTAAATACAATTTTAGCTCAGCATTGGTCATTTGCCAGTGGATAAGTTTGATGATCTCACGGAGTATTCCTGTCCTATCATTTTCCTACTGAAGTGCAGTTTTGTTACCATCTAAGTGCTGGACCAGCCAGTGCTAGGCAAGCTGCACAGTGCATCCAAGTTTTAAGGCACCCATTTAGCCAGTAAATAGTTTCAAATCCAATGTTTTGACGCCATCACATATGTATCAGGACATTGAGTAGTTTTTCTTGACACATTGACATGGAGAGCCCTGAAGTTTGGAGACTGTTCCAGAGCAGGTTCTACATCCATGTGATGACTCATTGTAGTCGTGCCCATTTAAATATCATACCATTTTAAATTTTCATAAACCATAATCCATAATGGCTCCCAAAGCACCAACTATTTTCTCTCCACTACATATCATGCATTCTTAACAATCTGTAATTATGCAATTAAACAGTTGGCTATTGGGGCCCACCAGCGTCATTAGCTTAAAGCCTTTCAACATCTATGTCCCCTGGCATCAGGGACAGTTCTCACATGAAGGAATGATGGGTTTGTCCACTCAAGTCCCAAACTCAGGCAATCCTTTCTGAAGATGATACCACTTCTTACAGGATTTAAAGTGGCAAAAGAATTAAGAAGAGAACTCAAACTGGAAAGAAAATCCAGTCAGTAGCATGCTTGCCATACTGAGTTCAAGATCCTGAACATGAAAAACAAAATCACCAGGCTGTTGATGGTCACTTCTAATGCCAGTGCTGGGAAGGCAGAGACAAGTTGAGCTCTGGGGTTTCCTGGCCAGCAGCTAGCTTACTTGGCAGCCTGCAAACCAGTGAGCAAAAGCCATGGTGGACAGTTTGTGAGGAATGACACCAGAGGTTGACCTCTGGTTTCACTTGTGCGTGCACACAAATGGTCACACATACCTGCACACACATGCACCTTTACACATATGTACATGCACATACACATACATACAAAAAAGAAAAGAAATATTAAAGAGAGAGAAAACGAAACAAAAATATACAAAGAGGAAATTCTTTTTAAAAATATTTTATTTATTTATTTATTTGTATGAATGTACTGTCTGCATTGTAGGTCTGTGCACCTGTGTTGTGCAATGCCGTGGAGGTCAGAAGAGGGTGTCGGATTCCCCTGGAATTGGAGTTCTCCTGGAATTGGAGTTCTCCTGGAATTGGAGTTACAGATGGTTCTCAGCTGCCATGTGGGTGCTGGGGATCGAACCCAGGTCTGAAAGAGGAAACTCTAGTGCCAGCCCAGGAAGTGGGGGTGGGGTCCTAGACCAGAAGGAGATGCTTCATCAGAAATCCTGCCCCTCCCTACCAAGGAGTATTCCTCAGTGGAAAAAGACCCCAAAATGTAGGCTCTGGGCCTTTGAATACTTGGTCTCCAGTTGGTGGTGGTGTTTGGAAATGATCCTGGAACAATCAGGAGATGTGGCCTTGCAGGAGGAAGCTTGTCACTCGGGCAGGCTTTGGGAGTTCATAGCCTTGTCATGCTTCTACTTTCTCCCTCTCTCACCTTCTCTCTCTTCTCTTCCTCCTCTCTCTGCTTCCTGTGCATGTTTGAGTATGTAAACACTCAGTCTTTCTGCTCCTGCTGCATTGTCTCCTCCCTACCTCACCATGGTGGACTCTTATCCCTCTGAAATCATAAGCTGACTTGATCATGGTGATTTATCACCGCATCAGAGAATGTCCCTCTATGGCATGCTCAATATTACATGACTGATTTGTTCTAGGAAAAGCCCCACTTTAGCTTTGCATGTTATCTTTGTGGTTTTATTCTACAGAAGCAAGAATAATTGCCCCACACTATCTAAAGAAAATTGGTTCCCAAACCACTCCAAGTACCCAAATCTGGGTTTCCAGTTTCAATGCTTTAGTATTTGTGTAGATCTTATGCATAGTCTCTTGTATGTTTTAAAACAGCTCTAGATTACTTATACGTAATACAGTACAAAAGCTACATAAATTCATGGTATAATGTATTTGTTTAGAGAATTAAAGACCAGAGATAAAAGTCGGCCTATAGTCAATACAAGTACATTTTTAAAATTTGTATTTTCTGTTATTTATTTACTTTTATCTTTCTGAACAGATTTTCATTAGCACATATTATATACAAAGATGAATCTCATTATGAATTGTTAAATATATTTTGTTATATTTACCCATTACCCTTTCCTGTTCTCCTTCTACTGCACTGAGTCACTTACTCTTCCTAAATAACCCCCATTCTATTTTCATGTCTAAATTTTCCTTTTAAAAATTAAAAATATTTTATTTTTATTTTGTTCATGTGCACATGTCTATCTATATGTTTCTTTATAAGTGTATATGCACATGTGTGCATGGGTGCCCATGAAGGCCAAAACCTAGCATTAGATCCCTTGGAGCTGGAGTTACAGGTGTTTGTGAGCCACCAAAAGCATGCCTGCTTCTGCATTCCAGTCACAACTGAGCAGCCCCTAACTGCTGAGCTATCTCTCCAGTACCTTTTTCCTGAATATTTGTGATCCATTGCTGATTGAGCCCATAGCTGTGAAGCACGGGGAAATGTACGTCTAACTGAATGATCTTCACTCAGAGGTGTTGCATGCATATCAACACAGTCAAGAAGATAAAAGGCTGATCCTGTCTCCATCTGTGTACTGAGAATCACACTCACATTTAATAAATTCTGAGGTACTCTTGTTGATGCATTTACTAAATGTTTCTTTATTTAAACCTACTATAAAGCTTCTCTGTAAAAGAAAGTTTGTCTCATACCCTCCATTTTCCTAAGACACCATTACCCTATCTGTATACCTTACCTCTAAGACTCTAAGAAAGAGACTATGCTTATTCTGTCCACATCTGCTCACCTACAAGGCTGTGCATCCCAGGAAAGAGAGGCAGAATAACAATAACCATACTATACATGAGTTTTATGTCCAGTGTTTAACAAATATTTAATTTAAAAAACTCTATAAATAATAGTCAAATAGCAAAGTAATTTTTTAATTTTTATTTAATTTTTATTTATTTCTGTATGTGTATGAATGTACTGTCTGCATGCAGGTTTGTGCACTCGTGTCGTGCAATGCCGCAGAGGTCAGAAGAGGGTCTCAGATTTCCCCTGGAACTGGAGTTCTCCTGGAATTGGAGTTTCAGACGGTTTTTGGGTGCTGGGGATCAAACCCGGGTCCTCTGTAAGAGTGGTCGGTGCTCTTAACCGCTAGGCCATCTCTCCAGCCCCAGCAAAGTAATTTTATAAGACTATTGCTATTAGTTTAGATGAAGGGGTCTATAAAACAAGTATTAATTATCAGAAATGGAAAAGGGATCTTTACCAAAAATTCAGGATGGGGACTGGTTTGGCTGTGTGCTTGTATATCCTGTTCTCCACCCTAGTCTTTCTAATCTGTTATTGTCATTCCTATATCAGCATACAGATGTTTCTAGAAGTAAATCTTTGATTAGAATTGGAGGGAAGGAATTGAAGATGACATGAGCTGCTTGGAGAAAGTCACTATAAAAAATTTACACACATGCAGGCATAACACTCATACACATAAAAGTATATAAATCAAAACAAAATTAAAGGGGAAGTAGAGAGATGGCTCAGTGATTAAGAACACTGGCTGTTCTTGCAGAAGACCCATGTTTGAATCCCAGCACCCACATGGTGCCTAACAACTCCCGAGTTCATAACTCTAGTTCCAGGGGGTCTGATGCCCTCATGTTCTCTGCAGGCACTACATGACGTGGGCACACACACATGCAAGCATAACACTCATACACATAAAATCAATCAATCAAAAACCTTTAAACTTCTTCCTAGTGGAATCTTGGCTTAGGTAGCAGATATGTTCTGGGGTTTCTTTAAAGTAGAAAATGAGTGTCTTCTAATGCATGGATACATTTTGCTTTTTTCCTCACCCTGTAGCACTCATCTTCTAATGCTCCAATCCTCCCACCTGCTGGCTGGAGTCCCACCTCAAGTGTGCTGTTGCCACTCTTGAGTCTAGCATGGTCTAGTCACTGTTGGTAACTTAAAACTGTTATTTTCATTCCTGACCTAGTTTAAATCCTGTATTTCACTGAACTTTGCGTATTCTTCCAAACCCGTGCTCCCTTCCATTTCCCCAAATCCTTCATTACTTACATCTTTTATTACAGAACTTGATTCCTAAAGCTGTAGTGCCTTTGTGACTAATTCTGTATGTGTATGGCTTTGAGAGCTTGATTATATTTTAAGCTCCTTCAGAGGAGGCACCATGCCTCGAGGTGTTCAGTGATCCTAATTGCTTTCATTTTAAAAACACTCCTTTAAAGAGCTTGAGAAAGACATTCTATAAAGGTGAGTTAATAATATATGCTTGTGAGAGGGGTATGTGTATATGCCTATGTGTGTATGTGTGTGTATGAGTGTGTGTGTTCACATGCTTTCATGGATGTGTATATGTACATATGTATGTGAGTGCTTGTAGAAGTCAGAGGTCAAATTTAGCTATCATTCCTTAGGTATCATCCACCTTGGTTTTGAGACAGGTTTACCACAGGGCTAGAATACACCAAGTAGGCTATGCTAGCTGGCGATGAGTTCTAGTAATACCCCCCATAGATACTTCCCCAGCCCTGGGATTGCAAGTGTATGCCACTACACCTGGCTTTTTCTTAAAAACAAAACAAAACAAAACAAAACTGTGTTCTGAGAATCAAACTCAAGCACAACAACATTTTACTGACTAAGCCATCTCCCCAGCAGCCCTGAATGAATGTCTGTCTTAATGTACATTCAACAAACACCTATCTTAATGTACATTCAACTGTTCATCTTTCCATCAACCTGAATAGTACACACAGTGGAATCTTTCACACTCAGTTGTGGCTTGCTAGGAGTTAACTAGAATATCTTTATTTCTACCCTCCTCAATCTCCAAGTCCCCTTTGCTGCCATGGTCTATCTGGTCTCATGAACATAATTGGATCTCCCTGTGATGAGTCAGTGAGTTGCAGGACCTAGGGGCTCTGATGCTGACCATCAATTATCATTGCGTAGGGCAAAAGATATAGATGTGGAAGATACAGAATACTGAGCTGAATGTGAGCCTGTGGAAATTGCTTTGCTGAATAAATCCCTCTGTCAGTGAGTTAGTATTGCGGGATTCTTTTCTTCTAAAAGCTCGCCTAGTTCAAGAAAAGAAAAAAAATAGTCTAGTGTTTTGTGACTTTTCCAAGGGAGCTGTGAGCAAATATCTATTTGCCCCTTACAGGGCACTGGCCACAGACCAAAGAAAAGATTCCATTCAAGTTGAGCAGAGTGAACTGTTGAGTTCACTGAGGTTACTTATGGGAGCATGGACGAATCAAAGGCAGATGTTATCACCAAAATGTCCACCCCAGTAGGAGTGAAGAGTATAAAATCTGTCCCCCTGAATCAGAACACTTAAATATATGCAGCTCCGTCAGTGAGACGGTCTCCTCTCCACAGTTGTTACTGGTTGTATGATTTTGAGGAGGGCCCCTCTAAATATTGTAGATTCCAGCAGCTTATTGAGACTTACAAGTTTATTTATTTCCCGAGACTTGTAAGTTTAATTCATTATCAAGTTTTTAACAAGTTTCTCTCCTAGGATGGAATGTTCTAATTTGGAAGAAATAGTGATATACCATCTAGGGATTTGAACTTTCTTCTTAAAAGCCTGATTACTCTATGTTATTATTTCATGCCTTCCCTCTCTTCATCCTATATAAAGCAGGAGAACTACTTTGATTCTATTCTGTCACCTCTGTGTTTTTCCATGAGCACAGGATATCTACATAAAATGTATATATGGACTGCGTCAGCCCAAGGCTATAATGTAAGGTAGAGAGACCAAGAGCTTTCTATAGTACTTTGTAGACTGAAGTCTTTGCCCATGTGAGCTGAGTTTGAAATGCAGAATAAAAGCAATTTAGCCAGGTGTGGTGGTGCATGCCTTTAATTCTAGCACTCGGGAGGCAGAGGCAGGAGGATCTCTGTGAGTTCAAGGCCAGCCTGGTCTACAGAGTGAGCTCCAGGCTGGCTGGGACTAAAGGGAGACCCTATCTCAAAAAAAAAAAAAAAAAGACCAAAAAGAGCAAGCAACTTAAGAGAAATGGAAATCATGAAAGAAAAGTTGGGCAGTGGTCTAAGCAGGAGGAACCGTGGTCTAAGCAGGAGGAACCGTGGTCTAAGCAGGAGGAACCGTGGACAGGAGACCCCTCATTCCTTATGTCTTGGTGCAGCTGCTCTGTCAGACTTTCATGTTATATTATAATCTCTTTAGCTCTTACAGAAGTCATATTCACATAAGCTCCCTTCTCTTAACTCAACATCTAGCAGTAGACGTCCAGGAGGAACTGTCTATCTCAATGATGCTATAGTTTCCAGAAGGTTGAATAAGACATTGAAATCCCAGGCTTCTTTTGAACCCTGGCCTCTGGTTTGATGTGAAACAGCAAGAATTATACCTGAGACACTGGTCCCTCAGCCTTCAGGCACCTCAGAAAGTCTTTAGCTCACCCTGTGCCATCCTCTTCCAAACATGCCACCGTAGAATGCTAAATGTGCCTTTTTAATGTGAATTTGGGAAGCATCCATAAGTTTCTAATAGGCGATCCAAGAACTCTGCCAGCAAAAGATAAAATATCGGTAGTACTCAAGGCCAAATAGGTGAGGACTTACTGGCCTGTGAATCTCAGGCATTTCCCTCACTTTATACCTGAGGAACTGAGACCCAAGTCCTGGAGCTCGTTGATGACAGAAATGGAACCGTCCTATTGCCTGCTTATCTGACTTTCCAGCCTTCTTCACAGTCGAAAGCACTCAAGTAACATAGTACTTTTTAAAGATAATACATCTCGTGATTCATGAGTAAGAAAATGCATTCGCCTGAAAATCAGGAGACTTTGGCCCACAAGCTGTTACTGTAACTTTGTTTTAAGTGTGCAGACATTGAGAACCACAAGATATTCAGAAGCTTGTCCAGAATAGTGATGCTGGGCTTTTGACAGCAAAGAGATCATCCGCGGCCAGTTGTGCATGACCCAAGTACCTAGGATGCCAGATACTCACCATCATCCATGATTGACCCCGGACAGTGGCTGTGAGCTCAGTGCCTCACGCCAAAGATGAAAGCTGTGGGATCTCTTGGGATTCTGCACTGTGGAAGCAGGCTTTGTAAGAATTATTGCAGAAAAGTGATAACATGAGGGAGAATATGACATTTAAACTCCTGAGAATGGGTGGGGTTTTCAGGAGAGGAAAATTCCCCTGGGTTTGCTTTGTCTAAGGTTTTTATAGGGCATTGGTAGAAAATGGAAAAGGGCTAAAGTACCCTCTTTTGAGATTGGTTGATTTTTCTGGGCTATCATAGGCCAAGCCAATGATAGGGCCTACCTGGTCTATGCATGTCCCCTCGTCCCAACCAGGTCAATGATCATGTGCTGTTCATATGCCACCAGCTTGGGGTGGTTAAAGCACCCCTGCCTGTATCCATCTTTGACTCTAGCTTGATGTTTGAGCTCAACTGTCTGCTAGTTCTTTGTCAAATGGCCAGCAATACTGCCTCTGACCTAGCATGTGTCTCAAGTATTGTTGATAATACTGGTCTTTCTTTGTCCCACATTTACATGGTCAGCTTAGAGCTTCACCATGGCAGAGACCTAACTGTCACAGTCACTAAGATACAGCTGCAGTCTCCCTTTATTATCTCATATCTAACTCCTTGTATATAAGGTGACCTGGGAGGCTTTTGTATGTGGAAACTTCCTGTTAGAAGGTATCTTTAACTTAAAAAAATTAATTATAATTTTTATTTTAATACTGTCGAAGATACAAAAATTTTAAAAATGTAAGGAATACTACTCTAAAGAAGTAAGATATGTTCTTCATTTAGATTATGAAACAATTACATTTATTTTCAGAAATGTGAATATTATAATTTATCGTGATTTGGTGGTTGTATACAATAGATAGTTTGGTTACTATAGGTGACCATTGTCATAATATTGAATTTAACAGATTTTTTTAACTATTTCTTAAGAGGAAAGGAAATCTATTAATTGAATAGGTTATAGAAGAAAAAGAAATGTTAACACATGTATGATTTCATAGATTAAACAAGAGTCTTTTTTATTATATTTTAAGGGATTCACAATATAAGAGCACAGTTTAAACAAGAGTCTTATAGGAAATAAAGGTTAGCTAGTTTACAAGAACAGATCTATGGATTTGGGTGTCACACTTGTTGCCAGTTGTCATAGTGTACACAGATGGGATATACAGAAGAATCAGTGGCAGGAAGGTCACAAGTTCGAGGCCAGCCTGGGCTTTACTTATGATTTAGTCTGTTACAATTTTCTGCATTAGGAGCAAGAATATAAGAAGGGACAAGAGTTACTTATGTGTCCCCCGAGTCTTTGGCCCAGCCTGCCATTACTGGCCATTAAGAGCCCAGAATCCCTTGCTTACCTGATTATCTTTGTTATCTTACACCTGGTTACAGACCCTCTTATTCATCTTCCTCAGTGTTCCAGATTCAGCTGCTTTGACCCTTAAAATCTTCCTTTCCACACAGCCTCTGTTTTCGTTGCCACATATGTAACTTGTAGTTTTCACCAAGAGCTCTTTTCTTCTACTACCCACAGCAGTCTAGCTCCTTCATCAGTAGCAGAAGGTAAGAAACATCATGAACCTTTCAGGTAAATGGATGGAACTCAAAGGCCATTATGCTAAGTGAAGTAACAGAGTCCCAGAAAAACAAGCGGTGAATGGCTTCCCTCATTTGTGGATGCTAATACCAAATCCCCCAGATGAAAGGCAAGCTGAACAACATTATTGTTATATTTCTTTTTATCTGAAAGCAACTATGTTGTTATAATGTAAATCTCTTAAGGAGCTCTAGAATCGACCCACCACTTATTTTCAGATTCTGTAATTACTGTATATGGGTAGAGGGTATGTATTCATATTTTAGAGGAAGTAAAGGAGGAAAATGTGAATTCCTAAAAAAAAGACTGAGAAAAAGATACAGGACATGTATTGGCAAAACATGGGAATTGGGGTGGGGTGGAGGGAAGAGGAAGGGGAATATGTCTAAATTGAACTGAACAATGAGGTATGAAATATACAAAATTCCAATAAAAGTATTATATTAAAAAATAAAAAGCTTATCTCATAGAAGTCGAGAATGGTGGGTAACACTACTGCTTAGCAAAGGCTAAGGAAAGCCGACGATGGGAAGGGATAGGAAACATTGACCAATGGGCACTAAGCTCCAGTTAGATGGGAGCTGGACCCTGGTGTGTCACTGCAGTTTGGTGATCATGAACAGCTATCATACAATCCAAAAAGCTAGAAGGATTTTTAAAAGTTTTTTTTTACCATAAATAAAGGATGTTTGATGGAAAAAAATGTAAGTTTTTATAGCTCGTACGTTAGTAACCTAGCTGAGCTTTAGAGCTCTTTTCTTTCCAATTTTTCCCTCACTTGGTGCGTTCTGGTATTTGAAAGGACATACTTACACTAAGAGTAAACATTATATACCTAAAATAGGGCTTGTTTTGATGTTGGCAAGAAACAAGATGCTAAAAGGAGTAGGTAGTGAGAAGTCACTTTTTCTGGCTTTTACCAGAAAGAAATTTTCTGTGAAGAGTCACCATCTGGACTGTGGGAAGCTGTAAAGTGACCTTTCCTTATCACCAGCATCAAAGTTTCTAGAACAGGGTCAGCAAACACAATCCTCATAGGGAAGATGGAGATGCAGCCTGAAAACACATATCTTGCTGCTTTCTTGTACTCCTCTAGGAAGCAGCAGAAGAATCCATGGTTGATTCCAGTTTGATTTATTTCAACACATTAATCTTGGAACAGAACCATATGATGATTCTACAATTTAGAGACATGGAGTGCCTGTTAGTGTATATTGGAACAACTGTGTTTGTAATAACTGTCATATCATACTGACACATAGAATCATTACAAATATATCTCTGGTTTTATAAATACATGAATGTGATTATTTTCTCCATTTTCTTTTTTATGTTGAATTTCACTGACTTGAATTGCTTTTCTACAATAAAATTCTCTTCAAAGCCAACACCAAAACTTATGGCTAGTTGTCAAAACAATGAGACTACTATTTGCTTTATAATACTTACTGTTTTCTTTCTTCTCCTAACTTGAAAAGACCTGTATATTGTTGAGACTAACAATGTACACAGCTTTGAGAATGCTAAATTTCCCAGGCTCCTTTGCATAAAGAAGCAGAATCGTGGAAATGGGTAGCAGGCTCCAACCCCAGCCAAGGAACTATTAGCAAATGATTACTGTGCGGTGTGGGAGAGTAGATCTTCCTTAAGGGAGTGACTCTAGATAGGATGACTTGACTTCTGTGGATGAACTTGCTCTGAGGGACATCTGGATACCAATGCCTTATGGGACAGGACATATATGACATATATGACAGAATACCTGAAATCTGGTGGAGGAGCTATGGGGGCTAAATTTGTTGAGGAAGCATTATATAAAATTCCAAAAATTCAAGAAAATATACCACATTTTTTTAATGCTGAGTAAGATGTAGGGTGGAATTTGTTCATGGAACTCCCAAGGTATTTAATGATGCTTTATTTGATGGTAGCAGGCCTCCTATCCTTTCTTCACTTCTCTTCCTCCTGGAATTCTTTTATTCCCTTCTGTGATTCATTATACCTAGAACTGACAGTTGTTACACCATAACCGAGTAATCATGTAGATAGAAGCAGTTATGCTGTAGAGATTACTGGACAAACTGATGCTGTAAGACAGAGACACTGAAGTTATCAGGAACTTCAATCATGTTAATTCATGGAGCATGGGCTGCCAACTTTTCCTATCTCAGGGAGGCACAAAAGAGTTCTATAACTTGTACAAAACATCGTCATCTTGAGTCTTTGTTCTAGTTGGTTGAATAGTTCACAAATTGTAGATAGAATTTCGATGTCAGATTTTAAAGTTAAAATCAATACTCTTTGATACTCTATTATGTAGAGTTAATTATCATGTGACTATATAAATATTCATTTAGAAAGCTTATGTTTTAAGAGACCTGAGTATTATAGATCAATGGAATAGTGCTTGTCTAACATTTACAAGGCCCTGAATTCATCCCTATAACTACAAAGCAGAAGACTTATGCTTTGGGTAGCAGAGCATACAATGTATAGAGATGTGTAAGAGAAATAAAATGAGTGGGCTTTAAATTTGCATGTACAAAGCTTACTCTTTATGTATAGAACTATATTGATGGTTGTATAGTTTTGTTGTTATTGTTGTTTTGAGACAGGATCTCCCTGTAGCCCCAGATGGCCTGGAACTCTCTATGTAGACTAGGCTGGCCTTGAAATCACAGAGATTCACCTAGCTCTGCCTCCTGAGAGTTGAGACTGAAAGAGTGCACTATCATGTCTGGCTTTGATAATTGTATAATTTTATAAACACTAATTTTTAAATCATTCTGTTTAAGGTTATGTCAACCGAGTCTTGTGTTTTCTACCTTGTTGCTAACCCTGCCTTGTATGCTTGTGTTTTCATAACTTATTTTGATTCAATTATTGATATTTGGATTTAAGTTTCTACTTTATTTTACTTTACTGGTTTTCTGTTTTTCTCCCCTCTTTTGCTTTGTTTCATTGTTTCCTTTCCTTATTCCCTTCCTTTCCAGTCTTTTGAAAATTGCAAACTTGTCTGTTGTCTTTAATATGTTTCCCAATAAACCATTAATGCTATTTCTAAAAACTGCTAGTTATACACCTATTTTTAAATACTTTTAGTTAATAGTTTACTATTTAAAGTTGAATATAGAAATCTTTAACCATAAAACCCTTCTGTTCATGCATTTATGATATAGTTGTTCCTTTAAGATTTATTTTTACTCATTTATTTGCATGTGTAACTACACATTGTGTTTGTTTGGGGTGCCTTCAGAGACCAGAAGAGATTGTCAGATCCTCTGGAGCTGTAGTTACAGTAGTTGTGAACTACTTCAGTAGGTGGCTGGACTGAACTTGAGTCCTAAGAGCCTCCAATTGCTGAGCCATCTCTCTAGCCCAGTATGGTTGTTGTTTTAATGTACCTCCACTGAAGCCATATCAAACTGTGTCATGTGTTTTTTTGCTTTCCACTTCTCATGTTTCTAGGAAATTTCTAGGAGAAACATCAAGAGTTAACTGGATATGATTTCTTATGTGTGTGTCTACTTATATAGTATATGTGAATATGCATTTGCATGTATATAGTTATACCAATGTGCACATGCTTATAGAGACCAGAGATCAATGTTGGGTATCCACTATTAATTTTTACTTTGTCTTGTGAGACAGTGTGTGATGGTTTGAATGAGAATGTTTCCCCATAGGCTTCATGTATTTGAGCACATCGTCCCCAGTTGGTGGTACTTTTTTGGCAGGTTTAGGATATATGGCCTTGCTGGAAGAACCATGCCACTGGGAGTGGGCTTTAGCCTTGCTTACTTTCAATTTGTCTGTTTCCTGTGTCTGCTTGTATGTATAAGCTCTTTGCTTTCTTCTCTGGCTGCCACTTGTCGTGCCTTTCCTGCTATGATGGACACTTTTCATTCTGGAGCCATAAGCCCAATAACTCCTTCTTTCTGTAAAGTTGCCTTTATCAATGCATTTATCACAGCAACCAAAAAATAACTAACAGAGAAGTTGATACCAGAAAGTGGGCTGCTGCTGTGAAGAACCTGGCCATGTTGGGTGTGCAGGACTGTGAAAGACTATGGAAATTTGGAATAGAAAAGCAGTTGATTGCTATAAGCAGAGCTTAGTGGACCAATCTAGTAGAAGCCTGGAAGAAAGTACTGCTAAGAACAGTGCAGTTATAGATGGGGCAAGGACTTAAACATAACTGAGGTATTTGGCAAAGCATCTGGCTGCTGCTCGCCTAAAGCCCATGATCTCTCCTAAGGTTTAATTAAAATATAATGGATTCCTGTATATGGCTTCCAGGAATCCATTATATTTTAATTAAGCCTTAGGACCTGATGTAAGCATGGGAAAGATGTATTGAGACCGCACTTGCAAGTGTACAGTTGGTCTCTGGAATACCAGAGAGTGTTACCAAAGGAGACTAAACCAATAAAGCAAATATAGGCCTCCTTGAGTCAAGCAAGACTCCTCCATCAGCACCAGCTACACCTCACCTGCCTGTAAATACTGTGCAGCAGAGGCAGCCAAATGCCTGCATATCCCAAATCAATTGGCTATTAGCTCTCTACTTGGAGGAATAATCCATGGCTGATGCCACAAGCTTAACAATCCGCGTGTGTGTTTAGGAGATGTTATAAAGCCACAGTAAGACCCTGTCAACATTTTACGGGAAAAAGATGTAATTCTAGATTAACATAGCTATCCAAATATCTGTGCTATACCAATGTAACCCTAAACCTATCAGAACAATTAGTAACCATTTAAATACCTATATATCTAAAATGCCCATGCTTCATTAGTAGGACTGAAAAGTTATTCCTGGACAACTGTCATCCCATGGAAAAGAAACGTCAGAATTGACCAGAGTCCAAAACGACGGCTCCAGAGAAAGTAGACTGTTTTGCTTCTCGTCCACCTGGTGCCCCTTTTCTAAGCCTAGGAACAATCTGTGGAAGAGGGGGCTGGTGTATTGCTGGGGCTGAATGATGGGGCTGTAATAGTACTAGCCAATATAGCTGTACACTTGATCTTTGATCAACCTCGTCGATTGAACAATACAAGACTCCCAGCCATGGAGCGTGTGACCCTTGGTGCTGTGTGGGCTTTTGGGCACAACTAGCTTGCAAATGCGTTTTACATGAAGGGAATGCTTGAACTCATAGAACTAATTATTTATTGTTACTAAAAATCAATAATTTTTAAATATTAAAAAAAACAAAAGAAAATAAAAAAAATATTTTTAATTATTTTTATTTCATGAAATTGGATTTGTAAGAAAAAATAAATAAAATGATTAATTTCTCTCATAGGAGGAAATTTCAATGCACCAAGCCTGAATCAGTGGGCATGCTTTTAATAGTGATATTTTTCATATATATATATATATATCTATATCTATATATATATATATATATAATATCAAGCAGGCGACGAAGTTCAAAATCTACACGTTGTAGAGAAAAAGGCTAGGAAGCTTAATAATCTAGTAGCTAAGGTGTATCCGGAAGAGAGTCAATCTTGATGAAGAGATTATAACCATTACACAGAGGCCTCCAGATTTATACTTGAACAGGGAAAGAGTACATGCAGGGAAAGACCCCACCCAGATAAGCTTTCAACTATAAAAGGAAAAAGCCTAAGGAGTTTTTGCTACTAGAAAACCATAACAAATAAAGCTTCTGGTAATGTGGATGAAGGGGCCCAAGGTCCATCTACGCTGGCAGCCCAACTGTCATTCAGACGGTGCCAGATTTAGAGGCATGAAAGGTACAAGAGTGAAGGGGTTATCACTTCATCTAAAATTTCAAAGAGCTGCTAATGCCAGGCAGCTTGTAGCAGGGGTGTCCCCCCATAAAGAAGGCCCTGATAAGCCCAGAGGCCCTGAAAGGCTATTGTATGAAGCTGTGAAGGTCAAGCCTGGTTGGCAGGGGAAATGCCAAGATGCTGGAGATTCCAGAGCTATGAGACATATGCCAAGGAGAGCAGGGAATTGCATTAGCTCAAGAAAGAGATATGTTGCATACAGCAAAGTCTGAGGGCCTGAGCTGTATCTAAGCCCTTAAGAGCTGAAGTCCCAGGTATCAAACAGGGAGACAATGGATTTGATGTTTGCCCTACTAGTTTTTGGTCTTTCTTTGGTCCAGTATTTCTTCAGTATGCTCCTCGTCCTCCCTTTTGGAATGGCAATGCAAATTCCATGCTATTGTATATTAGAAATATGCAATTTATCTTTTGATTTTACAGGGGTTTACATTGAAGAGAGTGCCTTGAGTCTGAGAATAGACTTTGGACTCTCGACTATTGAAGACTGCTAGGAACGTTAAAGACTATGGGGACCTTTGAAGTTGGACTATGACATAGTTATGAGCTTATGGGAGCCAGTGAGTAGAATGTGGTGGTTCAAGTGAGAATGTCTCTCACAGGCTCCAAGTCGGTGTCACTGTATCGGCAAGTTTAGGATGTGTAGCCTTCTTGGAGGAAGCTTGCCGCTGGGGGTGGCTTCAGCCTTGCCCATTCCTGGTTTGTCTTTCTCTGCTTTCTGTGCCTGCTTGAAGATGGAAGTACTCAGCTTTATTTTTCGGTGACCTCCCAACATGCCTACCACACCAAGATAATATCCTATTCCTTCAGAACCATAGGGCGATGGTAAGCATTTCCTTCTATATGCCTTGGTGTTTGTCACAGCAACAGAAAGGAAACCAATACACAGTATCTCATTGAACTCAGAGCTTATTGGTGGCCTGAAAATCCTAGGTACCTTTGCTGTCTAACCCCTACCACTAGGTTATAGATATGTATGACAAGGCTTTTACTATAGACTGGGGATACAAATTCATGTTCTCCTTCTTGCACAGCCAGCACTTTGGCTCCAGCCATCTCCATAGCCTTGGGAAGATATTATTTCTGTTGCTTCTTTATTCCCAAAGTTCTAAATGTCCCTGAGGCATCATCTCCCTTTCTTCTGTAGTATGTCTGTAGTATTTCTTGCAGGACAATCGGGCTGCCCCCTGCTCTCTTTGCATCTTTCATTTGAGAGTTTGTTTTATCTTTATTTCTGAGAGAAATTTTCAGTAGGTGCAGACTTCTGGATTGACAGTCCTTTTCTTTCAGTAGTTTAAAGCAGTGTTGCACTATCTTCTCTATGATGTCTATCTTTCATTATGTGAATCATTCTAATGTGTGATGTGTTGTTTTCCTTTACCTGATTTCAAGATTTACTTATATATATCATTGTCATTAGTCATATAATTATTATGCATCTATGTTATGGTTTGGATATTAAATGCCCCCAATGACTGACGTTGAAGGCCTGTTCTGTAGCATAGTTCTGAGGTGACTGTAACACAAAGGTTCTAACTTCATAGTGAAATGGATGACAGTGAGATGGGGCCTAGTTGGAGGAATCAGGCCCTGAAATGGGTCCTTGAGGGGTGTTGCCCCCAAGCCTGCCTCCCTGTCTTCCTCCCATCCTCTCCCCATTTTCTGCTGTTCCTCTTTCCCTTTCACCTTCTTTCCTTCTCCTTTTTCCTCTCTGTCTCCATCTTCTCCATCTCCATCTTTCATGTCTGTCTCCTCTTTCTTCCTGGCTACCACGAGGTGAGCAGCTTTCATCTACCACACTTTTCTTCATGTTCTGCTCTATTACCACCTGAGAGATGACAGAGCCATGTGAGCATAGCCCAAAACCATGAATCAGCATACATCGCTTTCCCCTTTAAGTTATTTTTCTCAGATATTTTGTCCCTGATGAAAAAAATCACATTTTCTATTTTTGTTGACTTTTGTTTTTGTTACTACTTGATATATGGTAAGCTTCTTAAAAGTGTGGATTTATATCTTTTTATCTTATTTTAGAACATATACAGCTTATTCGTATTTCCTTTATCTTTTTTTTATTGATGCTTTGTGATTTCTACATCATTTTTCCAATTCAGTTCAGGCATATTTCCCTTTCCTTCCCCCATCACCCCACCCATCCCAGATCATGAATTCTCCATAACTGTCCTGCATCTTTCAGTTTTTTTTTTCATTTTTTAGCAATAAGTGATAATTTATGAGTACAAGCATTCATAAAACATTTAAGCCTTCAAACTGTTGTAGCCTCCCACGGCCCCACCATCCAGCTGGGGGGGCTTGTATGTTCAATCAAGTTGATCAAAGAAGTGTCCAGACTATATGGCTGTAGTTTACATTCACCCCAATCGCAGCCCTTACATTCTACCATTCCCCTCTTCCGCAGATTGTTCCCTAGGCTTAGAAAAGGGGCACAGGTGGATGAGAAGCAAAACAGTCCATATTTCCCTGGAGCTGTTTCTTGTGACTCTTGGTCATTTGGCTGTTTCCTTTCATGGGCTGACAGTTTGTCCAGGCATAACCTTTCAATCCTACTAATGAAGCACAAGCAATTAGATATATAGGTATTTAAACAGCACTAATAGTTATGTTAGGTTACTTTGGTATAGACACAGATGTTTGAATGGTATGTTAATCCATGAATTACATTTTTTTCCTGTTAAATATGACAGGGTCTTACTGTGGCTTATAACATCTCCTAACCTGTAGAGGATGTAAGCTTGTGGCATCAGCCATGGGTTATTCCTCCAAGGAGTGAGCCAATAGCCAATTAGATTTGGGATATACAGGCATATGGCTGCCTCTGCTGCACAGTATTTCCAGACAGGTGAGGTGTAGCTGGTGCTGACAGTGGAGTCTTGCTTGACTCAAGGTATGATTTATTGGTATAGTGGCCTTTGGTAACACTCACTGGTATTCCAGAGGCCATCTGTACACTTGCATGCGTGGTCTCAATACATCTTTCCCATGCTTACATCAGATCTTCAACAGCAGGGCGTATCGCCTCTCTTCTTGCAGGTATCCCAGTTTAGAGGCAAGGACCCTTTACCTTTTATGGGAGCTTGGATCCCCTGGCCAACATCTCCCTGGTAGAATAATCCATTGCTTATGTCTAATGATATGAGGTTAGATATTTTGACATCTCAGAATCAGTCTCTAAGAAAATGTCCATTTGTTCCTTTTTTAGTTTGGCTATTTTATATTGATATATTCCAATTTATTTGATTCCTTTCCTTCCTATCTAATATTTCTTATGTCAATAAAATTAGATTTTAATTTAGTTGGTTATATTTTTAATTCTAAAATATCCATTAAGATTTTTGTGGGATTTCTTTTTGGATTGAACTTTTGTATATATCTTAATTCACTGAGAGCATCTATGTTTCCACTTATTTCAAGAATGTTTGTCCCTCATGAAATATGCTTATCAGAGTTGAATTAAATTAATTCCATCACCTGCATTTTCTTATTAATTATTTCTTTTGACTTCTTTGTTTTCCTTGAAGGTTTCTTCATTTTTGTTCTCTATAGTGAAGATTATGTCTTAAGTACTTTCATCATTGTGTTAAGACTTTGGGCTCATTTAAAATCCCCAGAAGTGTTTGCTCTTCTGTTCTAACATCAATCCAATTGAATTTAGAGTATGAGTCTCACCTTCCCAGTTGTGTGACCTCAGGTTCCAATGTCCATTTGACTCTCAGAGTTTTTGTACCACTGTTAGACTTGCCTAGCGTGTGGGCCAACTAGAATCTGTGTGGAACTTGGATGGGGTTCTGCATCCTAGGTGTGTTTTCAGACCTCCTTGTTATAATATTTTAAATCAGTTGGAGGCATTAATACCTTGGCTGATTGCCAGTGACTTAATACACAGTACGATGGGATTTTTCTTTTATTTATTATTTATTTATTTATTTATTGTGTGTGTGTGTGTGTGTGTGTGTGTGTGTGTGTGTGTATGATGACTCAGGTGTTGAGGTCAGAGGATGACTTATGGCTCTTCTCCCCTTTCGCCTTACTGGTTCCAGAGATTGAACTGACATTTTCAGTCTTGGCAGTGAGCATCTTTACCTGCTGAGCCGTCTCAGCGGCCCCAACCTACCTTTTGTGTACATACAGTTTTCCTGATATCTTCAAGTTTTCAAGGTATTCTGTTTTTCAGATTGTATGCTCTGTACTAGTGAGTCTACCTTTATCAAAAAGCAACTAAACAAAGAGAACAAAATAAGACAACTCTGCATTTTCCTGGCTCTAGAGATATTTCCTCTCCTCTTGTGGACAGTGTGATGGCTAATCTTGATTGTCAACTTGACAGGCTCTGGGAATAACTGAAAGGAGAGAGAGTTTATGGATCAGGTTATGTAAAGCTGGAATGCCCACCCTAAATGTGGGCATTACCTTCTGATGGCAGCCCGTGGCTGAGGGAGCTTTCCCATTTGGCCTGCTTGCCTTCTCTCTCACTGGTAAGTTCATCTTGTTACTGTGACATTCCTTCACTGATACTAGAGCTAACTTCTTCAGTCAAAAAGATTTTCCCTCACTAAGTTTTAAGTGTCTGAATGTTTGCTGTCATACTGATAATGTGAGATCACCATTCCCTCTTGATTTGGTACCGTGAGGAGTAGTGAATGATGGGGCATGGCTTCCCACCCACTCTCTGGCTCACAGAGGGACCTTTTCTATTTTTAAAATTGCCCATGGAAGACAGAAGAGGGCATTGGATCCCCTGTAACTGGAGCGGTAGCTGCTTGTTAGCTGCCATGTGGTTGCTGGTATTCAAACCCTGGTCTTCTGCAAGAGCAGCCAGTGCTCTTCACCACTGAGCCATCTCAACAACCCTAGACCTCTTTCTTCTCCTCCAATCTACACATGATGGTTCCTCTCAAAGCTCTGTCCAAGAACGCTCTGAACTTTGAGGTACCAGGCTCTCCCTAGGTGGAAACCAGGGAGGTGTAAAGAGCAAACCTGCATGCAAGCAAAGGCCACCCCAGAAGTCATTCTTTGTGTCCTGACCCTTACAACCCATCTCCAAGTTTTTCTATTCAGAGTTTTCAAATATCTGCTATAAGTATGCTGTTATGTATTGTTGTAATACATGGGATAGAGTATATTTACTCTGTCTTTAACTTTTTGTTTTTGAGTCAGGGTCAGATGTAGGCGCTCTGCAGCCAAGAATAATCTTGAACTCCTGCTCCTATTGCCTCTGACCTCCCAAATACTTGGATTTCAAGCCCACATCATCAGCACACCTGGTTAGTGCAGTCCTGGGATTAGAACCCAGGGCCTCATGTATGCTAATTAGGCATTGTACCAAACGAACTACATCCCCAACATCATTAATTCTTTATCATTTAGAGTTCG
>VZQC01015082.1:2792828-2832520 GCA_009823505.1 Rhizomys pruinosus
TGCTCTTAACCACTAGGCCATCTCTCAAGCCCTAAGTTATACACTTATAATCAAGGGTGAAAATGTAGAGTTTGGTGTCAGAGTGGCTGCAACAATTATTCCTTCTCCTCCGTGGGACATGCATCTGGACTGTTGGCCATTGCATGTGAGTGAGCACCTGTCAATCAATGAGCACATCTGGAGGAAGAGAGTACTCGGTGTAGAGCACCCATCTGAGGTAACTGGAGGACTGTTGAGCAGTTTTCAGGGCCATACATCAGAGTTTCTCTAACAAGTTCCCAGCTGAGTCTGGTGTTGCTGGTCCAGGGACCACTCTGAAGTTGGGTGTTCTATAGAGATGACTTAGTTCACATGTCTCCCTTTGTGAAGCCAAAGTTATCATTTATTCTGTAACTTGTCATTTCTCTTGTCCTTTTAGATGCTGGCAGACTCTCTTACATGAGCATCACATTCATTCTGTGCTATGTCATATCAATGTGGAGGGTAGTCTTCAAACAGATGCTGTGGGCTGGCAAGATAGCTCAGTGGAGAAGGGAATTTTCAGGCAAGTTTGTGATTCTGAGTTCAGATCCCCAACACCCACATAAATAAAAGATGAATTTGTTCAGGCACATGTGTCTGTATTCCTAGCATTTTTATGGTGAGATGGGACTCATAAACAGGGGAACCCCTGCAAGCTGGCAGGCAGCTAGCTTGAGGTACACAGCAGAGAGCATTTGTCTCTGTCTCAGGGAGGAAGGAATAGAGACTCCCAAGGTTTTTCAGTGATTTCTACATGTTGACTGTGTGCTCCCACACTTATACACGTGAACACACACACACACACACACAGGTTTGTATTTAATTTTATTTTTATTGAATTTTTGTCTATTACATACCATGAATTTTAATCATATTTAGACACCCCCATCTGCACATACACCCCCAGCCCACCCACTGGATTTCGTGCATTCTGTCATATGTTATAAATCCTATCTAGTCAAGCTTGTGTATCTAGATGTCCTTTGGCATGAGTTCATCCACTGGAGCCTAATCAGCCTGTGTCGCATCACTCCATTAAAGAAGGTCAACCTTCTCCCTCATCCAGCAGAGGTCAGATCCCAATAGTTCCTAGGCTAAGGTTGAGGATTCTTGCTATTTCCCCAGTTCTATGCTGGCTTTTGGCCTGGGTCTTGTGCATGCTGTCATTGTTGCTGTAAATTCATATACTCAACTTCCAGAAGCTGGAAACCTCTATTTCCTTGTGCTCATCCACTACCCCTGGATCTTACAATCTTTCTGCCCCTTCTTCCACAATGGTCCCTGAAGCCTGAGTGGATGATGTTTATCTTCAAGATTTGGAAGCTAGCCAACAGCTATGGCAATAGCCTGTGTTATTTTGGGAGTCTTTTGAACCTGGATCGTCTGCACAAGCACCCAGTGCTCTGAGCCAGCTCTCCAACCCCATTTTGGAAGTCTTTTGGACTAGCCTGACCAACAACCCTAAGGGAGGTTTCTCTTGTCTGATACTATGTTTCTTGCTATATAGTCTTCTGCTATATACATACATTCATGTACAGATATTGCATACACACACACACACACACACACACACACACACACAGATTTTTAGACAAGTTTTGGTCCCAATTGGGAATGCTGCTTTTGCCAATTGCATGTTCTTTGTGTGTCTCACATGGAAAATGAAAGTAATAATGTATTGTTTAGGATTGTCATAAGCATTCAATGAAAGAACCTATCAATCCAGGAAGCATGGAGTCCTTGCAATCACTGGGCTCTGGGCTAGCCCCTGAGGGTACAGTGCATGATCAAAACTTAATGGTTGGGAACACAGTGGAAGAGAGTCCTCAGGTAGGCTGTGTAGGGGATCTATTTCCACTGCTTCATGGAAAAAGTGAGATATTAGAAGCAGAATGGAGGAGAATGATGAGGGGGATCAGGAGAGTCTGAACACCTGGGAAACATGCCATGCAGGGGAGTCAAAAGGGCCATTCACCCTTTGACAGAGAGCCAGTGCAGAGTAACTTGAACCATAGCTGACTCACAGTGAGCACTCCCTGTGATCTTATGTTAAAAGTTCACTCCATATCCACAACATCGATGTTATGAACTGCAGAGATGGGATTTGAACCTGGCAAGCTGGCACAGAACCCCTGTTGTTTCTATTCTGTTTTTTACTGTAGCTCTCAGGAAATGCTAATCCCCTGCCTTCCTCTCCCTTCTTGAGCATATGGTATCCAGGAATATATTGGCAGGTCTTGCTGAATTAAAAAAAAATCAGCTAAGGTATCTCTAAGATAATTGGCACAAGGTTTCATTTCTTTTTTTCTATATGAGAATACTGTGGTTGAGGAACAATAAGAGGCTTGCCCTGGTTCTGTGTAAAGAGCACCACACCTGAGGGACTGACAGCCTTGTGAATTTTCCCAGACTTCTGAGGAGTTCAGTTTGTCATGCAGCCAGAAAGGCCTGATCTTAATGCCCAGAAATGCCTGAAAAAAGGCCAGTGTCCATGGTATCCACTTGTCATAATCCCAGAGCTGGAGGCTAAGACGGGAGGCTCCTTGGGACTTGCTCTCCACCCTCCTAGCCTATTTGGCAGTCTCCATGCCAGTGAGAGACCACATCTCAAAAATCAAAGGTAGATGGCATTCTGAGGAGCAACATCTGAATTTTACCTCTAGATTTTATCATCACTACTACAATCAAGAGTACCTCATACATATATGCAATCTATACATACAGGAACATGCACATACATGGGCACACACATACACATGCACATGAATAGTATGAAGATGGACAGTTTCTTCTATATAGCGTCTGCTAGTCCTGCAACATCAGAGCTAGGGTAATTCTCTTGTGGGTCTTTGTACTTTTTGCTTTTCCTACTTACTTCTATTATACTATTATGGCATAGGATTTTTCAGGGGGGGCATCTCAATCAGTTTAAGTTTTCTTTTGCTCCCTCTCAATATTATTGGTCTACAGTTGAAATTTCCTGGAATTGAATAGTTCTATTCCTTGGCTTCATTATGTGTCATCTTTTGTCTTTCTCCTACTGAAATCTATTCCATTCATTTGTCAGAGCAATTGATGGATATATGATTAACTCTTCTAGAATTATAATTAGCTAGGGTGACCTTTCATGTACCACTGAAGTATTGAGATTAGTAAAGTATGCCTAGGGTAGGATACATAATTTCTACAAAACAACATTTTATGATAAGATAAATCTACATAGTATTATATACATGACTATATATATGTATATGTAATATGCATTATATTTGGTAAATTGTCATGTGTTGTTTAAACTTATTGAAAATGGACTCTTGGATTGAAGAGGCCATTTATTGTCTCAGAACTAAGCATGCTTATGTAAAGTGTCCTCCAAAAGTTCCTGTCCTTGGTCAGGCTGACCTTCTGACTCTGTAGTAGGGAGAGAAAAACAGTAAGCAACTCACAGTGATGGTGTTTAAAAATATGTCCTTTAGACGAGCTAGACAGTAAACTATTCCCACAGAGGTTACTGTTTTTTATCCTATGGCATAAAAAGCTTACAGTGAAAATGGGAAATGAGTAATTTATTCCTATAAAGAAAGTTCAATCAGAAACTCCCATGGACTGCCCTCAATTTCCCCAGTTGCTTTCTACTAGATGATTGTAAATCTCAACTTGATGCTGTTGTCCCTGATTGTTTTCTCAATCAGATGACTCTATTTGTGTGTACTGCATATGATCAAGTCCTGCTTTGATGATGTTTTGCTCTCGGCTGTTTCTATCCTATATGTTTTGTGCTATATGTATTTTTAGATGTAAAATATGTATGTGTATCTTGCATGTCTTATGAAGGAGTCTTCACTTCTGTAGAGACACAGGTCCATGTATCTATGTACACATTCAGAGACACATACACACATTCACACATAAACATTTGAATATACCCTTATGTCTTCATGTGTATGGGTTGTGAACATATTGAATAGCTTTCTCATAGGTTTATCAGACCGAGGTCTTCAGAAGAAGTGAGTTGAAGAAGGCCCTATTCATTTTTAAGGAAGCAAGGAGTTCTCTGGATTTGTGAACTGGGGATGAGGTAACTCCAAGAATTCTTATAAGAGTCTGGCCCACTTAAAGAACTTGAAAATGAAAAGTTGGCACATGTCTCCTGGACAGATCGTTCTTGGAAAGATCTGCATCCTTCTTTCTCTGGGGAACAGATAGACTGGATAATACGTGTGTCTTCCTTAGGGAGTCAGTACTCAGATTATCTCTCAGCAACCAGGACTACATTCAAATTGATCAGGAGTTTGGGTGAGAAAGATCTCATGCCCTGGCAAGTCTCATTAACCATAGATCCCATTTTAATTTACTTTCTGTCTATAGTTTCAATTTATTATCCTTACAAGCTAATTCTGTTCACAGCCTGAAGGGTTCAAATGATATTTTTTCAAGAAGTAAGGAGACCTTGTTCTCATAGCACCCTTTAAAAGCAGAAAGTCGCAAGCTCTCACAGAAAATGATACATTTTTTTCCTACACATAGACAAACTGCATGATTAGCAATGTCAGTATTTGAAAAAGTAGGTGATTCCACCCGTTCAGAATTTCCCCACTTTCGTCGAAGCAACACTAATTGTACTTCAAAGGTTTCTCTATCCAAACTATACTTGCTTTTCTATACACCTGCCTTCCAGGTTGAAATCCTCCCCCATAAATTATCACTTGCTACTTAAAAAAAATAAAGGGAATTCTTGAATACCATTGCTATATGCTGAGTCAAAAACATATCTATTAAATTAATCAAAGAAACTTATAAATATTTGAGCAATATCTATAAGTGAAAGTAATGAAAAGGTTTTCATGTCTCAGTAAATTATAAATCTACCACTCTTTGTAAATCAACAGATTCTCTTCCTTCCCTGATTTATACAGTCATTTTCGAACAACTACCTTGCAAGCTGTTATCTGTTAGCCAGGCAGAGCCACCCTATTGATGAATGGGACATGGAGGAAATTTTCCAAGGTGTTATTGACTTTTTTTTCCAAAGCCAATTTTTACTGAAGCTTTGTGCATTTCATAAAAAATTTCCCAATCAAATCTAGACCCGTTCCCCCTTCTTTGCCCCCCCAATCCACCAGAGCTCATGATTTTGCTAAACATGTTTTTCATCTTTTTCGCAGTCTCTTTTAAAATTTTTGATGCATGGGGCTAGAGAGATAGCCTAGCGGTTAAGAGCACCAACTGCTCTTGCAGGGGACCCAGGTTCGATCCCCAGCACCCACCGTCTGCCCCTTTCCTAAGCCTAGGGAACAATCTGCAGAAGAGGGAGCGTGGTAGAATGTAAGGGCTGCGATTGGGATGAATGGTGAAACTACAGCAATGTAGTCTAGACACTCATTTGATCAACTTGATTGAACATACAACCCCTCACTCCCTGCTGGATGGTGGGGTTGTGGGGGTTTGGGCACAACAGCCTGCAAATTGGTTTCATATGAAGGATGCTTGTACTCATGGATCATCACCTATAGCTAAAAAATGAAAAAAAAACTGAGAGAAAGATGCAGGACAGTTATGGCAAAATGCATGATCTGGGATGAGGTGGGGGTAGGGGGGAAGGGAAAGGGAAATATGCCTGATCTGAATTGGAAAATGATGTATGAAATGCACAAAGCACCAATAAAAAAAAANTCCTATAAAGAAAGTTCAATCAGAAACTCCCATGGACTGCCCTCAATTTCCCCAGTTGCTTTCTACTAGATGATTGTAAGTCTCAACTTGATGCTGTTGTCCCTGATTGTTTTCTCAATCAGATGACTCTATTTGTCTGTACTGCATATGATCAAGTCCTGCTTTGATGATGTTTTGCTCTCGGCTGTTTCTATCCTATATGTTTTGTGCTATATGTATTTTTAGATGTAAAATATGTATGTGTATCTTGCATGTCTTATGAAGGAGTCTTCACTTCTGTACAGACACAGGTCCATGTATCTATGTACACATTCAGAGACACATACACACATTCACACATAAACATTTGAATATACCCTTATGTCTTCATGTGTATGGGTTGTGAACATATTGAATAGCTTTCTCATAGGTTTATCAGACCGAGGTCTTCAGAAGAAGTGAGTTGAAGAAGGCCCTATTCATTTTTAAGGAAGCAAGGAGTTCTCTGGATTTGTGAACTGGGGATGAGGTAACTCCAAGAATTCTTATAAGAGTCTGGCCCACTTAAAGAACTTGAAAATGAAAAGTTGGCACATGTCTCCTGGACAGATCGTTCTTGGAAAGATCTGCATCCTTCTTTCTCTGGGGAACAGATAGACTGGATAATAAGTGTGTCTTCCTTAGGGAGTCAGTACTCAGATTATCTCTCAGCAACCAGGACTACATTCAAATTGATCAGGAGTTTGGGTGAGAAAGATCTCATGCCCTGGCAAGTCTCATTAACCATAGATCCCATTTTAATTTACTTTCTGTCTATAGTTTCAATTTATTATCCTTACAAGCTAATTCTGTTCACAGCCTGAAGGGTTCAAATGATATTTTTTCAAGAAGTAAGGAGACCTTGTTCTCATAGCACCCTTTAAAAGCAGAAAGTCGCAAGCTCTCACAGAAAATGATACATTTTTTTTCCTACACATAGACAAACTGCATGATTAGCAATGTCAGTATTTGAAAAAGTAGGTGATTCCACCCGTTCAGAATTTCCCCACTTTCGTCGAAGCAACACTAATTGTACTTCAAAGGTTTCTCTATCCAAACTATACTTGCTTTTCTATACACCTGCCTTCCAGGTTGAAATCCTCCCCCATAAATTATCACTTGCTACTTAAAAAAAAGTAAAGGGAACTCTTGAATACCATTGCTATATGCTGAGTCAAAAACATATCTATTAAATTAATCAAAGAAACTTATAAATATTTGAGCAATATCTATAAGTGAAAGTAATGAAAAGGTTTTCATGTCTCAGTAAATTACAAATCTACCACTCTTTGTAAATCAACAGATTCTCTTCCTTCCCTGATTTATACAGTCATTTTCGAACAACTACCTTGCAAGCTGTTATCTGTTAGCCAGGCAGAGCCACCCTATTGATGAATGGGATACGGAGGAAATTTTCCAAGGTGTTATTGACTTTTTTTTCAAAGCCAATTTTTACTGAAGCTTTGTGCATTTCATAAAAAATTTCCCAATCAAATCTAGACCCGTTCCCCCTTCTTTGCCCCCCCAATCCACCAGAGCTCATGATTTTGCTAAACATGTTTTTCATCTTTTTCGCAGTCTCTTTTAAAATTTTTGATGCATGGGGCTAGAGAGATAGCCTAGCGGTTAAGAGCACCAACTGCTCTTGCAGGGGACCCAGGTTCGATCCCCAGCACCCACCGTCTGCCCCTTTCCTAAGCCTAGGGAACAATCTGCAGAAGAGGGAGCGTGGTAGAATGTAAGGGCTGCGATTGGGATGAATGGTGAAACTACAGCAATGTAGTCTAGACACTCATTTGATCAACTTGATTGAACATACAACCCCTCACTCCCTGCTGGATGGTGGGGTTGTGGGGGTTTGGGCACAACAGCCTGCAAATTGCTTTCATATGAAGGATGCTTGTACTCATGGATCATCACCTATAGCTAAAAAATGAAAAAAAAACTGAGAGAAAGATGCAGGACAGTTATGGCAAAATGCATGATCTGGGATGGGGTGGGGGTAGGGGGGAAGGGAAAGGGAAATATGCCTGATCTGAATTGGAAAATGATGTATGAAATGTACAAAGCACCAATAAAAAAAATTAAAAAAAATTTTTGTTGTAGAGGTCCTTGGTGTCTTTGGTTAGGTTTGTTCCTAGGTATTTTATTGTTTTTGCGGCTATTGTGAGTGGGAAGTTCTCCTTGTGTTCCTTCTTCAGCTGCCTACTGTTGGTGTAGAGAAAGTCTACTGATTTTTCTAGGTTTATTTTGTATCCTGCCACCTTACTGAAGCTCCTAATCGTTTCTAGGAGTTTCCTGGTGGAGTTCTTAGCAACCCTTAAANTCATGTTTTCCTTAAGGAATTGTTTGAAGGCTCCTCCTTGGTATTATTTACTTTTATTCCTTTTTTATGTAGCCACAGGAATTAGAAGTTTGGAACAAATTTTCAATATCTGTACCATTAAGCAGAGACAGTCATCCATGGCTTAATGGCTGTGATTTTATCAATTTCCTAACAGAAGAGTCCTTGGGGGACTCAAACAAGAAATGAGAAGAAAAAATCTGGAATATAGGTATTGCCTCTGCCAACATATTCTCTCTCGGGATGATGTTCAGGCAACTGGGGAACAGATATATAGATTTGGTTCTTCGGAAAGGATCAAGAGGCTCCAAGGTGACCTGGGAGAAATGTCTCATTGGGTAAAAGAGACTTGCTGAGCAAGCATGAGAACCTGAGTGCTGAGCCTCAGGACCCGTGTAAAAACCTTGTTTGTTGCAATGGATCTGTGTATGGTACTGGTGAGAGGAGACAGCAGGATCCCAGGAGCCTGCGTCCCAGCCAGTCTAACTGAAACAGTGACACCCCCCCCAACCCAGGCTCATCAAGAGACCTTGGCTAAAAAAATTTAAAAATCAGTAGACATCAGGAGTGTACCTGATCAACCCCTGGTACACACACACACACACACACACACACACACACACACACATACACACACACACACACACACACACACACACACGCCCAAGGAAGGGGCTTACAAAGGTAGTAAACAATAATATACCTTTATTTTACAGTGCTTTTTATTTCTAAGTTATTTTCCACTAATGCTTGGATTTCCAGATAGACCTCAAGGCTTCTAATTTTAATGAGACTGCATCACAATATAGTGCTGATTTCCCAAGCTAGTATTGTTTCATCCTTCTTGGGCTGCAGTCACAGATCACAGTCATCATAGTTTACACTCATGATCCAACCGTGGAAAAAATAAAACTGTGATCTTAATCATAGAATTCCCAATTTCAAATGTAAGGCACAAATGATTAAAGATTGTTTTGTTTCACACTTAAATTCATTCTGAACTGGGTTTAAAAAAAATTAGACTGAACACCTGCAAGGTAGACATGTATATTAAATATCAAAATAGGAAATACTATTTCTCTCAGTTTAGTATGTGTATATATCATGTTCAATGTTGGCTTGAACCCTAAGGAAAATGTCTTTCCTGGATATTTTTATTATTTTATTTATCGAAGTAGAGTCTCATGTATACCAGGTTGGCCATGACATTGCTGCACAGCTGAGGATGACTTTGAACTTCTGATCTTCCTCCCAACCAACTTCCCTGTGCTAGGATCACAGGCATGTGTCACCATGCCTGGTTTATGCAGCACGAGGGATAGAACCCAGGCCATTATCTATTTTGGGCAACAATTCTAACCACTGAGCTAAATCACCTGAATGTACATTTTGTGAACTCTTTAGACATGACTTTAGTTTCAAATATCTTGGACTAAAAGGTAAATTACAAAAGAGCAAGCTAAACACCTCTCCTTTTGGACACTATTCCAGTCCTCTGAATAATAATGAATTGATTGGACCCTAGTAAATCCATCAAGGAAGATCTTATTTTTCTTAGTTTAATTCACAGATTTTCTTATCTGTAATTTATTTCTGTAACAGTCCCAACAGGAATAAGGAATCCTGTCTAAAATAGTAACTAGAAGGAGCTCCTTTCTCAGTTGAGCTTGGGTTCATAAACTTGAGCCTGAGTGAAGTTTTTATTGTCTTCTACTTCCCTTTCTTCACCTTCTGGCAATATGCTCACACCATGGCCATCTTTCTACTGTACTTATGGCCAAAGCAATGTGAATGACATAACACAGAGGCCAGGAAGATGCTTGTTGCCAGAGTACCCACTGGCTCTGAGGGGAACTCAGGGAATACCTTTGCACCTCCAGTCTCTTGATGCCAAGGCCTTAAGATCTTATATAGAAAGGAACCCTGAATAGTGTGGACTGCCCATGTTGGCTCCACCTTGTGTGTGTGTGTGTGTGTGTGTGTGTGTGTTTGTGTTGTGTTGTGTACATGTTTGTGCAAGTTTAAGCTGTGCAAGTGCACATGCATATAGAGTCCAGAAGACAACTTCTGCTATCATCCCTTAGGTCTTATCCATTCGTCCATATTCTTTTAGTGTCCACCTTGATTTTTGATACAGGGTCTCCAGCTGGAATGCAGCTTATCAAGCAAGTCAGACTGGCTGACCAATCAGCCCCAGGGACCCACCTGACTCTTCCTTCCCACGACTGAGATTACAAACTAGATATCATAATGCTTGTAAAACAGGGATATAAATAAATGTAATTTTTCACACGAGGGGATAGATAACATTTCTTCTTTAAAAGATGGCTTTTTAATTTTTATTTATGGCTGTGTAATGGTGTGAATGTATTCCATATGTGTGCAGCTGCCCAGGTTGGACAGAACAGGGCATCAGGTACTCTGGAGCTGGAGCCAAATGTGGTTATGAGCTACCCAACGTAAGTGCTGGGAGCAGAACCTTGGGTCCTCTGCAAGAGCACTAGGCAATCTTAAACATTAAGCCATCTATCTCTCCAACCCTAATATTGCCCGTTTAATTGTCCTTGAAATGAGTGAGTTCTGACCCAGAACGATGGAACATGTAGCATTCTGAACACCCTGTTTGTGCATTACTCCTCTCTGAACCTGTGGATGAGCACGAGGTACAAGAAGTGGGGCCGGGGGGAGGGGGAGCAGCAAGGGCAGTAGACAGACAAGTGGGGCCTGGGGGAAAAGCAGGAAGGGCAGTAGACAGACAAGTGGGGCCTGGAGGAAAAGCAGGAAGGGCAGTAGACAAGTGGGGCCTGGAGGAAAAGCAGGAAGGGCAGTAGACAAGTGGGGCCTGGGGCAAAAGCAGGAAGGGCAGTAGACCAGGTGATCTTAGTACTTTCTTCTCTACTTTGGCTAATCCTCTTTAACAAGTTACACTGGCAAACTGCCACTCAACTATTTTCATCTCTGTGGAGAACTAGTGATGGATTGAAATTTAATTGTAGAATTTTAAGGAGCATTTAAAGAGTTTTTTAAAGGCAGTTTTCTGGGTGGAAACTTGGAAAGAAGCATTACCAAAAAGATGAGAAGGGTTGCTTTAGATGTGAGTCTCTCCAAATGAAGCATCCTTTTTATGTGGTTATTTTTATTTATTTTTCAGTTGAATTTTTGTGTATTTCATACATAACACCTCATTCTATCTTCATCACCTTTATACTTCCTTGTCCATTGGTGCCCTCCGACTGCCCCCCACTGGAATTCACACATTCTGCCATTTGTTTTAAAGCCTATTGGTGCCAGATTAGTGTCACTGGTTATTCCTCAGTACAAGTTCATTCACTGAGCTCTAGTCACCCTATCCAGTATCTTAAGAAGACCAGCTCTTCCTCACTCAACAGCAATCAGCTGCCAATATTTCTTCAGCTCAGATTGGGTTCTGCTGCCCATTTTCCCCAAGTTCCATGCTGGGTTTTTGTCTGGTTAAGTTTGCGTGTAGGTTTTGTGCCTACTGTCAATCATTGCTGTAGGTTCATATGAGCAGGGTTCCAGGAGCTTGTAGGATTCTATAACCATATGGTCATGCATCGCCTCCTTGGCTCTTACAAATTTCCCACCCACTCTTCCACAATGCTTCCTGAGCCCTGGGTGAATGAAGCTTAATTTAGATCTGTCTGTGGGCCCACATTCTGCAGACTCTTAATCTCCATGGTTTGGCCATTTGTGACCATTTGAGTTCCTGGCCTTCTCTTTCATTAATGAAGGAGCTTCCTTAATGAAAGTTAAGAGATTCATTGATGTCCTCTGCCCTCTTGTTGTATTTTGCTTGAGCCTTAGGTATAAAGGTTGCATTGTAGATATGCCACATAGGCTTAGACAATTCACTGACAATGTCTGTGTATGACAAGTTGTGGTATCTGTAACAGACTTGATCTGGTGCAAAAGAAGTTTCTTTGATGAGTGATGCCTGGGATGTTCATCACCACACAGTGGCTAGATTCAGGTACTCTCAGGCAGACTGGGAAGGCCCAGAGCCCTATACCACTGCAGTGGCCAGATTCAGGCACCCTGGAGTCATTTTTTAAATTATGCATGTGTGTGTGTGTGTGTGTGTGTGTGTGTGTGTATCAGTGTGTGGGTTTGTACATGGGATTGTGGATGCCCATGGAGTCCAGAAGAGGTATCAGATCCTCAGTAGCTGGAGTTACAGGAATTTGTGAGCTGCCAAGCATGGGTGCTGGGAACCTCCCTCGGGTCCTCTGCAAGAGCAGCATGCCCTACTAGTTGCGGAGCCATCCTTCCAGCATCCTGGAGTCATTTTAAAATTACTTCTACAGGTTGGCAATTATTCCTTTTATTCCTTTTTCACTGCATTAATATTCCAAAGCTCTGGGTTCTATTTGTTTTATCTCTAATGAAATTTTCTCATTATCAGTGATACTCCTTGAGTTATAATTACCTTAATGATCACACGAATGAAATACCCATATATACCCCCATGTGTACCCATGCTCATGTTGTTACATATACCGCTTCCTAATGTTTTCCTGAAATTTGGAAATTCAGAGTACAGGATACAAAGTACTAGCAACTCATATGAAGATGAATGGAAAAGAGCTGTGGAAAGTGCTTGCCTCTCAAGCTAGATGACTTGAGTTTGGATCTCTATCACTCAAGTAAAAATTCCAGTTGTGGCAACACAGGCCTATAATCCTAGCACCAGGGAGGCAGAGATGGGAGGAACCCCAGGACTCCTGGCCTGCCAGCATAAAAAAGGGGAGGATGGAGACCAAGGAACACCTGACAATAACTCTGTCCTCCACATACACTTGTACATATACATATACATACATACACAGAGAAATTCACACAAGGATGAATGGAAGAATAATGAAGCTATATTTGCATGAATCGTTTTGCTGTTTTAAACAATGCTTGTATGATGTCATGCATTATGTGTCATGCTAGTGAAACACCAAGACCTTACTACAGTTCCCAGGAGTGGGGGTCCAGTTCTTAGCATGGTCATGAAGGTCACTGGTGCAGGTAAAGCAGTCTGTTTACCTCTAGTAATGTTTCTGTCACACTGCTTTGACTCCCTATTATTCCTCTCTGTCCTTCATATGGTAAGCTAACTTAGAATCATGTGTATTGCAGAAGAGAACTGCAGAAATGGCTAGGGATAATTTCCCATAACATCTATCTATCTATCTATCTATCTATCTATCTATCTATCTATCTATCTATCTCCAATTCAGCTTTTGTTTTGTTTTGTTTGACACAGAGTCTCTGTATAGCCCCAACTGGCCTGGAACTTGCAATGTAGATGAAGCTGTCCTTGATCTCTTAGAGACCCACTTGCCTCTGCCTCCCAAGTGCTGAAATTAAAGGCATGTACCACCACACTTAGTTTACACTTCGATCTTTTTAAAAATCACATATGGCTGTTAGATTGTGGGTTTATGAACTGTTTCCTTCTATTTACTTTGGTGAGTAAAAAGAAAAGAACATTCTTCTAGTAACTTTTATAAAAATCTACACAAGGGTAAATCCTAGTCCTGATAACCGTTGTGTAGTTTGTGGCTGTTCAGGAAGGGTATTGTTTTCAAAGCCTCTTGGAACACTGTGGCACTAGACAGATGCCAGGGAGACTGTGTGTGATTAAATAGCCTCAGAAGGACTAGTCCACTCACTCCCATAAAATTTTAAGTTCCAATAGAATTTGAAATGAAAGAACAACTTTTATGAGTGTAGTTACTAAAGGCGAGGCTCAGAGAAATTAGACAGCAAACTGTCTTGTAAACAATGTGAAATTTGAATTGGAATCCTAGTCTTGGCATTTTTCCGTGAGAGCCTCTGCATTTCTCATGTGAAGCCTATTGCGCCCAGAGCAGTGATGGACAGTAACATCTATTTTTATGTGAGCAGTGATCTAAAACTTCCTTATTTACCAGGGTTTCTTAGGCTTTTTTACAACATTTGTAATAGTTCTGTGAGTTTATCTT
Organism: Rhizomys pruinosus; assembly: GCA_009823505.1. Classification (NCBI taxonomy): domain Eukaryota; kingdom Metazoa; phylum Chordata; class Mammalia; order Rodentia; family Spalacidae; genus Rhizomys; species Rhizomys pruinosus. The sequence goes on from VZQC01015082.1 coordinate 2,806,878, forward strand.
TTCTTTGAAATGGTTCATGGCTGTAAAAGAAAACTCTTTAACAGTTTCTCTTAATCTGTTTTCTCAGTTGCATAATCATGTATAAGTGGCAGTATCTGCTCAGATGCAAATTTGGTTGTCAGTTCTGTATTTTTTTCTGGCATATATGTGACTCTTGTATTGCCAAAAGGCCCTTTTAGAAAGATTTCTTTGCATAGGCGAAACAGTAATGAAACAAAACCCTGCAGTTAAGATGTTGGTGTACTTAAATTCTCATCTTCAAATTGTAATCACTGTTGTTTCCAGGGGAACAGAGGTAGAGTTCCTACTTCATAAAGCAAGGCAGATTTCTAGGCACCTAGTTCCACAATCTAGGTCCCTGATAACCTTTTATTTATGGTTTTATATTGGTATTGAACACCATTGCCAACATAAAAACTACTGAGACAGGGTATTTGCTGATTCAACATCTTAAACTATCTCCTTTCACTCAGCATCTCTGTGAGGAGAGAAAACCCCACGGGCTTCTTTTCTAACAACGTGTCCCTGGAGGTTGGCCCTGGTTTGTGTGGTGCCCAGTGGCCAAGGAAGTTTCATTTCAGCACCATGGAGAGCTTCTGGGCCCACAAGCCTGGGCATTTCTAGTCTGTACTACAGCAAATTTTAAAAGTATTTTCCTAGTTCTCAGATGTCATCAGTTTTCTCTCACAAAATATATTAAGTATCTTAAGTGTCCCTACTTTTGAACAAATTGAAAGTGTATCTGGTGAAAGAGAATCAAAACTTGATAGTAACTCATTTTGCTCAGGCCACATCAGGTATGAAGAAAGCAAAGATGAGAAAAAGTTATGCTGCAGAGCTACCTTCCTGAGAATAGGGGTAGATGTGCACTAAAGTGCAGAGAAGAGCCTGCCAATTATGGGTGTGCATTTTAGAACAAAGCGGCCAGCAGTTGGTGGGAGGGAAAAATGTGACGGGCTTTGCTTTGTGCGATGTGCAGAGCTCCTCGGCTCTTTGTCACATAAAGGCTTTAGAAGAAACTCATATTCGGTTATCAGAAATTGCATCCCCTTGATTTATGATCTGGTCAAGCCCTTCTTCCTAAGCTCTGTGAACTCTTCCTACCAGAAAAAAAGAGGGAAACTGCAGCTGGGTTTGGCGTATATAAATGTGTGCTGGCAGTGTGTATATAACTTCAAACAGCTTAGAGATAATAAATTGAGTGTCCTGTCAATGCTGGCTGAATAAACACATTTGTTGTAAATGATCTGACAATAGAATTATTGATTATAAATCCAAGGTTTGACATTTGGAACATCTCCATTTCATTCCTAAGAAAGGGTGTGACTCTTGATCCATTCACAGAGGGAACCTACCAGCTTCTCATGCAACCAAGATGCTTCCTGCTGTGATTAATTAATCTGGAGTCACTCGGATCTCTCTCTGGTGTACATTGCATTAACCTTGCTTTGCTTCTCAGCAACAGTGTGTACAGCTGGTGCCTTTTATAAGAGCTGAGTTTTGCCTGCCTCTTCTAGTGCTTCCTGCTTTGAAGTAAAAGAGGAAGGGAACAGGGAGAGATGGGGCCGATTATAGTGTGTCTGACATAGGCAAGTACTGCGTGTTTTAGACATAAGTATCATGATAATATTGTCTCATTTTTTTCCAATCTGTGTCCATTTGTGCACATTTTTACTGAAACTTCTCTGATTTTGTAAAGATTTGTTTTGTGTACACATGTGTACACATGCATGTGAGTTTGTATGCACATGTGCTGCATGTATGTACGTGTAGAGGACAGAGATAGACATTGGGTGTCTTCTTCTATCTTCCTCTATTACTCTAAACTTTGCTTTTAGAGATAGGATCTCATGTTAAAATCAGAGCTCACTGATTTGGCTAGACTGACTGGTTATCAAGCCACAGTGGTTCTCTTGTGTCTGTCTCAGCAATCTTGTGATTATATGGGTATATTACTGTGCCTCACTTCTTTTTGTCTTTTTGAGATAAGGTCTCCCTGTAGCCCCAGCTGGCCTGGAACTCACTCTGTAGACCAGGCTGGCCTTGAACTCACAGAGATCCGCCTGCCTCTGCCTCCCAAGAGCTAGGATTAAAGGCATGCACCACCATGCCTGGCTTTTTTTTTTTTTTTTTTGATTTTGCCATGCCTCACTTTTATAGAAGTTCTATGGCTCAGAACTCTGGTTATTATGCATGTGTGTGGTAAATACCATCCCAACTGAGCCATCGCTATAGCCTATTGATTTGTAAAGATTTCTATGTAAGCATATAAATTCTAAAGATTGATTCCCAAGGCAGTTGTTTTCTTTTTGTTATTATTTTATTATTTTTTTAATTCTTTATGTGTATGAATGTACTGCCTGCATGCGGGTTTGTGCACCCGTGTCGTGCAATGCCACGGAGGTCAGAAGAAGGTGTCGGATTCCCCTGGAACTGGAGTTCTCCTGGAATTGGAGTTTCAGACGGTTCTCAGCCGCCATGTGGGTGCTGGGGATCGAACCCGGGTCCTCTGTAAGAGCGGTCGGCGCTCTTAACCACTAGGCCATCTCTCCAGCCCAAGGCAGTTGTTTTCTAGAGCAGTTTACATAATCCAATGCCAGAAATTTATTTTATTTCTGACAAAGCGCTCTTTCTTTTCTCTTGATTAAAAGAAATTTGCATTAACTATTATAAGATAATTTGTCTCTATTTTGTTTTTTTAATTTTTTCAAATTTCATACAATATATTTTGATTATATTTAGGTCCCTCCCCTATCTATACCCCCTTACCACTCCTGCCTGATTTCATGTCATATATATATATATATATATATATATATATATATATATATTACATAAAAAATATATTTACATGAATCTCAGGTCTCATCATGTAGCCCTTTCTGGCCTGGAACTTGCTCTGTAGATGAAGTTGCTTTCAAACTCAGAGAAATTTTTCCATCCTTGCCTCCTGAGTAGTGGTATTAATGGAATGTGCCACCATGCCCATCTATTTCATTTATAAGCAAAGATCAAAACAACCCCCATGGTTGACTTTAGTGTCTACACAACGGAGGTGAAGTTGACCATTTGATTTATTTTCAAATGTTTTACAATTCCTTTATAAAGTCTTGGTTCCTAGGCTACACTGATTCCCATTAGCTTAGACTGCAGGACTATTTCACATCCTCTTTTTTAATGCTCATCAGAGAAAATGAGGGAAACAAGCACAGCCCAGTTCCAGTGGTATTTTGCACAGTGGGCATGACTTAAGGTGTTTATTGTTCATGTAAATATATCTATGAATGGGCGAAGAGCAGCACTGTCTGTTTTAGTGAAACAATATTTGGAACACAGAGAAAGTGATGTGGGTGATGAGGGCTAATACATATTTGATCCAAGTTACGCAGGGGTTGTGATCCAGTGGCCGCCGGCTACCAAGGGTAAGGCCTGAATCCTCTGGGAAGTTTTAGGCAGTTATGAGTTTTCTCTCCATCTGCCACAGAGAACTCATCTGTCTTTTCCTCCTCCTTAACTTTCATTTTCTCAGACAAATACAAAGAAGAGCTTTACCAGTCCCAGCAGGCCAGGTTTATATAGTTCTGTCCTCTGTTACTATTTAAGGCTAGACTCCAAATGCAGGCTCTGCTCTTCATGGGGAGGGAAAATCCCATCTCTGATTCCCAGTATAACACTGAAATGGAAATACGAATTTCTTTCTTAAGAAAGTTTTTGAAGGTAGAAACAATGCAAGAGTTGAAGGAATGAGGAGGAGTGCTTCGCAACGTTGTCTTCTGGGAGTTCCATGGACATTACATCCAGGAATACACAGGGCCCTGGCTGCCTCCACAAGGCCTCCATAGGATTGGATCTATCATGATTCAGTCCAATCATATGAGCAGGAGAGATGTTCATGATGCCCTGGCCTTCTCTGAGAATCTTTAGGCTCTTAATGGTTTCTGGGGGAGGAAGAGACATTTTATTTACTAAGTTGCCCATGATCTTGTAAATAACCAATAACCCCTCTCAATGCTCATGAAGCAACCCCATTTAAACTCAGTAGAATAAGCAAAGCAAGAAAATGCCATGAAATTCTGAGGGGGACTCGTGATCGGGAAAAGGCATTGAGTTGAGAAGGAATGGAATTGGAATGAGAGAGGGGACAGAGGGATGTGAAAATGACTAAAGTACAGAATAGACTTATATTAAATTGTCAACAAATTAAATACATACACAAAGTCACATAAGAAAGGAGACCTTTGAAAGTTAAGTGAGATTACATATACATATAATATATATGACCTCAAGTCTAGTCCCTGACAAAGGACACAAATGCATAGGATTTGAATCAAATCTAATTAGATCTAAATCTAATTAACATCCATTTTTCTTCCCTTCATCAATGAAATAAAATTTTAAAAATACATTTCTTTTTTTAAAATACATTCCTTAAGTATTTGCCATTCATGGGCATGGAAATGTGTTTTGCTTTTGCTTTGCAGTCGATGTTACATACCCAGCTCTATTAAGTCACAGTTTTACAGGCTATAATGCAGGCAATCCTAGCAGCTCACAGAGCCTGTATAAGTCATGGGTTTTATAGGCAGCCTCCAAATCTGCAAGGAGAGGGGAGCTGGGATGGATGAGGAAGCCCACTGGAGAAGAACATGTCATAAAAGAATTATAAGATATTCAGAAGGCTACCCAATATGTTGCCTGGCAATAAATCTTTGGTTCTGTCCTGTGAGAAGAAAGATGGCACTTCTTCTTTGTGTCCATCATGGCACAGCTATTGCTCTTTACCATGGTGTGCACGTTTATCTTCATAGCTCCTAAGAAAGGAAAATTGGCCCACGTTTGAAATCTCCATTCAGGCTCATACTTCAGATTCTAGGTGTCTTTTAAATAAAAAATATGGGGGGGATTATAGCCACAGAGTTGATTTTTGGGACAACCAGAAAATGATAGATAAGATAACCTCTTATATTTTGATCATTGTGGTCCATGAAAATGTATATGCCGATGTAAAACACACTAATATTGGTGCTGGAAAAATGGCTTGGCAGTTTAGAACACTTGATATTCTCGTAGAACACCTGAGTTTGGTTCCCAGCACCCAGATCAGACTACTCACAATCACCTGTAATTGTAGCTCCATGGGCTCTAGTACCTTCTTCTGGTCTCCTTGGGTACCTATATTTACACACACACACACACACACACACACACACACACACACACAACTAAAATAAAATATTTTAAAAATACAAGCAGTGAAAAATACTGACATTTAATCCTTTTTCCTTAGTGAAGTCTATACTTAGTGGTACCTAGAGTTTTGTGACATGTCATAATAGATGTGTTGTCTGGCACTCCCTTAGGCTAATAGTCTTCCCAGAAGCACCTTCCTTTTATCCATGGGTTTAGGGTATGGGGACAGCTCAGTTGGTGTGGCACAGACCTGGCCTCTGAGCCAAATGGTCACCATTTGCATGAGTTCAGTTGTTCCTGATTGTGAAAGGTTATCATAGCTGGGTTGTTGACTGTTAAGAGTCCCTCACTGAAGATGGGGTGAGGAGATTAATGGGACTCTCACCTCATATGAAGACACTCCTCCCAACCAGTTGTATGCAATTTTCCCTAAATACGCATGGGCTTGGTGTCTCAGAGATGGGCTAGAATATATAGAATACATCTATCTATGCAGCTATGGGGGAGTCATTATCCACACTGGGTGCAGATCTTCCACTGTGGCTGCCTTAAGGTTATCCTGTCTATAACCCTTTACTGATTGCTCTATAAGTAGGCCTAATAAACTAGTTGGTTCTTCATAGGGATCTTTGGTAGAATTAAACTTTGGTTTGTCATTGAAACCATCAAAGGGGGATGGCAGAGTTGCCTGGTCCTGCCCAAGGTGAAAATTCTGGAGACAGTTGGTAAAGTGCTTGGTGCCCAAAATATGAGGCCCTGCCTTTGACTGCTAGAACCTAGTTTTAAAAAACTAAATATGGTGGCCTGAACTAATAATCTGAACATGGGGGGGGGGCAGAGACAGGTGGACTCCTGGGCTTCATTAGACAGGTAGCCTAGCTTAATCAATGAGTTCCCAGTAAAAGTGAGAGACCTTGCTTCAAAAAACAGGCATAATGACTAATGAAGCTACCTGAAGTTTAACTATGGCCTCCATACCCATGTATACACATGTCCTCTAGATGCAGACACATGAATGTGTACACATACCCTAAAGAATTTGATCTAGAATATACTAACTTCTACATTTGTAGTTAATATATAGAATTATGAAAACAAAAGACTCTGAATAGCCAAAGCAACCCTGAGGGAAAAGAGCAATATGGGGGGGGGATATATATACCAGACTTTAAACTACACTATAAAAACAGCTTGATACTGGCACAAAAACAGACCTGTTGACCAATGGAACAAAACTGAAGATCCAAACTTGAGTACATACAATTTTAGCCACCTCATATTTGACAAGGGGGCCAAGAAGACACAGTGGAGGAAAGACAGCATATTCAGCAAGTGGTGTTGGCAAAACTAGATCACCACTTGTAGAAGAATGAAATTAAACCCCTACCTCTCACCCTGTACAAAAGTTAACTCCAAATGGATCAAAGACCTCAACATGAAACCCAAAACTCTGAAGGCAATAGAAGAAAAAGTTGTCAGCAGCCTACAAGACATAGGTGTAGGAAAAGACTTCCTAAATCAGACAGCAGCTGTGCAAGAATTAAGATTGACAATTGACAAATGGGACCTCATTAAACTCAAAAGCTCCTGTACATCAAAAGAAACAATCAAGGAAGTGAAGAGAAAACCTACAGAGTGGGAGGAAACCTTCACCACAGGTACATCTGACAAAGAATTGATTTCCAGAATGTATAAGCTACTCAAAAAACAAAGAAGAAAACAAATGACCCACTCAAAAGATGGAGCAAAGAACAGAGGCTTCACAAGTGAGGAATTAGAGATGGCTGAGAAACACCTTAAAAAGTGTTCAACATCACTAATCATTAAGGAAATGCAAATTAAAACCACTTTAAGATATTTCACTCCAATAAGACTGGCTAGGATCAAGAAAACAAATGATTCCAAGTGCTGGAGAGGTTGTGGGGAAAGGGAAACACTCATCCACTGCTGTTGGGAATGTAAACATATACAGCCACTATGGAAATCAGTGTGGAGAACCCTTGGAAGACTCAGAATGAGCTTGACACCTGACCCAGTCATACCACTCCTGGGTATATACCCACAAGACTCATCTTACCACAGAGATACATGCATAGCCATGTTTATTGCAGCTCTCTTCACAATAGCAAAGAGCTGGAACCATCCCAAGTGCCCCTCAACTGACAAGTGGTTAGAGAAAATGTGTTACATCTACACAATGGAGTTCTATGCAGTGGTAAAGAAAGATGACATGATGAACGTTGCAGGTAAATGGATGGAGCTAGAAGATATCATTCTAAGCGAAGTAACACAGTCCCAGAAAAACAAACAATGAATGGTGTCCTTCATCTGTGGATGGTAGGACCAATTCCCTAATTGTATGGCAAACTGAGCAACCTTAATGTGCTCTGAAAACAAGTGTGGTCTTAAATTGTGAATCCCTTAAAAAATAAATAAATTTTTTAATAAAATTATGAAAGACAGGAAGTTACATATGCAAGATATTATAGTCAAATAGTTTAAATTATTTGTATACTTAAGTGTAAGTCTGTATCAGCTCCTAGGAAGATCTAATTGACTTCACTGAAGTCTTAGAAAAATTAATGTGCTTCACTTATTTTCTGGCTTGGTAGCCATTTGTCTTGGCATTTCAGTGCTGGGGGGTGAGTCTTCTGGGTTTAGTTCTTACCTTATGAGTCAGCAGAGTAATTAAGCTGATTATCAGTTCCTTTCCGGTAATCAGATAAAGGAAGGAGACCTTCCCCCTAATTCCTTCATTTTCTTTTTATTCTTGAGAAGTTGCAAGCTCAGTCAAAGCTGAACAACAATTTTTCATGTTCTTCAACTCTGGACTCAAAGCTCTCAGTGCAACTCACTAAAACTTCAAACAAGATCACCCAAAAGACATTTCTCCAAAAAGTTGTTGTTCCATTGTAAAACCTACATGTGTGTCTTTTATATTCATTCTATAAGAAAGCCCAATAAATATTCTTTCTGGTTGTCAGTCATCATTTGCATTTATAGAAGTTTATTGGCTTAAAGAATACAAAATGTCCTCATCGTCCTTCACTATCCTCATCACAGTGAACAGTCTCTATATGCTAGGCTTACTATATCATATGGAATTATCATCAAAAGCAACAAATATGGAAAGTTAAGGTAGTATTTAAGAGGCTGGAGCGATGGTTCAACAATGAAGAACACTTGCTACTCTTGCAGAAGACCCAAGTTTAGTTCCCAGCACCATATCAAGTAGCTCACAGCTCTGACACCTTCTAATGCCCATGGCACCCACACACCTGTGGCATTCTCTGTCCCCTTTCTGTCACTCTCACACACAAACATACATAACTAAAAATAAAAAATGTAGCAATTAAAGAGAAGCAAATTAGTTCTTGTTCATTTCACTCAGCTCTCCATTTTTAGAGGAGACTGGAGTTTTCCCATCAATAAGTTTCACTGATGCTATTTAACTATGTCTTGAGTATGATGAAGAGTTCTGAAAAACATAAAATTATATAACAAGGATATTGAAACTCATCTGTCCTGGTTATACTTAATTGTCAACTTGATGCAACCTAGCTCATCTAGGAAAGTCTCAATTGGAGGATTGCCCAGATCAGATTGGCTGTGGATGTGACCATGGGGGATCATCTTGATCATTAATTGATGCATGAGAGATCTGTCCACTATGTGTGACAGCATGCCTATGCAGATGGTCTTAGACTTTATGAGAAACATAGCTAAGCATGAGCCTGTGATTGAGCCAGCAAGCAGCCTCCCTCTATGGTTTCTGCTTCGTGTTCCTGCTTGAGTCCCTACCTTGACTTCCTTCAGTGATAGACTGTGACCTGGAGGTGTAAGCCAAATAAACCCATTTTCCCCTTTAAGTTGCTCTTGGTCTGAGTGGGTTTTTTTTTTTTTTGTCTTATTGAGACAGGGTCTCCCTGTAGCTCTGGCTGTCCTGGAACTCACTCTAGACCAGGCTGGCCTTGAACTCACAGAGATCCTCCTGCCTCTGCCTCCCAAGGGCTAGGATTAAAGGCGTGCACCACCATGCCCAGCCTGGTCTGAGTGTTTTATCACAGCAACAGAATGAAACTAGAACATTATTTATAATGAATTTTGGGAAACAATCAATGGGATGAAGAGATGGTTCAGTGGCTAAGAGCATGTTCTGCTCTTCCAGAGGACCTGAGTTCAATTCCCAGCATCTATATCATGTGGCTCACAACCACCTATAACTCCACCTACCCTTGAATAGAAAACCTTTAGCTTTTGCAGGCATCTGTACTCACATGTACATACCCACACAGAGACACACACATATACACATAATTGAAAAAATACTAATTTGTTACAATGGAGATGAATATTATTGTTTATAGGGAGTATACTCCCTGCAGAGAAGTTTTCATGAAAAAGGAAGAATTGATCCAGCCACTAGGAAACAGAGAGAACCTTGATAAGAAAAAATACAAAAGGAAACCACAACATCAGCAACAACAAAACATTCCAGATGCTCATCGGGTCATAAAGAGGATATTACAGAGAGTAAGCAACATCAGATGAAACACTCGCTCATGTAACTCTTCAGCCTAACTTGCAGATTGACATTGGGAATTGAAGCAAGTACTGAATAAGTCAAACAGGAACAATGTGACGGTTGATCTTCCTTGCCAACTTGACTTGATTTAAAAGCAAGTAGGACATAGAGAGGCACATTTGGAGTGTGTCATTAGGATGTTTCAAGAGAAGATTAAGTGAGGGGAAAAGACTTTGAATATGGGCAACATACTTCCATGGGCTGGGAGTCTGGATACTACAGATTGAGAGAAGAAGAACGTGAACAGAGTACTGGCATTTCTTTCCAATGCTTCTGGGTTGGCTGTGATGTGAGCGTCCTCTCCCAATCCTGTAACAGCTTCTCCCACCGTGCTTCCACAGACAGGCTAGATGAAGGCTTCTGAAAACCTGGGACAAAATGACTCTCCCCTCTTCACTTGTTTCTATTAAGTATATTTTGAACCCCACCATTGAAAAGTAACTAATGCAAGGAAAGACAGAGGAGAGATGTTTATCTCACATATCATAGTCCTTCAAGAACTGTATCAAGTAATTTTAAGAAGAAAATATTTATTCTCACAATTAAAGCTCATGTGGCCATAAACATCCACTAAGGGAAGCAGCAAGCTTCAAGAACATCTGGGCCAGATGGAAGATTCAGAGATTGCTCCAAAAAGATCAGCTACTCTCTTACCAGAAGGACAGGTGCCATCCCTGTGAGTTGTATTTCCCAGAAACTCTGCATCTGGCTATTATAATGAAATCTGGAAAGAAAATAGCTGGTAAACAGACTAAATAATGCAGTAAATGTCACACCGTGTTTTCCTCGTTCCTGCAGTATCTGTGTTGTGGAGCTCAAATGCACTGCAACCGTTAATATCTATTGTCTTACATTTTGGCATTCATCAGTTTTGTTTGAACCAATATAAAATGAAATCTTTGTACTTTAACATTTAAATAAATTGGTTTCATGCAGCATGGCATCCTTTGGCCTTTTGGGCATGACGGATCTACATCATCCCATACTGGGAGATAGAAAGAAATTGGTTCAGGTTATTTAAAGCTTAACTCAAATCTGTGCTTAGCTCCTTCATGTCCTTTTTGAGATGGTCTTATTACAGACCAGCACACCCACCCACCCACACACACACACACACACACACACACATACACACACTCCAATCTGTTCTTAGTTCCTTCAAGTCCTCTTTGAGATGCTCTTATTACAGACCAGCACACACAGACACACAGACACACACATGTGTGCATGTGTATGTGTAGATATGTAGCTATAGATTGTATGCATTCTATTTTTTTGTATTTGTATATTACTATTAAGTATACATAATAATTCTGAATTGTGGATGCCAGAAGTCATCCTTGGCTATTGTTTTTCAGGACAACATTTACATTTCATTAGGGGGCAGGGTTTCTCATTGACCTAAAGCTCCCTCATTTGTCTAGCTCAGATGGCCTTGGATCCCTAGGTCTGGGTAACAAATATGTATCACCATACCTGCCTTTCTTTAAGTGGATGGTTCTGGGCATCAAGCTCTAGCCCTCATGCTTGTATAGCAAGTGCTTGAGCCCTCCTCTGAGCCATGTGTTCCACCTTTGATATCTGTTTTCATGATGTTAGATGAATCATTAGCATCCCCTTGGGGCTGGGCTGACTGTAATTCTCTACTGACCATTGGATTATTAGACGGTAGAATCCACTTTAGGATATATGCTCTTGTCTAATTTGGTACTTTGTGACAATACCATATCCTAATTTCATTTCTCTTACAATGATAAAATGCCCTGACAACAACAACTTAGAGAAAATAGTTTATTCGGCTCAAGGTTCCAAATTATAGTCCATCATTATAGGGACGTCAGGGCAGGAACTTGAAGCAGCAAATCACATCTACAGTTAAGAGCAGAGAAGATAAATGCACCCATGCTTACTTAAGTTCATCAGTACCCTCTCTACCCTTACACTCCTTAGAAGCACCTGCCTAGAGAATGGTGCTACCCATAGTGGTTGGGTCTTTTCCTATCAATTATTGGTCAAAACAGTCCCCCACAGACATGCCCACAGGTTATTTTCAAGGTTATTCAAAGTTAGGTCAAGTTGACAAAAGTAACCATTGCACACAATTTCTCATTTCTTTCTCCCCACTTAATTTCCCAAATTATAGTGGGCAAGGCAATTAAATGCCAAAAATTCCCAGTAGTCTTCCAGGAGCAGAAGAGAAAACTGAGAAAAAAAAAACAAAAAAACAAAAATGTATGCAGAAATGTGCCAGCTTGTGGTTTTAGCTGAGTTGCCCTAGAGCCAGTTTCCATCACTTTAATTTCATGTGATGGATTGATAATGTCTGTCCACTTGCAGCTCCAAAATGCTAGTAAATGTCAGCACATGACTCACAGTCTTGCTGAAAAATGATTTACTGTGATCCTCAGAGCATTTGATTTCGCAGGAAATCTGGAGCTGATCTGATGAGAATGGGAGCAGTCCCCATCCCCCGTGAGAACGGCAAAGCCTTCCTTTTCTGCCTTTTATGACAGACCCTACTGGATATTTCTAAACCCTCTAAACCCCTCGCATGGTCTTCACCACCAGTGGGTGAGATTCAGTCCTCATGTTCCTTGATCTCATGATGACTTCTCTCCACTTACCCCTCCTAGGACACTAGCCAACATGATATGACATCAACCCAAGCTGGAACATGAAGTTCCTTAAGAAGCATGTCTTTGCATAGGTACCATATTGGCATGCTCCACTGTTTGGGGGCCTAAAAGAAACACATTTTGTTAGGGCTCAAATGACACCTCAGCCAACAGGGAATGCCTTTCTCATGCATCTCTTCTAGAGCACCATGTCAGTCTTTACTCTTTGTCCTAGTTTTCACTCGTTGGGGTTCAGGGTCCTCTGAGCTGTCATCTTCAGATCAGCTGCACCTACTGGCAAGCATCAATTACCTTGGAACTTGTGGAGTGTTGACATTTCTGCATGGATGGAAGTGTACAGAGAGGGTCATTGGGCCATCACCTGCGTATCTAGCCAATCTCTCTAGTCATCTGCATGTAATTCTGCCCAAATCGCATGTGACCCCTGGAGTCTTGGGGAGAGGATATGGTAAATAGGCTGGGGAATGTTAACTGAGGGCATTCTATCTATGAGGCTATGGGGAAGCCATCATCCATGCTGGGTGAAGACTTTCCATTGTGGCTGCTTTGAGGTCACCCATGCTCTGTAAGTGAGCATAATAAACTCATAGGTTCCTCAGGAAGACTTTGGTGGAATCATGCTTTGGTTTGTCAAAGGGATGTTGTTGGAGGGAGGGGATTATTTACATCTCCCTCCTGGGAAGAACTTTTCAGCTCTATTTTGTGTTTGTTTCTGTAAATGTTCTCTCATTTCTGACATGAGGAATGTGACAATGATCTTATTCCTAATGCTGTATTGAACAAGGTATACCCCAGTGTTTGTGAAGGGATAACTGAACTCTAAGTAAACATTTTCAAAGAAAACATTTTAGAATTAGTTGTTAGAGAGATGGCTCAGTGGTTAAGAGTAAAACTGTTCTTGCAGAGGACCTGAGTTTGGTTTCCAGCACCCATATCGGGGGCTCACAAGCCCCTCAAACTCCAGCTTCATGAGGGGTCTGACAGCTTCTTCTGGCCTCCTTCTACCTGCGCTCACTTGTGGGTACAGACACATAAGTATATGCATAATTCAAAGTTAAATAAATCTTTTTTTAAATACCATTTCAGAATTATAATATGCCACCTCCATTTTCTTTTTTTTTATTATTTGTTTATTTTAAGGGATTCTACAATATAATAACACAGTTGTTTGCAGATAACATTTATATTACTCAGTTTGCCATACAATTAGGTAATTGGTGCATTTTGCAAGTATCTATGTCCAAATTTTGAACAACCCAAGGTTCCCATAGTCCAGTTGGAGAAGCTTGTATGCACAGGCATGTTGATCAATTAGGAGTCCAGACTATTTTCTTGCAAGCTCAGGTAGTTTACATTTTATTTTGTACTCAGCCTCTGATTTGCCTTCACCACCTTCCTTGTTTCTGATAAACACCTGGGACTGTGATATACAAGCTAGCCTTTCCTTTCACGTGCTGCATTCATTTAGCTATTTACCCATCATGGAGTTACTCCCACTTGAATTTCTAATGATGATTCTGTTAGTTAATATTGATTGTCATTTTGACAGAAGCTGGGAGACACCTCTGGCTGCGTTTAAGTGGGAGCTTCTAAAATAGGTTAAATGAAAGAGGAGACCCACCATATATGTGGGTGGCACCATTTTGTGAGCTGGGGTCTAGAACTGAATAAAAGGAGGGACCGAGCTGAGTACCAGCATGCATCACTCCTTCCTTCCTGCCTGCAGATGCAATGTGAGCAGCTGGCCCACATTCCTACTGCCGTAACTTTCTCATCACAATGGACTGTACCCTCAAACTGTGAGCCACAACCCTTCCTTCCTTAAGTTGGTTGTGTCAAGGTATTTTATCACAGCAATAGGAAAAGTATCTAATGTCCTAATTCATATGAAATTTGGGGTTAAATTATGTGCTTTTCCATATATTGAGCTGCTCACCGTTTTTGTAAAATGCTTTAATAGTATTTCCTTTTGCTAATTTAACAGATTACTTCAGAATTAGAAAAAGATAGAATTAAAGGATTTATGGTACAGCACAGTAAAGAGGTGTTTCCTTAGTAACTAAAACCAAAGTTACGTGAATATACAAGAAACTGGATCTTGTTTTAAAAATCTGTAAGCAACTCAGATTTGAAATAATAAAATGGAAATTGTCCAAAGAGAGAAGAAATCATAAGGGAAGCAGATTAGATGAATTCTTATCTGCATAGCCATGCGTGACACAGATAAAGAAAGGGGACTTTGGAGTTTATTAAAGGTCATTTAACAAAACTATATAATTAAATTTATATTTCTGTAGCCAAGTTGTGTTTCAGAAAGGAATGTGTACGTGTGTGTGTGGTGGTGTGGTGTGTTTGTGTGGTGTGTGTTTGGTGTGTGCCGTGTGTGAGTTTTGTGAGTGTGTGTGTGTTACATGCATGTGTCTAAACTTATGGGCAGGCAGGTACACATGTTCACAGTCTAAGATCAGGTCTGTCACTGGACCAGAGGCTTAGCAGCCAGTAGCTCTATCATCCTCCTCTCTCCACACCCGGAATGACTGGCATTCAGGCACACATGTCCTGGCTTTCATGTGGACTCTGGGCATCCAATCTCAAGATCTCATGCTAGCACAGTAAGAGCTGTCACCCCCTGAGCCATCTCTTCGTTCCTCAGAGGAACACTTTTAACTGTGAAACTAAGAGTCTAGAAGTAGAACTTCAACTAGGACAGCAAGGAGGTAGCCTGTATCTTCCTGGTATGTATCTCTTCACCACACAATTTGATTCTCTCAAGTTTCTGTTGTAAAATATATCAAACTCCCCAACACCAGGCAAAACCCAGGTCATGCAGATGTCTTGCTTTTGGACCAGTACTATGCTGGCTTTGAAAACTACATCTGGGGGGGGGGAGCATTGTGAGACAGCCACTCTAGTCCCAAACTCTCCAGGAATTGGAGCCAAGAAAAAAGAAAAACAACACTTTGAACTGGCTCAGCAGGTGACCTAGGAAAGGGGGAGGCATCTGGGAATTGGTGTTCTTGATCACAAGATTACATACAGCTCAGGAGAGGATTCAAATTCCCCTCTAGAAATAGCTTCCTTTTCTTTCCATTATTTTTTCCTTCATATTTTGCCCCCCCCACTCTCACTTCCTGTCTCAGGAAGCATTCCAAATGAAACATCACATGTATTCTTTGAGGGTTTTTTCTATTTAATCATTGCTCCAATTCAGTTTTTCCTCTTATACTCTGAGAGAGTTAACATCATCATTTCTCTGTTAAAGTTTCATTTCTGGTGCTGTGATAAGACACCATAACCAAAGACACCATAACCAAAACAATTTAAGGGGGAAAAAGGTTTACCTGGCTTAAAATTCCAGGCTATAGTTCATCATGTTGGCGAAATCAAGGTAGGAACTCAAGCAGTCAGTCACATCACAGTCAAGAACAAAGGGAATAAGCTCATCACAGCTTGCTTTGTTGCCTGCTCTTAGCTAGTTTTCTCCTGTCTTGAAGCTTCCCAGTCACCCTGCCTAGGGAATTGCCACTCACCCTGGGCTGAGCTGGTCTTTCCATGTCAATTACCAATCAGTACAATCCCCACATTTTTGCTCACAGGCCAACTTAATCTAAATCACTCCTCAATTGAGACTCTTCTCCGCTCACTCTAAGTTGTGGCATACTGACATTTAAGACTAACCATCAAGGGCTGGAGAGATGATGGCTCAATGGTTAAGAGCACTCACTGCTCTTGTAGAGGACCTGGGTTCAAATCCCAGCACCCACATGGCTGCCAACAACCACCAGTAACTCCAGGTTCAGGGGATATGACACCCTCTTCTGACTTCCATGGGTGCACTTACATGCATGTAGGCAATCCATGCATATACATTAAATAAGTAAAATTTAAAGACTATCATAATCTCATTCATTGAATATTTTCATTTATTGTTCATCATTTTACCCAAGGGGGAAAAGAATTCTTTTATATAGAAAGGTGAAATATAACCAGTCTTAGATGAGCTCTCCACCTTCAGCATACTGCTTGTCACATTCCTCAGTCTCTATGTACATTTTGTAGAAAGATGGAAACCAACCCATAGTCCCTATCCACATTGCTACCCATCAGCTTTGCAGTCAGAATTTTCTGTGAGCTGTGTCCTCACTCCAGACAGGGAGAAAGAGATGCTCTGATAATGTCTAGCCTGCGGTTTCCTGATTTTCATATTGTGGAAGACAGAAAGATCGAGGGTGATTCGACTTATTGATCTGTTAATCTCAGCATCGATGAATAACATAAGGAGTGTTTTCAAAGCCTGTTCCTTGTGAATCTACAAATTCAACTTATGCAGCTAAAGACAGCCAGTGACCAATATTTTCTTGGGAACATTATGGAAGAGATAACTAGTCGAAAGGGAAAGTGTGGTTTTACTAATTGTCCTATCTTGAATTTTGTATGAATTTTGGAATTTTGTAGACTTTAAGGGTTTTTGAAGGAAACACATATGCGAGCCTGACTCTTTTATTTAATCTCTATAGACTCATGTTTCTTGCTGGCAGACTGAATCAACCTTGAATCAGGATAATAAATGATTTTTTTCCAGTCTCCTTATTTACACACTCTCTCATCCATTTCTATTTCTTCATCCAACCTTCTTCTTTGTGCATACACATATGTTTATATGCACATGTGTGTTTGTGTGTGTGTTGGGAAGCACATGAATACACACATGTAGATGCTTGACCGGGAGTTTGGCTGTTGTTCCTCAGGGAGTGTCCACCTTGTGTTTTGAGATAAGGCCTATTATTGTCCTGGAACTTGCCAAGTAGGCTAGACCTGGTGGCCAGGAAGCCACAGAGAGCTGCCAGCCTCTGCCTCACCTGGGCTGGAATCACGAGTACATACTACGAAGCCTACCTTTTGTTTGTGTATGTTCTGGTATAGAACTCAGGTTCTCATCCTAGTATGGCAAAGTGCTTACTAAGCACTGTCTCTAGCCCCATGCCATGTCCTGTATATATGTACTAAAACCTACCATTTTCCAGTTCCCCTGCTCAAGAATTTGTTTATCAAATTATAAAAAGAACTTTGAATACTTTTGAATATAATCAAATCACCTTGGGGTATCAGATGACTTTATTTTTTAATATTTATATAGTATTATAAAATACTCAATTACCAGTTTTGCCATGGGCTTCAGTCTATAGACCTTGCATCTATTATTTCTTTGATGTGTTCAAAGCAGGAGATGGAATCTAGACCCAGGGCTGGCATAATGCCTGCACTTGAAATCATCCACTGTGGGGCACTTATTATGGCTTGAGAGCTCAGCACCCTTCCTATGATCAGTTGACTTAGAAGCTTCAGCCCACTATTATTTTACCTTCTGTACTCACAATCATTGACTATGGGTTTAATCTAGTAAGTGATATAAGTCTGTGTTAAATATACTAAAATTATTACCATAGTAATGAAGCCAGCTGTCTATAAAGGAAGACTGTTAGGGCTGCTTAATTAAAGAAAAAGTTTAATTAATTAAAGAATAAGTTTAACCCCAGACCAGCTTTCGTCTCTGAGGACCATGCAAAGGGAATAATTAGGAAGTTGGCTTTTATTTCTCAAAGTCTCAAGTTGCCTTTATTTTCTGAAGAGAAGTAGAAAACATCTGATCTTAAGCAACCCAGACTCTTGACAAGATTAACTTAGAAGGGAAAAATCCATTAATCTGATTACTTTACCTTTAGAGTATTAAAGGATTCAAATTCCCAAGGCCCTCTAAATTTTAATGATTCCAATAGTATTTCCCTCTGAGAATCTCAAAGAATTTCACAAATGTGCTCAGTCCCTCATAAACTTCAAAGCAAGCATTTTTATTCCTCTTTCTTTTTTGATAAAATCAAGACAAAGAAAGGTTAACAAATATTTTCAATCATCAAAGGCTGTTGTGTGATAAATATGAAATGTAACTGACCTTCGATTCAGTTCATTACTCAAAAAGTTCGTCAACATTTTACAAAACTGTGGTAAACCAATTCCCCCAGGAATGTATGTCTAAATCTTAAGGGACATATATTGATATGAAAATGTAGGAAATATGCGCAGACTAATGTCTCAGAGAATAAATAGCAGCATAGATAATGTGTGCTCTGAATTTCAATCTCATGTATTATACTCTGGGCTGCACTGAGCAAATGGAGAAAATTTTGTTGTGCTGTACCCCAAAGAGATTCAGTACAAAGTGTATTATCATCTTCGTGTGGTTTTTCACTTCACAAATAGGAAAGATTACTTTCTATTAGGCAGGGGAACGCAGGTTCAAATCGTGCAAAGGTTGCTCATTTATTTTCTTTCTAACTAAATAAACTCCTCAGCTGGAAACTCTCTCTTTCCCTCTCTTATTCTTTTTAGGTTAAAAAGGTATTGCCTTCTCTGCAATCTTTCTTCATGGTTTTTCTTTCCTGATCACTGTGGAGCCCCAGATTTGGAACTGAGTGTAGGCCAACTGTGTTTGGGGGGAGTCACTGAGAAGAATAGGGGTATCCTTCCCTCTTACACTTCCAGGGAAGTGTTATGAAGGTCACTGCAGAGGCTATAAGAATTACAGCAGATGCAGAACTTGAATTACTGGGAAAAACAATTGTGGACACAGCATGGAAAGGCCAACAGCAGAGGCACAGCCTACCTCTCTTGAGTAAATCTGTAGACTCACTGAATTGCATAAGGTCCTGTTCATTTCTTCACACCTTCAGGTTTTCAGCAGTAGTCTAATGAATTAGGCATTGCTGTCTCATTTTCTTAGGTGACATTTCCTAGTCTCTTATCCAGTTGATAAATGACTTGGGATACTGGTTAGTCAGTATATGCTAAAGGCTAAAAACCAAGAGTGCAAAGCTTAGGGAGAAAGATATGTTTTAGCCAGAGGATAGGATGTAAGGTTGCTCATAAAGGGAAATTAAATCACCCCTCCACCACTGACATCCCAGCAACAGTGCCCATGCAGGGTCATTGCAGGAAACCCCTCTGTGTTCAAGTCTCAAACAATTCTTCCTGCACAGTGAAAATATCTCCCTAAGGACAGAGAAGATGCGGCTGACACCCAAATGGATAATTCACTTTTGTGTTTGCACTGAAAAAGCAGTTTATATATAGTCATTTATTTAGTTGACTAATAGAATAATGGTTAATTTGGAAAAGATAACTTTCTGTAGGTTACCCACATTCTGAAATCTTAGTTTTTGCACATTGATTGATAGTGGATAGTTTGTCCTTTTAATGTTTATAAATGAATGAAAATGGATATCTTGAGCAGAGCTTGAGGTTTGAGACTGGCAAGTCAGACTGGCTTTGGAGATTGTCAGTTCCATGGCCCCTTCTGTCCCTTCTGTCATTATGCCATGATGACACTGCTTTGAAAAAGGTTAGTCATCCGTGAGATGGAAAGATGGTTCCCCACTAACAGGCTGATCTGGAAACAAGGTAAAAATATATTTAATACATCTTAGAAACCTGAAGTCCCTTGTAAAGAAATGTAGTTGTAATTATTGTCATAGTAACCCCTTCTTACCTCTGGGGACCTACATTCTAAGATGTACCTCCTAGTGGGTGCCTAAAGCCTCAGATAGATAGGACCGAGTCATGGTATAACTTTTCCTTGGTAGAAAACAACAAATATCTGTTCACCATAGATAGACCATGAATTCAGGGTAAAGAAAGGATTCTTCCCAAGTCTAGGTTGGAAAACCCTTGAGATTATTTGAGGTTACATATGGGAGCAATAGAGAATCAAAGGCAACTACATCACTGAAAGGCCTGCTTCAGCATGGGTGCCTCCCTGGAACTCTCTGCTGTGTGTGTAGGCAGCTCCCCCAAAGAGCTAAAGAGCTGGCAACTTCTCACTGGTGTGTGTGTGTGTGTGTGTGTGTGTGTGTGTGTGTGTGTGTATCTTTGGAGGGAAGCCAGAGTCAGAAATAGAAGCATAGATATGTGTGGACATAAACCAATGAAAGATTTTATATGTATGTAAAAGGTTATATATGTGTATATGCTAACTATTGTAAAACCTTGAGGAGGGGACTTGTGAGTTAAAACTTTACTAATCTTCCTGAGCCTTGTCAGTTTTCTTAGCTTCCTGAATTTGTGAGCTTCCCTCCTCCTGAAGGAAGTATTTGAATTTTGATGAAATGGCTACACGGGCAAAGCGTAAAGCGTGCGGATGTGCATGCGTGCGTGTGTGTGTGTGTGTGCAAGTGTGTGTGTGTGCATGCGTGTGCCTGTGTGTGCGTATGTGTGTGTGCATGTGTGTGTGTGTTTGCGTGTGTGTTTATGTGTATGTGAATCCATATGACAAAAGTCAATTTACAAATTAGATACAGTAGAAGAATAAAACAATAACAAGATATGATGATTAAAAATATTCTGTTGGACTTCCAGAAGTAGTCAAATGGAGAGACTAAGTGTGTGTGTGACACTTAATCCTAAATGACACATCTTCAGTGTGACCTCTACACATAGAATGACTACATCCTTCTACTCTCACCAGAAAAGTTTCCTTATGCAGCAAATGGTGATCAACATAAAGACTCACGATTGGCCAATGTGCAGTGAACAAGAGGCAGCAGAGTGCTTAACCATGAGTAGAACAGCTGTTTCAAACCTCTGCCTCTCAAGGCTCAAGGACTGTTGTGGAAGAGGAGGCATAAGGACTGTAAGACCAGAGGAGGCAGATAACCAGACACCTGGTCAGTGGCTCATATGAACCCCTAGCAATGGGGACAACATTCACTTCACGAGTTCTGTGCAAGCTCAGGCCAGACAGAATCCAACACTAGACATGGGGAAGTGGCTAAGAAAACCAAACCCAACCTATGGAACTTTTAGCAATTGATGGCTGCTGGGAGAAAGACATTGTCTTACAAGGATGGAACTCTTTTTGGCTGCAGTGGATGGATCCACACTGAAGGAAATTTGATGAGATCTAAAGACCATTAAACTATATTGTATGAAAATCACAAATACTCAGTAAAAATAAATTAAAAGAAAAAAAAAACATTGTGTTGGGGTGGGGCCAGAGATTCCCTGGTTAAAAGCATGCTCTGTGCTTGTAGAGAATCCGAGTTCGATAGCACCCATGTCAGGTGTAACCCCAGATGCAGGGATCTGACACCCACAGCTGGATTCATGGAGCACCTTTACTCATGTGCATATACATATACAGATACATTTAATTCTAATAAACCAGTTTTAAATATTTAATCTTTAATTTTATTATTTTAAGTGTATGTTTGCCAGTGTGTATATAAGTACATCCATGCTGTGCACTGCCTGTGAAGGTCAGAAGCTAAAATGCTTTCCATTCAAGTAAAAGAACTGGAGCTCAGATTCCCCAGAACTCATGTAAATAGTTGGTGGCTGTGGCACCCACTTGTCATTCCAGGCTTGGGTGGTAGAGGTAGAGGAAATCTATTATAAGTTGGCTAGAAAATCTAGCCATATAAGTGGGCTCTGAGTTTGAGTGAGAGACTTTGCCTCAGAGAATAAGGAGAAAGACCAATAGAGGAGGATTCCTGACATTAACATAGAAGCATGCATATCTCCATACATGTGAACAATCATAGACATATGCACACCACGTACACACATACATATGAAATGAAGAAAAACATCTGTAGTAAAAATGATGCAAACGTGGTCTCTCCAACATGTCATAACTGTACTCACTGTTGTGACGAACAACCTGAGATGATGCAATGTCTACACAATCTGATGGATTGAGGTAAATTGCGGGGCATCTGGACCTAGCATTAGTCTGTGATGTGAGGCTAACTAACTGCAGTACAATCTGTGCAGAGCCACAGATAATGAATAAGATGATAGAGACACACTGGCCAAGTGACTAGTGAGCAACTGCGAGCTGCTTAGTATTTCAGTGGAAGTGCAGCACAAGTGGGTGAATCATAGGCTCCTAAACATGAGCAGAAGGATGTGAGGTTCCATTGGGGTGCTCAGAACAGTATGTGGTCTAAAGCATTAAAATTGTTTGTTTGGGGGACTTTTCACCTAATCATCAGAAACGTGGTGGACTTCACTGACCTTCTCTTTCTCTGCCTGTGGTCAGCCCTTTGTTTCAGCATTCATAATGTTAAGATCAGGGCTGGAGAGATGGCTCAGTGGTTAACAGCACCAACTGCTCTTGCAGAAGACCTGGGTACAATTCCCAGCACCCACATGGTGGCTAAGAACCATCTTTAGTGTTGGGTGTGGTTTGCATGCCTTTAATCCCAGCACTGGGGAGGCAGAGGCAGGCGGATCTCTGTGAGTTCAAGGCCAGCCTGATCTACGTAGTGAGCTCCAAGCCAACTGGGACTAAAGGATGACCCTGTCTCAAAAACACCAAAGAAAAAGAACTACTCATATTGCTTGCCTTTGATACACCAAGGCTTTATTTTATTTGTGTGTGCATGAAGTGTGTTTCCATGCATGTTCATGTGTGAGACTGTGATTGTGCATTGGTCCTTGAGCATTGGTCCTCCCCTTCTATGTTGTTTGAGACACGGTCTCTTTATGGTTCACTGCCATGTATGCAAGGCTAGGTGGCTGCATACTTCAGGGGAATCCTGTGTCTTCTCTCATCTAGCTGTAGAAGCAATGGGATTATCCACAGGTGCTACCGTGTCAGGCTTTGTCACAGTTCTGGAGATCAATCACATATCTCCATAATTGCATTGCAAGTGCTGGACTTAGTAAGCCTCCTTCCCTTCTCTCAGGTACTTTGGATCATTTCCCAAGCCTTACAAGGTCTCTGCTTATATTTGGATTATTTTAACAAGAAAATGGATGCAGAGATGCCAGAAGCCATCTCCTAGTCTCACCAACAGTGAACTGTATGAGTGTCTCCCAACTCTATTCTCATGTCCGTTTTTGGCTAGTTACAGGGAAGTCTCCTAATAAATGTATACTTTGTGCAAAAGGCATAAATGCCCATGCATTTGACTCACTGTGAGCCTCCTACTGCAGAGAGGCTCTGTGGTTGCAGATGGTGTTGAGATCACTTCATCTCATACTCCAGACACACTTGAACTTGTGTCAGTGTGGGTTCGAAGCGACATCACTTATACAAGTACAGGTTTTATGGATGTATGCATTTTAAGGAGGATTTTTTTTTTTCATTTTCATTCTTCAACCATACATTTGAGCCAAAGTTTTTCTGGCTCATCATGAATGTGGGGTTTCATTTGTATTTTTCCAGTCATTTTTAAAGAGCCATAACAAGCTTTGCCAATAGGGCTGGCTCCCAGTGAGAGTGATTACTGGTTAATCAGAATGGTTAGTGTGAGAGAATAGATGTTGTAATGAGAATAATTGTGAATGTTGACTCCCTGGTCCCGATTGAAAACAAGCTGGTTCTGCAGCTTAATGAGGTTTTCCTGGAGTGTTTACAAATTTTTAAATAATTAAAATTAAATTGAATTGAAGTCCTTTGTAATTATAGCTGCAATTACATCATGATCCAGGAAATTGGAGGGGGTGGGTCACATGAGCCCTTTCAGGTTCAAAGTCACAGTGGTATTTTCACAAAAGATCACCAGATATTTTTCCAAAGTTTTCTTCTTTCAGTTAGTCATAGAGTTCATAATCCAACTGTTTTTATACATTGCTTTATTTTTTTCTCTCCAAACATACAAAATTTGGATCCATTTCAGATAGGAAGGTTTGTAAGGAGTGTCACCTATCTTGGTCAACTTAATATTAAAAGCCTAGGAAAGGGCTAGAGAGATGACTCTGTGGTTAAGATACTTTTTCAAAAGACTCAAGTTCAGTTCTGAACACCCACATTGAGCAGGTCACAGTGGTGTGTAACTCTAGCACCAGCGAATCTGATATCTTCTAGCCTCCTCAATCATATGCACACAGGTTGCACACACACACACACACACACACACACACACATAAAAATAAATCTAAAAACTAAACCTTATGAGAAAACAGTGAGTTGGGATTGAGCAGGTAACAGGTTCTCCAGGGGTAGGGAGAGGGAACTGCTGAGACAGTATGAAGGTGTTTGCAAAGTACTGCACACAGTACCATTTATACTTTGGTCCTCAGTATAGGACTTTGATCTGGAAGAAACTAGGTCTTTTGTTCCCATAGCTGGCATGTGGAGTAGCCTGGATGACAAGGGCTGCAAAGAAGCTGCAGTCATCACAGCAGCTGGAGGGGCTGGAGACAGATGTAACTGAGTTCACTGAGGACATGTGTGGAATGTTGTCTTTTGCTTGGGTTTCTGTAGCTGACTTTGGGAGCAAGGGAAAATCACTCTGGAACTTTTCCTTGGCATGAATTATTTTTGATAATCCAGACTCCCAGTATACTTGGCTTCTTGGGAGAGAGCCAAACAAGAGGAGAGCTAGATAAAAGATGCTTGGATATCCCAACACCAACAAAATGAGTAGGCTAATCTCCAGATACCTCATGATTTCCTTCTGGATAAGCTTGTGCTTACTATTCCATGTCTAGAACTTTATTCTTCATCTAAAACGCTGTAAATAAGCAATGATTTTGTGCTTTTGTGCTTTCCAAAGGAGTATGTTGAATGATTGTCTCTTCTGAAATTAAAAATTAAGTCAATAGAAATTTACTTTATGTTTTGATGTTCTCTGCTAACACACACACACACACACACACATATACACAAATGGGGTAAAATATTGTAGAATAAAACTTATTATTCTCAAGGGGCTGGAGAGATGTCTCAGAAAGTTAAGTATTTACTTCTGCAAAGTACACGAATTCAGTCCCATCACCCACATTGAATAATGCAGAATCACTTGTAATTCCAGCTATAGGGGATCAAACTCCGCCTTCTGGCTTTCATGGGCACCTGAATTCATATACACTCAAACACAGACACTTGGACACACAATTTTAGAACAATAAAATAAATCTTGGAGCTAGAGAGATGGCTTAGCTGTAAAGAGCACCCACATGGTGGCTAATAGTAGTTTGTATGTCAAGTTCTAGGGGAATCAATGCCCTCTTCTGGCCTCTAAGGGCATTGCACACATTTGGTACACCTACATACATACAAGCACAACATTTCTACACGGAAAATAAATAAAATAAATCTTTAAAAGTTTATCATACCTAATTAACATGTGATCTTTTGATAAAAATGTTACCTATATCCCAAATGGGGGAAATCAATACCACGGGGTCATTTTCATAGCAATGTAATGCTCTTTGATATGATTCTTACT